>JAUBOD010000059.1:3734989-3750416 GCA_032353885.1 Nothura maculosa
AGGTACTGTAAACATTATATTCTCCCCTAGAATGAGGACGGCTTTTATTCTGAAAGGAAACACAATATTTCTTGAAACTGCTGTTCATTAGAAATTTCTTGAAACTCAGTTCATTAGTAATTGCGCACACAAACTAATGACTAGAAACTGTAAAGTGTCAACTAGAACACAAACTTATTACAACACATCTCGATGAATTTGATATTTTTCTCTATGACAGTATCCTGCTTAGCATCACCATAATGCACAGACTTACATTTTTTCAAAGTAGCTTTATATGTGTGTACAAATACATTTATAGATAGATATTCTAATAGGAAGGGTTTTGTGACTAGACAAAAAAGTTCTTTAAAGAGGCCGTTGTTTGCAAGGGATTTGCTGTGTTCGTTTAGAAGTGTAGCCTGTCCTACAGCTACCAACCAGTTTCAAC
This sequence comes from Nothura maculosa, assembly GCA_032353885.1. Classification (NCBI taxonomy): domain Eukaryota; kingdom Metazoa; phylum Chordata; class Aves; order Tinamiformes; family Tinamidae; genus Nothura; species Nothura maculosa. The sequence continues at coordinate 3,735,420 of JAUBOD010000059.1, forward strand.
AAAATCTGAGCAGCGAGATCAGCTACATGCTGAAGTCTAAACCTTCTCCACTTATCCCCATATCCCAAACTCACTCCTCCATTCACCAAGGTACGGACATAACACCAGGATTCCAGACCATCCAACATTTAATTACTCTGAGCCTTATGTCCTGTTTTTATAAAGGAATCATGACTGAACGGTCAGAAAGATCAAGCATTACAGCTGGCCTCTTTTCCTACTCTCCTTAGGAAATACAGGACACAGACACAGTGTCAAGACTTATATTTAAGCTCTGACAAAGATTTTCTTTATACAAATTTTGAGACAAGGAACTAGCACCTCTTCATTTGAGCTTTTCTAGAGCATTCATCATGATATACAAAGGATTACTAGAAAGAGTCAAACAACTTTTTCCCTTATACAACTTTATTATTTGCTAGAATCTGTGATTCTGTAGCCCTTGTACCAAGGAACATACATCACAGTCCCAAACATCCACTGCTTTGCAGGGTCAGATTTGAGGTTTCTGTCTCTGTGCCCCTGCCTCCTAGAGCTGTGCAAGGCCACAACTTGGAAAACAGGAACTCCCATGGAACAGAGGTGGGAGCCCCGGGAGAGCCCGGTGCTGGGTGGGCAGGAGGCCGCTGCCCGCGCTGCGCCCCACGCAGGGCGCACTCGGCACACGGACAGCGGGCGCTCACGCGGCTTAAACCTCCTCGTGGCTCCAGGCTCAGTTGTGCAGTCCTCAATGGGCTTATTCTGCTCAGGTTATCTCTACCGTTTCCCACAATCTGGAGTTTTAGTTGATTCTATGTGAAAATTTATAGCTATGCTCTACCTACTCTAAAATTCAGCTAAGCTCCAAGATCCTACTTCATTATCTTTTCAGCATCATTTGAATATTTTTTTTCCCTCCTCTGCAGACGTTCTGTAGCTTTGTGCCTGCCATGAGTACTTTTGCTCTAGGACACACATCTTTGTCTTGTGCTGGGTTAGATCAGATGAAACATTTGAATTCCATGTGTAAAAAATATCAAAAACTATGGAAGGGATGTGCTCAACTTGTCTTAAGACCCTGAGCAGCCTGGGTTCTGCAGACCCCAGTGGTCTCTTCTTTCAATAAAGAACACAAGTTCTGTAACTGCCGAGCAGGACATGGTGGGAAGAACACGAACTCAGGGTGGTGGTGAACTAAGCATGTCAAATTACTAGCTGCTAACCTGCAGGGGAGTCTTGGAAAGCCTGTAGCAACTGGGTTAGGAACAGAAAGGAAGCCCTGGTGTGCAGGGAGGGCAGGAGAGCCCTGCTCTCACACCCACTGCCCCTGCAGCCCGGGTGCTGGTGGGGAGTCGGGCTCCAAGCCAAGAGGACGTGACCTGGCAGTGACAGGGGGGTTTAGACTTACTCACTAAGCATCTGAACGACAGCCGGCAGCAGCGCTGCTCTGGCCAAGCACCAGCAGCTAGGCACACGAAGCAGGCAGGCACGGGCAACCTCCTGCTCGCTTTAAGTTCGGTCTGCACAGCAGATTAAGTGATTAATGGGCTATAAGCTCTCTAGCTGTAGAACCATCACCTTTCTGCAGCTTTTCCAGCACCAGCATTCTCATTTTAAAATCTCTCAAAAATCACAGAATGAGTGAGGTTGGAAGGGACTGTTAGTCATCTTCCAGTCCAACCGCTCTGCAAAATGGCACATCCAGGTGGGTTTGAGCATCTGCAGAGAGGGAGACTCCACAACCTCTCTAGACAACTTGTTCTAGTGCTCTGCTAACTTCACACTAAAGAAGTTTTTCCTCGCTTTCACATTTGTGTTTCCCGTTGTGCTTGTTGCCCCTCATCCTATTACTGAGCACCACTGAAAATAGTCTGGTCCCACTCTTGACACCCTCCATTAACATCTTGCTTTGAAAACTGATAAATAACCTTTGGTAAAATGTTTTATAAATGGTACTATAACAGAGACAAAATCCAAAGTCTTGAGAAGCAGACTAGCATGCTTCAGGCACAAAAAAGACCAATTTAAATTTAAAATTCCATGCTCAATTAGACATTTCTTATGCAAAAAAAAAAGGCTCAAAATTCTCCTGAGCTTTTCCAAGGGAGCCATAAGCATGGTGCTCAGTGGCAGGCAAAGAACTGGCACATGGAGAGCTCAATGCTTTCTGCCCGCTCCAAGGGCCCACAGGCGGCTGCACGCCCAGGCCTGGTCAGTCAGAGCACCCGCACACCTGCGGGCGCACAGCAGCGGGGCTGCGGGCGGCCCCGGCGCACGGCCCCGGCGCCACGCGGCTCGTGCCCTCGCTCCCTGGCTCGGCAGGGCCGGTGCTCCCACTGCGCTAGAGCCACTGCTCCTACAACACCGCAGGGGGAAGGCTGCAACTCCGGAACCCGCTTCTCCTGTTCTCCCAGCAGCTTACAATGTGCTCCCCTTTATAAGCTGCTTTCCTTAGACTGGTTCCAAAAACATTAGTATTTTCCTTGAATCAGCCTGACAGTTGCCATTCTGCAAGACAAAACTGAGCATACTACGTACACATATGAAGTGGTCATCTATTCCCTTTGTGTGTGTGCATGTGGGGCGTTTCCATCAAACCAACCTACCGAGTTCAGTAGAGGGAGCATCAAACCAACCTACCAAGTTCAGAACAAGCAGTAGTTCAGTTAGAAACATCATTTAGTGTTTTCCAGGAAAACTATCCAAGCATTTGCGGCATGAAAGGTAAAGTGAGACCGTGCAACACAAGAGCAGTGTAACAGCACTGTTATTTTCATAGCACTGACCTCTTGTTCCCTTTGAAATATAACCACTCTGCCACCTTTGTCTCCTGTTGCAAGAAGATCGCCAGAGTAATTAAATTCAACTGTTGAAATAATATCAGCTGTAAACAGAACAGAAATAAAATAGCACTGTAGTGTGGAAAGCAAATCAAGACATTTCAAGACTTGAACACAATATTAATTAATGCAACAGAACTATAATTGATATCATTGTAACTAAAAAAATTACATCTTATTTCAAAGGCAATCAATTATTATTTTTCCAGTGTAAAAGGTTTTCTTGGTGAAATGTCTTTGAAGTTTAACCATAAAAGAAAGCACAGTGTTTTCTGGGATTACCTGTTGACAGTAAATGCTGATGTATGCATGAGTTGAGCCTGGGAAGGGCTTCCAAAAGAAGGGATCATATCAGAAGGGTTCGCTTGGTCTATTATTTGGGAGCATCTCTGCACCTTACACTGATCACAGTAAGGCTGGCACATATCTGTCTTTTCCTGAGCTGATTATTTATGCAGCCAGTTCAAGAAACCAAGGTGGCCCCAAAATAATACATAATAAGTTTGCCAGCTTAATTTCCTGAACCAGCTCAGTGCAGAACTAGCATTTGTATAAGAGCTCAGGGCAGGGGTGATGGCAGGTGAAGAGGTGGCTGCAGGGGCTCCACCCCAGGCCCAGTTCAGCCCCCCGAGGCCAGCCCCGGGGACCGGCCGGGGTTCCTCAGCTCTGCGGTGTTCCACCACACGGGAGAGCCCTTCCAGCGGCACGAACCCTGTGACCATGAGCAAACCACCTCCCATCAGGAGGAGGGCTCGCTAAAGGCTATCAACGAGGCAGGTTTTAACCATACAGTAAAAACAAACTATCAGAAAAAAAAGCTCATTTTTGATAGCATACAGCTTTAAGCAAACATTTTATTTATAGCATACAGCTTTAAGCAAACATAATATTGAAGTATTCCGCATCAGATAGGTTTCAGAGCCTGTAATTGGAAACTAGATTAGAAGTTACTTTCCTAAATTGATTTTGACGTGTCACTTTCCATCGGCTGTTTCAATCCAGACCTTAAGCCCCTGTGAGTAACCCCCCAGCAGGCAGAGCTTGAGCACGCGGCAGCTTCCCCAGCACATCCCAGCCACACTGTCAGCAGGGCCCCTTCACACCGCTGCTTCCAAGCAAATAGGGATTTTTGATGGCGGAACAAAAAAACAAACAGATTTATCCCAGTCTTCAAAATCATACTACTAATCTGCTTCTGGATACTTCCATTCCTACATTAATGTTTAAAAGGCTGTGAAAAGATTTAGGATTTTTGGAGGTTTTTTTTTTTTTAAAAAAAAAGTGCAGGATAATGGCTAATCCAGAATATTCAGCTCACCCAAAGCAGGAGGAAAAACATGAACAAAAGCTCTGCTATTGCTACGCATACTCTGTATTGAGAAACCAGGTCCTTCCCCAAGCAGTTTTCCAAGTTAACGGCCCTCCTTAGTGCCCCGGCAGTATCTGAAAGCCACATGCACACGCGCACATACACACGCACACAGCCCAAAACACAAAACTCTGGACAATGCTCTCCAAATTGGTAAAATGGCAATTAGTGAAGATGATAGAAAGATTTCACTAACACTACATAAACAATCCCATACTTTAGAATTGCCATAGCATTACAAGCTCCTTGTAACACTTGACTAAGAAAATCTTAAGACATAGCAGTGTATGTATATCTACATACATATAACGCATTAAAAGACATGACACTATATAAAGTAGCATGTTGTTTACTCGGTTCAGATATAAAAAAGCTGGCTAGTCCACTTGCCTATAAATTATGCAGAGCAATAGCACTTTTCCTCACTGAACCTCTGCATTAAAAGTTAAAAGGCCGACAAGAAATTGAAGCAGAGCAACAAGCTCTGCCAGGCGCCTGCAAGCGGAGCCTGTCCCTGGCTCCGGCAGGTGGAGGCCGCCGCAGGTCACGGGTGCATTAACACCCGCGCGCAGGCGAGCAAGGCGAGGAGCTGACACCCAACCCGAGCCCCCGACGCCTACGGACACACCGCCATTCCCGGCACACTGATTGCCCCGTCAGTTCTGCTCACACGTTGTGCTCCAATTAAGCTGCAAGAATATACAGGCTAGTGCATGTGATCCAAAGCATTTCTTAGATATGCCTTCTACCCCCAAAATGGAATAATTTTGTCTAGCCCAAAGTGCAATACGCTATTTTACTTTTGCAAAACTTGTCACATTTTCCAGTCTTACTCCAGATACTCAAAGACAGAGGGGTCTCATATACATGAAGAGGGTTTGGACTGGTCCACGTAATGCTTTCTGCCAACCGGATTGTTCCCCTGCCAGGACCAAAAGCAAAGCTCAGCTTCGTGGGAGGCAGCTGGTGGCTGCCCCTCGGCAGGGCAGAGCCACGCCGAGAGGCGGGCACATGCTGTGTGTGCGGCAGCACTGCCACCCGTACGCATAGCCCATGCCTACAGGTAGCTGCCCTCAACGGGGCCAAGACATCTGCCCATCCCGACAATGGTAGATCTGAGCTGGTGCCATCCTGCGGGAAAACGGGACCTGCTGACTTCCCAGGAACAGCAGGAAGAGGGAGTGGAAGGAAACCTGCTGAATCCATTGAAAAAAGCAAACCCCAAAACTACAGAACACCTGCAGACAAGTTACACATCTTCCTCACACTATCCTGGAATTTTTAGCCAAAAACCTCTTTCTTTTATTTCCGTTTCCTTTGATACATGTTCTTCCCTTTCCCCCAAACCGTTATCCACATTTAGAAGCAGGTTGGTTACGGTGTTCTGAGCATTTTAAACAAGGCCTCTCCACAATCTGCATAATAAAGGCTTACAATAATCCTGGAAATGTTTTAAAGCAAACATTTCCTCCATGGTAACCACAGGAAGAGGTGGAGGTAGAACAATTCAGAATCAACCTAAACCCACCTCTGCATGTGCCTAATAGAGCTGCTGGCTTCAGCACTCACCCAGGTTAAGTATTTCCAAAATTATACATTTGCTTTGTGCCCAATACATGTTAAATTGTGTGAACGTGTAAATTACAGCTCACTACAAGTGGCTGGTTGGCTAAGAGGTCTTAGAGTTAAAAACACCAAATATCGCGTTATGAGCAAAGAGTTTATCAGTAACATGAGGAAGCTGGCATGTGCTGAACTGGCTGGAAGTGCCATCTTCATTCATCTTCCATCCCAGCATTACTCAGTTATAAACACAAAAACAAGCGTTTCAGGAGACACCATGGGAAAGCAGAAAAACAGAAATGAGCAGATGGGCACTTGGTTCAAGGTGCATCACTTGACAGAGGAAGTTTATGGTATTTTCGGTACTCTTCTCAAACATTTAGTAGCCCTCAAGTTACAAGGGCCTACAAGTAGCAAAACCACTACTGCAGCACCAAGAAATCTGAAAGCCATTTAAATATAGATCAGTTTTACTCTGAAACATTAGACTATCCTTGTAAGAATAAATCATTCCTAACACATACAGTTATTTCATAGGAATGAATTTCTAAAGCACATTTTCTTACAGCTTCAGAAATAAAAAAAGATAAATCAGTCTTTGTATAGTATACACAGGAGAAACTAGTTATTTGCTCAAAATACACTAAATATCAATTTTGCTTTAATGTGCACGAGAAATGCAGAGCCTGCCACTGCAGAGTGTCTCTCCCTCTGAGCTGACTACCTACTGGCAAAGGCTGTGTGCAGTTTTAAACGTGCCAGTAGCGCCACAGGCGAACGCTCTGCAGCCAGGCTGGGGGGCCAGGCGAGCGGAGGCGGCACACGGGCACCGCGCTGAGCAGCCCCCAGGGCAGCGGGGCTGGGCAGAGCTCGCCGGGGGACGGGCGGGTGCGCGGCTCGTAGAGCCGGGTTGGTGCCCGGCCTGCCCTGCGCCTGGCACCACCGCCCGCGGCAGCGCTCCTGGCTGCGGGAGCCCAGAGCGAGGGGAACGTGCCCCCCGGGCGGCAGCAGCGAGAGCTCGGCTTCCAACAGCGCCCGAGAGAAAAAGAGTTCGGAAGGAAGAAGTTAGAGGAGGCTGCACGCGGCTGCTGTGGTCATGGAGCCCCCAAATCCACAAGCCACAGAGTTCCCTCTGAAGTAAATAAAACCCACTGAATAAAGCCTCCTACCTAATGTTTCAGGATTCCCCCCCCCCCGCCCCCCCTCAGGAACACTCTAATTTTTGCTTAAATTTTAGACCATTTTTATTTAAAGTTTACAAAAATCTTTAGCAGCATACTTTGTTTCAAAATAAAATACAAATACGTGCTGGCTACAAGATTGGAAAAAACTGTTACAGTGCTATGAGGATGCTCTTAAGCCACTACAAAAAGTTTAGAATACAATAAATAAACTACAAGCAAGCAAACAAACAAACAAACCACCCCACTACTTTTCCCTCCAGGAAGGTTTCACTGAAGTGTGATGAACCTGAACAATTCCACAGCATTCTTAGCATTGTATTGCTTCAAAAACTCCCCAAATCTCAAACTGCAAAATTCACTCCAATCTCTGTGTACTGCTCAACATACCTGACCCATTGGCACCCACTCTTTCTTTCTCTGGCAGCTTAAAACTTTCAGAGAGAACAAAGCAAGTCTTTGCAGCTGCTGAAAAATCACCTTAACTATGGAATTTTTCAAGTATTTTTATTATGGCTAAACCTTTTTCTTACTATGTATACATTCATCAATGTTATTTCCTGACCAAGCATTCCATCTTTTCTCAGTAACGGCGAGATACAGGTGAATGAAGAGCGAGACCAGCGGATGTGGCGCACGCCGGCCGAGGCCCCGGCCTGGCGCCGCCTCGCTGCCCTGCGGGCTGCTCCGCACCCAGCGGGAGCCGCACGGCCCAGCCAACAGCAGAACAAGGATTAGCAGTTTGGAGGAGATAGTTGTTTCTTCCTCACCATGACAAATTAAATATTAGCTTCACTTTCAGAAAGCAGGTTTAACTTACATTCTGCATATAGGGTAGGAAACCCCAAAGCAGACATTTTCAGAGCTTGTCACTTAAATTATTAAACAATTAAGAGCAGTGTCACTTAGTAACTGTATTAAGCACTGATTTCAAAATTAGGTGTTAAAGCACTTCAAGTCTTTTAGAAAGAATTTTCTAAACTTAGGCTCCCCACATCACTAAACTCCTGCCTCTATCCTGTCAAAGATCTGTAATTTAGGTCTCCTACTCAAAGAAAAGGGGGCAGGAAGGAAAAGATACTTAGATTAAAAAAAAAAAAAAAAAAATCAAAGCAGCACAGACTTCCAAACTAACCTAATGCCACAGAGAAGAGACATGAGGTTTTCCTAGCTGACAGATTTCAGGACCCAGTCTCCAGGCTTCCAGAGAAAGCAAGACATCCAGCAAACCTAAATTAGACACCTAAACTTAGCTACCATTAATACTCCTTCTGAAGCTGGCTGCACACGACTGTCGTTAAAATCTAAAACCTGAGAAAAATGTAATTACGTTTTACCTGCCCCAGGTGGTTCATGGATCTGGGACTGCAGACCGTGCCCTAGCACTGAGCAGACCCAGGCAGCACCAACTCTTGGCTCATTCTTTCAAGCTGCTGGTGGATGCCTTTGTCAGAAGGCCTTTCCTCAGACACTTAACAACAAAGACTCCAAACATGCTGTAGGAGAGGACGATCTGAAAGGAGGCTGCTTTAGCTCCTAAGGAGTCTCGCCTTTTACATTTTGGAAACTGAAGAGCACACAGGTTCACATTTAGCTCAAACACCTAAGAAAACTGCAAGTCTGCAGCCCTTCCTTGTGCTCCCCTTGCCTGGAGGGATCTCTTTAACCTGCAGCACCTTTTGGATGATCTGTCCTGGAGGGCCCGGAGGGAGCTGCTTGAAGGCTCTGCTTTCTGCAGAGGCTCCTGCTCCAGGAGGAAGCGAGCGGCTCCGGATCCAAGCCAGATGGCTGGCACGCACTGCCGAGGAGGCTGCCAGCGGAACTAAACATAGCAGGAACATTTCTCTGCCTGTAATTAAGCTCAAAGGTGACACACCTTCCCCTCCTCCCCACTGGCATTCTAGAGAGCTTTCTATCCTACAGCTGAAGATGAGGACTGGGAACTCTCCTGTCTCCCACAGCTGATGGGAATGAAGCAAAGCAAAAAAGGGAGGCGAGTACTGATGAAGTGCTGCTAAACCCACTCAGGAAGCAGGAATCTGCCATTTCCTATGGTCCAGCACAAAGAACAACATAATGCACTGAACTCCCCTTTGCACCAGACAATGCTGATATAGCACTTCAAGACACAACTGGTTTAAGACATGGTTAGACAGGGCCTATGTGAGAGGGAAAGGAACCAGCATGTCAGAACAATGAAGAACTGAATGGAATGAAATGAAAGAATATAAAAAGAGCAAGTAAGAACAGTGATGTAACTGAAGACAAAAATAGTCACTGGAGTGAACAGTGCAAATCAAAGAAGGAAGAAAGGTAGCAACCAATGTCTTCACCCGCCTCCATTAGTTACTATTCAAGTGGGAACCACACCTAAGCGTGACAAGCTGAAGCTGCAGAGCATGTCCGAACTCCCTGCTACCAGACAGCCCCTACCCTCAGCAAGCCTGGCAGCACCCCGAGCAGCACGGGGCCGTTGCCCTGAAGGCCGGGGCAGCGCTGGGCAGTGCTGGCACTGCGGCCGGCAGCTCTGGCGCGGGGCAGCTGCCCCCGGCCGGCACTGCTGCCCCCCAGCGCCTGCCCTCCTGCCCCCCTCGCGGCAGCTGAGCTAGCAGCGTGACACTTGGTATGCCCGTCTGCTCATTACTGACGGGCCTCAACAGTGAATCTTGGTCTCCATCTCCCTTCCTGCTCCTCCTTTTCCTCACTGACTTGCTGCTGGGCAAATGCAGATTCTATGCAATGACCTAGATGGAGGCTGCAAATCGTAAACTGCTACTGTTATCAGGTCTTAGCCCTTGTAAAGCAGTTCCTAAAAACCAAAAACAGAAAACTCAGTAACATTCCTAATTTATTATTTGGTTAAAATGCTCTTTTTTCCAAAGCACATCTGGATGCCTATATACACTAGTGACAGCAGAGAAGTACAAAGTAAGAGTAAAGCAGCAGCCAGAAAAATGAAGTACAGCTGAAGTTCAGAAAGACAAAAATAAGCTTTACCTTCATGCTTGCCAAAGCTCGCTGTGTGCCTTTTCCAGGGAAGGGAGAACTTATGGAGGCTATTTATAGTATCCAAGACATAATCCAGTATTCTGTATGTAAGTCTGTTGCCTCGGGATATTTTTAACCTCTGAAATAATAATTTCAGTGACCTTCCTCCCACTGAAAGGGCAGTTGTCCATGTGTATTTTTTTTTTTTAAATAAAGACTTAATCATGCTCTCCACTGCACTTTGTTACAAGAGTTAAAGTCTCAATGGGTAAAATTTTTCCAGTTGCAACCTCCACACCTTCCCAGCTTGCTATTTAAGTAGAAGTATTTCCTCCCCTAGATGTTACAGTACTCAACAAACACCACCCAATAAGGAGAGCTTGGATGAAAGCTCCCCATGGCTCGGAAGGTGGCACCACTCCCTGTCGGCACAACCCCCCGTTCTGTTCAATAGCAAAGAAAATAGTGCATGGAGACCAAGTGCACCACTTTGCACTGTTCATAGATTATGCCTAGATCTAGAAACTGCTATAGTTTTCGCTATTACCACTACTTTGAATGCTTTCTTTTGCATTCCCACCTCACAATTCTGCAACTGATACCCAACACGTGCCCAAACTGACTATCAATCATTGCCGAAATACGCATTCCTCCAGCTTCACTTTTTAATCAACACAGTGTCTAGCTAAACATGTTAATTTGTCTTGCAGCCTAGCGGCCGCTTACTCTTTTATAGAATTTTCTTGTTTGTTCTGTAATATTCTACTTGGCATCTTTCACTGGTCTTAAGAATTTTCTTCTTGTGCCCATAAACCTGCACCCCTGGACTTTTCTGACACAACTGTTGTAGTTTCCTTTTATACATCTATATCACAAAACAAATAGCCAAATGAAAAACCTGCATCGTGAAATGAGGCACTTGTGAATCATCTTTGACTACCTTTAATATCTCTGCAATGTCCTAATTTTGCACTAAAACTAAAAGGCAGATCCCTGTGTTACCCTGCCACACACAGATGCAAGGAAAGCTTATTTAAATTCACAGTAAGGATGTTAGTTGGCAAGACAGATTCCTCTCCAGAAGCGAGAACACATCACTTGACACGAGTACTTTTCTTCTGAAGATCATCTGGAATGCCTATTTGCCTTTTTTTTTAATTAAATAATAAAATGCAAAGCTGTTCACTTGCAAGTCTGGGCTTTTTCAGTACAAGAAGCCATGCTCTATAGATGATATGAGACTAGAGAAAGGCCTGATTCCCTGGAAGCCCCCAAAGCTCACAAGCATTGCCCTGCTCACACAGCACACGCTGCCTTGCTAGCCCCTCAGTGCTACTTCCTCGCGCAGCCATCTCCCAGAACCCGAGCCATCTCCCACTACCTTGTCCAAGACCCCACTGCACAGAAAGTCACTCTCTTCCAGGAGCATTCCCCTCCTCTTTCTGGAATCAGACACAAATGTGTATTATTAAATGCTATTGCCAAGAACAACACTTTTATAAACTGTGCATCGTACATTTAAGGATGAGAAAAAAAATCTCAGTCCTTCAGTCATAAGAAAGAGAATGAGATCAAAGGATTTGAACTTTAATGTGACTTGCTCCAATCAGAAACCACTATGAAACGTGCTCAGGCCACCACTGCTTCCAAATCTTATTTTTGTCTGTATTTAAACATATCATAAGATTTCCTAAAGGCCATCTTACATAATCATAGGCATATGCAGAACACCAAATATAACTCACAAAACAGCAAAGAATTCCTTTATTAATGACATTTGTGCTCTCTGAAACTAAGCGTGGCTTTCCACCACTTGCACGGTGGAAACAACAGCCCTTTGGGAATTCTTGGCGAGAAAGCGGTAAGACTGTCAAAGGATGAAGGCAAGGGGCTATTCCATGTCAGCATAAACCAGGGGCAAGTGCACAAAGTTTTAGGGAGGTCAAAGGTGTTGGCAAGCGCTGTTTACAGTAACACATCATTACCTCCCCAACCAACCTAAGGCTCACCTTCCCTTCCAGCAAGGCGCGACATTGGCACAAATAACCAATTGCCCCTCAACAGGTTTTTTTTTTTTTTTTTAAGTTCTTAACAAGAAACAAAGCCCTCAAAACTAATTTATAAAAAAGAGTTTAAACACAAGAAGCATTTTTTAACTTGAAAAACTGCAGAATTACAGTTCAGTATGTTTTTATTGTCATTTTCTACTTATATTTTGCATTTGAACAAACAGATTAAATATTATAATAACTCTTGAAAAGTGAGCTACAGAATTTGTGGAACTGATGAAGTAACAAGGTACCTTTTATTTTAGTAATGCTGCAAACGTCAGTTAACAATTTGGAGATTTCAAAAAACAGCGTTTTCCTTTTCAACAAGCAGAAAATCCAAACCAAGAGGACAACTACTGTTCAAGTCAGCGACAGGCAGCGTTCCTGGCAGAACAGGAGTCCTGCTCCTACGAGAGGCCTGACAAAGGTCCACCCTGCAGCCAGCAAACAGGCTTTCCCTACAAGGGAGGAAAGGCACCACATCCTGCATTTGTTCGCAGGACCAAGCTTCAGACTCCACTGCTTCTAGAGGGTTTCAAATGTTACGGTTAAAATGGGCAAATACTTCAGCTAGCGAAGTTGCCCAGGCAGAAAGCAGTACTCGTTCAGTTAGTGCAGTAATCGTGTTCTTAAAACTGTTTCTGTCTCAGACTGGAAGTTATATTTAATCAGTACTGAATTAAAACAGCACTTACAGAGGAAACAGCTCAACACAGTCCAAACACCCATAGAGATTGTTTTTGGAGAGAGAGGGTGCAGGGGAGCTATTTAAAAACAAAACTCAAAGAAACCACAGTATCAATAACGGGAAATCCAAGCGCTTCACAACATAGAGCTTCACATCTGACAAAGATTTCCAACTTATCAATAATAGGAGTCAATTTGGGAAACTTGTAGCATGCAAACAAACAAACCCCTACCCACAGACAGGGCAGATTCACACACTCACATTTTGTTAATTAACTCCAGAAGCGATTACAGGTTGTATGTAGAACATGTGGCCCAGGGTACTTGTGCGTATCTGTACATTAAATATTGTTAATTTTCATGTTTTGCTTGCCAGCACTCCTGGCACTCCCCAAAACAGAACTTTTTTGGGCATGTTGAACAAATTGGAGGAAATACTCAAATCACTAACCAGGTCTCAGGCAGCATAATAAATGAGGCCTGTATTCACAATGTTCCCTTCTTCCAAAACAGGTAATCTGTGACTAACAACCCAACATTCCATCAACAAGCAACGCTGTGTTTGCAGTCAAATGTTTTCATGCAAATAACAATTACAAGATATTATTACTTTTTCACATGAAACTTGTTACTATCCTCAATATCAGCTATTTCATTCAATAATTCATTTCCCCCCCAATCCTGCTCCTCGAATCTAAAGCAGAAAACAGAGTCTGGAAGGAAAACAAAAGAAAAAAACTCCAAACTTCAATAACTGATACATTTCCTCATCCTTTTACGTGATCAATCTATTTCAAATGCTGTTCTTTTAGTTAAACACACCGCTGAATTGTTTTCAAACATTACTGGATCGACACACAGAACAAACAAAACAAAAAAAGAAAGTCAACTTCTATATTAATGACCTTGTTAGAAAAAAAAAAAAAAACCCTAGGAATGCAGATGGAGCTGCAAATGTAAAAATATTAGCATGGTAATGCCAAATTGGTATTTCCATTAAAATAATGCGTCTGAAAGACAATTGTTGAATATAAAGTGTATTCAAGAATTACAGTTTACAAGGAAGATATATTTCGGGTTGTCTGATGACCAGACTTTATAATTCCAGTCACCAAATAAGTTGTATATATGACCATTAAGCAAGGAATCTTCATTTAACACATCTATCAACTATTTTATGTGATCATTTTCAGATTTTCTTTTTAGAGCTATTTTTCTTCCAAATCAGAGAAATAAAACAAATTTATAGAAGCAGCAACCCCAGTGGTTCTGTGCAATGTTTGCGGCTGGGCTATTTCCAACACTAGTTGCCCTATGAAGTCAGTGGAATTATTCACAGGTAGTCATGTCACAACCTGCAGTTCTCATCCTAGGAAAAGCCCAAATACTCAAGAATAAATACAGGATAAATGAAACACCAGAGAGACACTATTCCCTTTACCTCTCTGTCCCCTCTCCACACAGCCACTGTGCCTTGCCTCTTTAGCGGTAGCTATGAGCTCCTTTTCTCAGCGCGGTGCTGCTGAACACTGGGCTCCTTAGCCAGGTTTAAGGCATTCCCAAAGAAGGCCCTTGGGCTTTGCAGGCTCACGCTGCTCAGCAGCAGGAGCAGCACGGCCCTCGGAGAGGAGCATTTATTCCAAGAGGTGACTCCCAGTGACACAGGTGGGAGGCAGGAGGGGCCCTGGGAGCCTCCCACCTGCCCTGCACCGGGAGCGCCGGGAATGGCCAGGCAGCAGCGAAGCCGGAAAAACATGCAGAGGGAAAATGGGCAGGAAAAAAATAAATAAATAAAAGGCAAGAAAACAACCACCTTTGCTGAACAGCACTGGCTCCTCAAGCGGTTCTCAAGCCTATTCCATCCACCACTATTATTTTGAACAGAATGCCAAAAGAAGCAGCATGGAAACAGTCAACATCATCTCTCCACAGCAGATTGCAGAAAAAACACGTTTACTACAGCCAGAAAAACAATCTCCCCAAGCCAAGACGACCACACACGGGGACTACGAGCGCTTCCACTTTGCACAACGCAAGCGGCTATTTCGGTTAATGCAGGAAACAATCTAAAAATAAGGAGCACAGTGGTATTTCACACACACGCTTCACACTTGTCCACACAGCCCTTCCAACTTGCAGAGCCTACACGGAGAGGGTCTGGGGGAGGGGAACAAGGGAAAAACGGCAATAAAGGAGCCGGGAAGGCCTTTGGGGCAGCGCGCGGCCCCGCACCGCGGCTGCCGGGCACGGCGCCCCCCGCCCCGCTCGCTGCCCGCCGGGGTGCCCCAGAACGGGCGGTCTGCGCGGGCAGGGCCCGCGGCGCCCCGGCCCGTCCCGAC
>JAUBOD010000059.1:3938545-3951371 GCA_032353885.1 Nothura maculosa
AGGGTTTACACAGGGAGCACATTCCTTGGCTGACTACATCTAATGGACTTAAAGAAATAACCATTAAATAAGCACAAGGGCACTTTCTATCCAAATCTGCCTCCATAGGATATAACTGAGCTAGAGGAAGATGAAGAAGAGCATCATCTGGAAGTGATTTTCTGTGAACTTCAAATCCCCATCTCAGCAGACTAGGATATATTTTAGATTTTCTCATAAAGATGATCAAAACTACTGCAAAGATTTCCACTTGGTAAGTCAGAACGACTTTTTTATGATTTAGTTACAATAAATTTATATTTTCTCTTTCCAGGTGTGCCACTGAAACCTCCAATACAATTCTTCCAAATTGGTGTCAAGAATCTTACCTACAGGGGAGTCCAAAATGGGAAAATATCTTCTTTTTCTCTGCTTCTCCTTAAAGGACTATTTCTTCCCTCCACATATTTGTCATTTGTTAAAGGATGAAATATCCTATTGAACTAAATCATGAAAAAGCATGTTTTTAATTTAGAAGTTTTGTTTTTTCCACTCTCTCTAAAAATGTCTGTTCTTCAAACCTTTTAATGTTTCCTTAGGTGATACTAGTGTACATAACAATATACCGTAACGGTTCCCAGTGCCGTTATGGGGAGATGCTTTTATATTGAGAGATATTTCAGTTCACTGAGCAGAATAGTAGAGTCTATGGAGCTTTGATAGAAAGCACACCGATAAAGATGTGGAAGAAATATATTAAATTTCTTCCTAGCAAATGCTAAAACTGTTGAAAATTAACCATTCTTGTGTTAGGCAGTCAAATGGTTAATTTTCTTTTAGCTCTTATTCATTCGCGAGGAAGCATATTATCTTTGTAAAAGCACCGCTATGTCAGTGATTTTGGTCTAGTGTTTATAGAGGTTGTATTCTTTCTTTTACATCTCCAAAATGGAAAATTATTTGACAATTGTGACTTATGTGCTGCTTTCCTAAAGAACAGACGATATCATCTGCCAGCACAGGTGACTCCTGCCTGTGACTTGTGTTCATGCCCAGTTCATCGCTGAGTGATTTGCTGCCCTCTCTATGGGGAAGACAGGGAAAAAACAAAGGTGAAGAAAATGTTAGCATCATCTCCTCTCATAGCCCAGGTGCCTCCTGGAGGAAGGGCTGGTAAGGGCTATGGAAACAGGGATCCTCCAAATTGCCCAAGTGTTCATTAGGAGTGAGCTAAGCTTCACGTTCCCACCACCAAAACCATGGAGAGCCCCAGCGCGAGACATGCTGATGAATACATCAGATGCTTTGGAAAATACCCAAATCCAGACACCTGGATTTAAAATACAGCCCCATACCTGGTGAAAAATAGTGGGATTTTTCCACTTGGATCCTGCCATTCTGGATCAATGCTGAAAAAAAGGTGTTGCCTTTTTGTCCTAGTAGCAGAAAACACAAGTTAAACTAGAGCCAAGAAGCAAGTCCCTCTCCATCCATCCATCCCTTTACTGTTTATCATAATGAGCACTTGATCAGTGACTAACACACTAAGTAATAGCTTTTTATGTCTTATAAGACATAAGTAACAAAATATGATATTGTGCACATTATTAAAGAGCCGACTGCAGGGGGGTACGTGGGTGCGTGACAAGAAAGAGCAGGACGGACAGAGAGCTCAGAAGTCCTCATGGTGAAGCGTTGGGTAAAGGAGTTCTAAAAGGAATCAAACCCTCAGAAAAACAAAAGCAACAGAAGAGTATGGAAATCAGAAGCTCTGACCTTTACAAAATGTGCATTTTACAGTGCCAAAATAAAGCCATGTGGGAGGGCAGAGCATGCAATTTTAGCATGATTAAATACTTTTCCAATGCGCAGCTCACTGTGGCTGGCTGGCATAAATTCAGTCTTGCTGTTTTCCTTTTTTTCTGCTTGAATGCGGCATGCATAACATTAGAGCGAATCTCAAGATTAAAAAAGAACAGTGGCTTCATACACAAGCTATTTGTTTAGTGGACTGCTTAATGCTGGAGGCAAACAGTATAAAAAGAAATCCTCAAAGTCAGGAGCAAATCAACACGTCACTTTTAATCTATCCTTTAATAAGTTGTGCAGCAAAGTCTGCAGTTTCTGTCAAAACAGAAAATATATTTCTTTTATAAACCACGTCGGTAAGGCTGCCTAGATCCAGCTCAAATCCTAGGTGATTAACAGGTTTTCGGGTTAGCACAAAAAATAAAGGTCATTACCTATATAGTGTAACTGGCGTGACTGGTATAACCGTGGCTCTATAGCCAAGCCCACACCAACCAACAACACCACTTTAGGGTTTATCAGGCAGGTTGTTAGCGCTGCTGGAAAAGGGATAGATTCAAGACTGCTGCCTCCATGCTCTCACCTGCACTAATGCCATTCCCGGAGGGAATCCTGCAGGGCATTCCCTGCTCTGTCCTACTGCGAGTCCGGGAAGCAGCAGGAGCCCAGACATGTACAGCACTGCAGGGAAAAAAAAAAGAGAGATTTATGAAATACTGACAAAACCAAACTTTTCTTTTTCTCCATAATGTCCAAAAGAGATTTCTTTGAACAGGTTTTGCCTCCAGCATTAAGCAGTCCACTGAACAAATATGCTGGATATGAATCCACTTTTTTATTTAATCTCGAGTTTTATTTTAATCTGATGCCTAAAAAAATTGCCAGTTTTTATAATCTGAAATATTTTATCCTATTTCCTAAATCATCCTAACTTAATAAGCACCACTGGATACACAAGTATGAAACACAACCTATGAAGCAACTTACTAGTCAGTCTGATAAAGAAGAACACATTCAGGAGAAATATATAAAAGTCTTCAAAACTTGTAACACAGCACCAAAGAAATTCTGAATGTAATTATATCAAGAACTTATATATTTTTACTTATCCAGCAGAATTATCCTGGAATTTCTACACTATTAATGTCAGCATTACACCCTTGCTATAGAAAAAAATAGAGAGCTGCTTGGTCTTTTGCCAAGTGTGTATGTGGTGGAAAAGGAGTGGAAGAGGAGGAAAAGAAAGCAGTTTTGAACTGCAAACCCATCATTTTTTGAAATGTGACTGTAAATGCAGCAAGGACTGGTAGTTTCTACCCAGATGTGTTTGCTGAGTAGAAAACAATTTTCATGGATCATTCAAACTGCCATTTGCTTGTAGGCAAAAGTGCAGGAGTTCATGAGGAAAAATGTGCATTTCCTTCAGCCAGCCACAAGAACTGCCAAAAAGGTGAATTTCCACCTGCTGCTGGAACGGCTTCCAAGGGAAATCCTTGTTTCTCTTTGTTGAAGACTTTTTCTCCACATCGCCCAAGATAGTGGCTGGTAGTTTAGAAAAACAGCAAGAAGAAAATTTCCACATTGGTCTGCAGGAAATAAATCATGCCATTAACCCAAAAAAAAAAGAGGAAAAGCATGATATTGTTTAAATTACGTAACTTTGGGAAAAAAAATCCCTGTTCTGGAAATCCTCTGACAAGAGCTCCTCAATGGTGATGGAGAGCAGCTCGCACCACGAGTCATCCCCACCTAAGGCTCTGGAGCCCTTCAGCCATCACCAGCCCCTGCAATGGACTGCTTCATTTCTCTTCTTTCTCTCTGCTTTATTTTTTTTTCTTGGAAACTACAAATCAATTGTTTGTTATTTATTTGTTATTTCATATTTATACAAGAAAGAAATATTTCCTCCCTAAAGCAAATCGGGGCGAGAGCAACAGTCTCTGAAAGGTCAGGATCTATCCGTTCCCTTAATTGAATCTGTCTTCAGAGCCACAGTGCCAATACTTCAAGGGCAGGAAAGGGCACGGATATAATAATAATCGGAGCACACGCCTGGGATGGATAGCAGATGAACTCAAGCCAGGTGCCACCTGGGTTTCAAGGCTCTCCTCCAGACACCATCCATCCTGGAAATCCATCGTCCTGCTCCGGGTAAGCGACTGGCAAAGCTGTAATCCCTCCAGGCTTGTCCCGGGGGTGGAAATTAGCCCTAATGCCTCATTATGGACAGCCTGCTCCCCTTCCAACAGAGAGATCCTCTAGGAGTCTCAACCATTTTCCCAGAAGTGTTTTGTACTGTTTTCATGTGCATGAAACACCTGGTTTGTCAGAGCGTGTCTGAAGGAAAAGAACAAAAATGAAGCCAACTGATTCTTCCTTGGAAGAGCAGTAAGGGAGCGACGAGAAAGTCCCATTAGGGGCTTCGTTCACTAGTGTTTTTCTGCTGGGATCCTTGTTTCTGCCCTGCGTCGGCATGGCACTTGCGAGAGATTCCTAAGAAGCCCCAGGAATTCAGGCTTCACAAGAAAAAGCATTTCAGGTATTTTTGATCCGAAACCTTTTTATCACTTACCCAAGGGTGAGAGTTGAGTTAAAAGAGCTGCCAGTAGGCGAGAGGAGAAGCAGGTATTAGAGGGGCCGCATTAGGTCTCTCCTTCCAAGCAACTTCGGGAAAGAAATTATGCAAATTATTGAGGAGTATTGTTGATGAAAGGATTTGATTATTTGGGGGATATCAAGGGAGTTTTTGTGTTAATTTATTTGGACAAGTTATTACAGTAAAAGGCTCAGAATTGCAAACATCTCATAAATTATCTGAGCTGGTTAAATAAAATCCATTGACAGAAAGACATCACTCTATAAATTGTTAAAGGCCGCAACTGAATTAAGATAATTCTTTTGTAACAAATACATTAATCCTGTTAAAAAACAAACTAAATATTTTCCCTTTGTTTTATTCAGTAAGGACATTCACAAGTGGCTGGGTTTTGCATAATTATTAAATATTATTTTAGAGAAATGAGCAGTGATCTTTAGTTAAGAAATTAGAGAAATAAATCACTGCTCACGAGGCACAAAGCAGTCTCCGCACCCTCCTGTTTTTCCCAGCTGGTCACATCCAAGAGGACACAGGACCCAACACAATGTCCCCACCACGGGGACTGCACATGCCCGGAGATGTTTCTAAGGCTGAGAGAGGAACATGGTGTGGAAGGCACCAGCAACCCTCTACTCGTTGACATTATGTCAACAATGGACAACCTACTCGTTGACATTATGCCAACAATGGACAACCTCCTCTTCACCTTGGCTTGAACTATGAGGAGAAGCAGGGGCTAAAACATCTCCATTTAAATCAGCTATCACACCAAAAGATGGAAACTATCCAACGAGAACAGAAGGCATTTCTAGTCAGCCTACCTTGTGGCCCACACTCAGCACCAGTCCACGCCACTGAAGTCAACAGGAATTTCGCAAGGTCTGCACTGAAGAAAGGCAAAATTATAACGGCATCGTCTCACTTCTCCCCATCTGTGCACAAGGTTTTCGGCCTGCTGTCTACACACCGGTACTGCAAATTCACTGAGGTTCGTTAGGTGACACGGTGACTCTTCATGGATTTCTTCTCACTGGTGGCTTTGCAGCAGCTTCATTCATTAACAGCTATGAAATTTCTCCCCTCTTTTGCATGACGCCAAGATCAGCCAGGTACGTTGCACTTATTTGTTTGCCTTTAGTTGGTCACTCCAATCCCTCTGGTTTAATAGCAAGGAGAGTGTTCACAGATGGTATTTATCTTAGGTGATGTTTTCCTCTTCCTTTGAAAGTTGGACCGTGAATTGAGCAGTCTGAATGTGTCGCTTTGCACCGAACTTCCAACTTCCAAGCTGATATTTTTGTCACAGACCTAATATCTATTGCATATACTGTTTTGCAGCCAAGCAAAACTAAGATCTGCAGTTATTTTATCATCTTACTACGGCATTTATTATGACAGCTTTACTTTCTGGAATTAGTAAAAAATAGTTGTTTAGAAATCAACATGTAATGGAATAATACATTCAAGTGAAATTAACCTCAAACCAATTGACAGCAGTGCCGAGCACAGCCATTAGAAAGAGCAGCGTGGGCCAGGGGACCACTTCCCTCTGCGAGCAGAAGTCCTTTTCAATTTGCTTGTGTGCAATATAAAACAACCATTACTGCCAGGGTAGCCTTTATCTGAACCAGGAGCGAGTCTGGAAATGAAATCTCTCATTTCAATGGTTCCTGAATTGATAGCGCTGTCTCGCCAATGAATAGGAACACAACATTAAGCACTATATGCGTTTCATTGCAGCCAGCACATAAACAAAAGAAGTGCTCACACACTTTTTATTACAAATATCTGCAGGTAAAAAGCAATCTTCCAAAACAGTTTGGCCTTCAGACACAAAATGAAGATGACACACTGTGGTGTTTGGATGATGATAGCTTCTTTTTGACGATAAAATAGCCCGTAACAGATCTTTGCTTCTAAAGCAGCTCATCTCATGCTCACACACAGCGTGGCTGGGTGCTCTAAGCGGGTCAGCTTCCATACTTAGTCCTGCGCTTGTGGGATGAGGACAAGGAGCAAAAACCCAGCTCTTAAACCAGACCAAAGGGTGCTGTTGGGTAGGAAGAGTTTCTTTCCTTTTTAACTGCTTGCAATTATTTATCTGAAAATAGAAAAAGGACATAAAATTGGATTTTTCGGAGGAAAAACAGACCTCAGGACGGGCTTACTTTGAATGACGGTGTCCTCAGGGCTTGGCTCAATGTACCTGGAAAGGAGTGCAGCAGAGCAAGCAGACACGGTTACAGACAGTCATGTTCACACTGCGCCATTATCCCCTTTTTTCTAATATTGAGCTTGAATTCATGAGCTCCCATGGAGCATTTCTGCCTTGATAACCAGATGTGTGAATGAA
Source organism: Nothura maculosa (assembly GCA_032353885.1). Lineage (NCBI taxonomy): Eukaryota > Metazoa > Chordata > Aves > Tinamiformes > Tinamidae > Nothura > Nothura maculosa. Next base: position 3,945,286 of record JAUBOD010000059.1, read on the forward strand.
CAAACCAGGAGCAAGGAAACCGCCAGATGGATGGACAGAATTCATAGTTTTTGTATTTCTCAGATAACGATGCTTTTCATACCACTCGTTTAACGTAGCCTAGAGGTCGCATGCCTCCATTTCCATTCTGTTTACTTTATTGCTCAACATAAAAATGATCTATTGACATTGCGTGGTGTCAGGCCTCACACACAGGGCTAATGGTACATTGATAAGGCAGTAATGCTTTTCCCATTGTCATCTTGACAGTTATTCAAGAGCTGTCTCCAATACCAAGCTTTTGTGGGGCTGGGCAAAACAGCTTTATTCTGCGTTAACACGACGCGTAGGACGCTTCTCCACATCCATTATGCATGCACTGTTCCCAGACTGCAAGAATGCTGTTTGTTTGGTGTACTATAATAATTTGGGATTACCTGAAAGGCCAAGGTAACATGCTTTAAACGCTATGAAAACTACTTTACTAGACATGCCTTGTAGTTATTTACATTTGCTACTATAGACTAGATGAATATAGGCATTTTAGCCAAAATAAAGAGCATGACGTTTTATGAAAAGGCAAGAGGTTCTACCACTATTCAGGCCATATAAAAAGACTCAGAAGGAGGTGAAGATTTTAGCACCAGCTGAACAAGAAATGCAACTTGCCATTTTGTCCAGCAAAGACAGAGAAGACATTGATGTGCACATTAAAACTGCAGGGCTAATTAAACTAATTACACATATGAGGCTCACAAATTGCTTGAATCTCATAGTAAAAAGAGCTTCACATAATTTAAAAGGCCAATGATTTTTAGGCATAAAATTGCTGGGAAAAGATATGTAAATGAAATGTAATAATCCATTAGCCAAAATTATACCCTTGCTTCAGCATACTGCGTTGCACCCTTGCTTTATCCTGCTTCAGCATAACTTCAGTATATACTTGCCATGTCAGGCCGATGGTTTTTAAGCTGTGTGAGTAGCAACATAAATATGACACTAGAACCACGAGGATTCAGCACTTTCTACTGATTCACATTCCCAGCTCTGGATAGATGCTCTGACCAGAATCCCATCCACTTGCCTGTTGTTGATGGACTACAGCCACAGCAAGCATGAAAATTATTCTCCGACATTGGAGCGACACTAGTTTCAAAACACACCTCATCTGTTTCCCCTCTGTTCTATCAGTGCCAGAATATCCTCATTTCAACTCTACTAAACTCTACTAAAGGCTGGTGAAGCACATGCCTCATTCCCAGACGCAGGGCTTCTTCCTTTTGGAAGATAATCCATCTCCTTAAAAACACAGACTTGGATTCAGGCCACGTGTACAAAGCAGCATGCTCCCAACCTGCAAATTTATACCACGATCTTCACCCAGGGCAAACACGTCAGCCAAATTATTAAAAAAGTGAGAGGAAGTGATGAAAAAGCAGATATTTCCCTTAAATAAGTGTAATGGCACCACTGGGTCTCCCCATAATGTCCCCTGTATGTGCAGATTGCATTTTTTGCAGTGATACATTGGGTTAAGCACAACCTAGATGACACTCAACAGTTTTCAGAAAGACAAATAAACAAAAACTCCCCTGTAACCAATTTTTCTTTTTCCTATCAGAGAGAGCAAAGACAAGCCAGTCTGCTGGAAACAGAATTTCATCCTGGGTATATACGACCATAAGAATTTAAAGATATTTTGTAGTTGTAACTGTAAAAGAAATTGCCCTGCTATCTTCCCATTTCTCCTTGACACATATCCAAAGAACATCAATATTTCTGTTAAGACATTGCTAGACTTGACTGCTGTGATGCTGCTATTACTCTTCTCTTCCCTTTAATTATTTTCTTCTGTATCTAGTAATTTGTTTTCCCCAACTGATAAATACCATCAATTTACAGAACGCTACAATAATATAAAGGCATGAATATATTTAGCATATAGAAAGTGTGTTTTCCATCATTATAATAGAAATGCAACTTGATTTATAATATTATTTGCTCCTACCATGGATTTACTTTTCAGTGGAAAATCTGCAGGTGTGGAGAGAAGAGAAACCCCCATTTCAGCTGCCCTGGTGAGCAATTGTTTTGCAATTGAAGGGTTTGCTTAATGAGGTGCTGATGGGCCAAATGGGCAGTGCAAACCAGCACTGAGGTTCTGTGGGGCTTCCACAGATGCTTTTGTTTTCAAGCTCTGACCTTCCAAACCACAGGTTTTCTAACTCACTGTTATTTAAACTATTACTTATTTCTCCTATTTTTAATATTCTTCGAGTTGTTCAAAACTCACCTGGACAAAACTTGAGTTATTCAAAACTCACCCTAAGCCACTAGCAGTTCTCCTGTTAAAGAAGCTAAACCCACTTGTAGAGGGTTGCAATTTAGTGGGGAAAAAGGAAGACCAAAGAGCTTTGGACTTGCTGTAACTCCTATGAGCTGGGAACTGCCCAAAGAGACACAATTCTTCTCTGGTTAGTATTTCGCTGAGCACATAAGCACCTCTGGAGATGGGGATTACTGCTAGAAGTGGAAGGCAAAAGTCCCAGGTCATCTGCACTGCTAGTTGTGTCCTGGCAAAGGCAGATGGAGTGACAGAAGTCTCACCTAGCACATTTATAACAGCATGTGGGGAAAACTCATGCAAAATGTTGACTTGAAACTCTTCTACCTGTATGAAACACTATAATACTTCCCTCCTGTACTCTTTTCCTAATTAGAAATGATAACCAAACTATCTGCATAGTGAGATCTTTCGATTTTCGTCCCAGTTGCTCCTATTCACAGATTTATGTAGTAGCAGTTATTAAAAAATCCTTCCCTTTCTGATATAAATATTCACTAGATGCGGTTTCTTTTGTCTGCTCAATAAATATCACCGTAGAGTTTACCAGGAAATTAAAGCAGTGCCTGAAGCTGCCTGTCCTTGGATGATGTACAGCGAGTGAGCTGTGTCCAGGGGGGATTATTCCAGTCCCGGAACATCACACTTCTTGTATCTAAACATCAAAATATGTTTTCTTCCAACTTCCAAACAACAGGACACATATAAATATCCTAATGGATTTTCTGTTCAGCTGTCATTTTAGCTGAGCCATTAGATAGAACCATAACAGGAACATGCACTTCTTTTATTCCAAAGTTTCTTTCAATTGGGTTTGATAATCTGAGACTTTGTTTAATAATGGAGTAAATTTCATAATATGTACTTCAAAATCCCTTATATCTTTCTTTATGAGCATTAGCAGATGGAAACATTTTACCAATGCTGTTAAGCCCCCTGCTTTGAAGCAGGTCTTTCAAATGCAATAAAAGCAAAACCTTGGAGTTGGCCATGTGCATTTGCTTGTCTCTTCATATCGTTTTCAGGTCTAGCTGAGCTATAAACTGTCAGAAAAATGCTGCTTTCTGCATCTCAATTGTATTCTTCAGGAATCTGTCAGAACAGACTGTTCCACATATATGGGTGTACGGCAGAGCAAATGCAGAGCCACTCGATGGACACAATGACACGAAATGTCACAAAATGGTTTGAAATCAATGCTGTGGCTTCCCCTTCAGACTCAGCTGCTGGTCTCAGCAGCTTTGCAACCTGCTTTCCTCCTAGTGAGGGACTCTCTCTGCAGTTTCAGCCTTGCAGACAGTAGAGAACTGCACATTGAGTAATCAAGTTGTGACGTGGACCAACCTGGCAGAACCCTGAGTTTGTGGTCAGGTTCCATGGTCAGGTCTAGCAGCAGGAATCATACGATCATTATGGTTGGAAAAGACTTTCAAGGTCATTGAGTCCAACTGGACGCCCTTGAACACCACACCTGCTAAACCATGTCCCCAAGCGCCTCAGCTACACATTTCTTGAACACTGCCAAAGACAGTAACTCCAACACTTCCCAGGGCAGCCTATTCCAATGCTTGACTACTCTTTCTGTGTGAAAACTCTTCCTAATGTCAAACTTGAATCTCCCCTGGAGCAACTTGAGGCCATTTGCTCTCGTTCTTTCTGTAGTTATTCTGGAGAAGAGAACAACTCCCACTTCACTACAGCCTCCTTTCAGGTAGTTGTAGTGAGCGATAAGGTCTCCCTGGAGCCTCCTCTTCTCCACACTAAATAACCTCAGCTAGCTCAGCCACTCCTCACAAGGTCTGTGCTCCTGCCCATTCCGTTGACTTCGTTGCACTCCTTTGCACTCCAGCAGCAATGCAACCTTCTGTCATTGCTGCTTGGGAAACAAGGAAACAAGGTCCAGCCATCAACATCTGAAGAGCATCCATCAGCATCATGAAAGCTGCCTCTGTCCCACACCCTGGCTTCAGGCCAGTTTGTGCTGGGACCGCTCTATTAGTTTTGGATAGATTAGCTTGCAGGCAGTCTTGAGCTGTCTTGCTGAGGAGTTATTGCACTATAATACACTCTGTAATTACATGCTCACATGATATTTTTTCCGTTCAATGCACAGGATGGAAATGTATGGTGAAGCATTAAGGTTGCAGGGGCAAATATGAATCTGACCTTCAAGTGCTTGGCTTCACTATCTAAAAAACTTTCTTTTAACAGAGCATTTCTTAAAGCATGTTCCTTATCCAGCATTCAAATTTGCCCAGCTCTGTACAGCAGTCAAGAAAAAGAAGAGCAAGGGGTATGAAGAGCAGTATTAGCGGAGTGCTGAGCAAACATGACCTGCTGCTAGCAAGAGAAGTGCCCATGGCACAAGGCCACTCCATGGCACAAGTCCCCTCTCCTGTCCATGCTCATGGCACTGGCTGAGACCTCACAGAGCTCGTGGCATGCTGCATGGCTCAGTGTGGTGGAGACCGTGCGGCATGCTGATACCGCTGAAAAGGTGGCCAGGAACACCAGAAAGGCTTCCATGACCCCACAGATCATATGGAATTAAAAGCAATGAATTGAATAGATAGGAAATGTGCTTTTCCTTTCCAAAACAGGTTCTGAATCCATTATTTAAGCAGCAGATAACCAGTCATGTGTGCAGAACACTCAAAGCTCCCCAGGAGGCGAGAAAGACTTGGACTGGTGTCAATTGACTAGAGAGTTGCCACCATAGAGGCGGCTATGGAGGAGGTATGAGGTAATTTATAGTCATATTATAATGAAGAGGTCTGAAAACATGTTTAGTATTGGCATCACCTAAGCTCACTATTTAGACTACAGAAGAAAGAAAACCTTGATATTCTTCATTTTTCATAAAAGAAATGTTCAGATCATGGCTTCATTTTTACGTGGACGTTAGGCTAGCAGAGCTCTCCCTCGCGCACAGCTAAGCTGGACTCTCCCTGGAGCCTTCATCTTCTTAACTGTGCAGCTAATTGCCAGCCAAAGGCCTGGCTTCAGTGATAGGTTGATAATGAAAACCCAGTGCTCTCCTCTGCACTGAAGCAGGCCACTAAATAATTCTCCTAGAAGACTTCAAAGCGCAGCTTTATCTCTAACCACCGTAGTTAGAAAACATAGCTGCAAATAAGGGAGTACAACGATGCTACTGTAGCTCATTACACGGAAACCTATTTTAAAAGCCATTCTATTTATTTTTATAGTTCAAAGATTATCATAACCAATTGTGGATTTTAATGGTCAGGCGGCAAAGCAAGCCGTGGCGGCAGTGCCAGCACCCGCAGCCCTGCGCATTAGCACCCCTGGGTCTGCCGTGCTCTGCGCGTGCAAAATAACTCACTGCACAGGTTACTGAAACATCGCTAAATGCGGCATAAATAATCACGGGCTGAGATTTGCCAGATTCATTTGTTGAGAGGAAAAGCAATTCAACCTTCTCCCAGAATTGTGCACATGCTCCGTGAGCATTAAGGAGGCTGGTGATGCCGGAGCTCGGCGGTGGGCGATGCACCAGAGCCCTGCAGTTACGTCCTTGCAAATTATTGGAGAAATTCATTTTTAAATGGCATGCATTTTAGAAGAATAAAACTTGTATAGGGGATGCATTTGCCTGGGCTAGCTATTCTTATTGCACAAATAGGATGGTGGGTTACATTGATACTGTTTTTGGCCTTACATCTATAAATGAATACATAAGAAGCAGATTCAAAGATGTCAATGGAAGGGAAAGCATATATGGCAGAACTCAAATTGC
>JAUBOD010000059.1:4058507-4069404 GCA_032353885.1 Nothura maculosa
CAACTGCCAAATGCTATCTATTTCATTAAGGGCAAAGTTTTAGGTTTAACTGTGTTTTTAAAAACTTTAAAAAAAAAGCCATCTTCAGAACCTGGTCCAGCCATCTGCAAACCTGTCCTGGGCTGCATCCTCACCTGCAAGGAGGACCAGCTCCCAAACTACAACTTTTAGTTTCTGATTTTGACTTCTAGGCCTTTGGCAAGCACTATCAGCATTTAAGTCCATGTTTTTACTATTGTTTTTCTACTATCAAGCAATAGCTTCTCAGAGATAAATGTATCCTGCACTAAGGGCTCTAGATAAACAATTTCTCAGGTTTTGGACTCAAATTCCTTGGGAAACACCGTTTCTCCAGCCAGGTAACACAGCCCTTTGGCCGTCACACTGCTGGCCAGACTTGGTTAGAACAATTTATGGTGGGAAATTCAGGACATTTTAAAATGTCCTTCTCCAAGTGCACGAAGTGGTGATGACAAGCAAGATCAAGCCAAGTTTCAGGCTCTCATCAAAAGTGTTGCTTGCAATAACGCAACTCCTGAAGATAACAGCTCCTTTGGGAGGAAAAATGACATTGTCTCATCTTCAAAAAGTTGAGCAAATCAAAATATGTTATGTTTTGTCACTGACCAGTTTTTCTTTATAATACCTTTATTTGTTCTGTCAATGTATTTGTCTCTCAGGACTGACAGATGGTTCTAATTCTTACACTATTTCTGCTATCTAACTGAGTATCCCAAGCAATTAACAGTCAGTTCAGTAGCCAGCCCTGGAGAGTCAAACATTATGAGGATTTTCCGGATTTTTATTTGCATCCCAGTTTATCTAGGTTCTTTGGGGATAAAAACACTTCATATTCAAGATCCCAATCTCCTCAAAATGTAACCTAACTCTAAACCAGTTTGTTTCATAGAGGAAAAGAAAAAAAATTAAAAAGCCAGGCAAGGATCTAATGATAAAGTGTGCCACAATTCTATGAAGATTGTGAGCTCAGTTTGCAAAATCTACAGTTAAGAAAATAACAATAATCCAGGAAGCAACACAACTCATGTTTAAAATATTTGACTTAGACTAGAGCCTGAAAGAAAAAAAAAACAGAAGCAAAGGTGGTAGGAAAGCCTCTCACTATATAAAGACTTTGAGACATACAAGTCTTAATTCAAAAAATAAAAGAAAATACTGCCCAGAATTCTTACTCATACAAAACTAAAACAAAACAAAACAAAAAAAAAGATTGAATATTATTGAGGGATGTGGTCTTGAAATGGCAGGAAATCCTAACAGCCATAATATATTCTGGCTACAAAATACATTGTCTCCAGAGTACTGCGGGATTTAAAACAAGCAGATTTTGTCAGTGGATTTAGCAGGATGAATCAGGTAAATTGGAGGCTGAATCACTGCTCTATCCCCAGGCATCCAGCAGAACCAGGCAGGGCAGGAGCAGCACCAAGGAGATGTTCAGCAAATCACAGGCACTGACGATACGGAGTGAAAAATCACTCCGAGCTGTAACGCTTCCATAGGGCTGCTTTTTAATGAGACATAGCGTTGGTGAGCTTGACAGGGACACAATCAAAGGGCTTCTGTGTCTTGCGGTGGATAAATCCAACGACAATCAGGTCAGCACAAAGCAGATTAAAACCAAGAAAGGAGAACATAGAAAGGACCTCTTGGTAAGGGATTAGACAGAAGCAACAAACTCCCAGCTCCACAGCGCTGAAGAATAGCCTCAAATAACCACAGCACCAGTAAACTGGGATAACGGCGATGTGAATGCCTTCACCGCACATGGTGAGCAAATAAACCATGAGATTAGGTGTCTATTTCATGAGATTTATTAATCCACACCTCTTCTGAACTGTCTGGAAGATCTTAAGCCTGATCTCCATGAACCCACCACAAGAGAACTCTGGTTTCTGGTGCTTTGCTTGTTTTTCCCCCTAGAGACCATTGCACATGAAGCTCCTGCTGGTGCTCACGGGCCTCCGTGGGCTCTTCAGCATCAAAGTTCTTCGGCATCTCATGGTGCTGGTCTGTGTGATTCCCATTCCTGAGAATTCTGGAAATATCTGTGCCCAAAACAACATTCCAGTGATGCTCTTTGGAGAAGATCCCGATATTTCTCTGCAATTTGCACCCAGTCATGTCCGCGTGCATCTCTCCCCTGTGAGGGTGCACAGCATGGGTTCCCCTTGAGCAGTGGAAGCAAACACACAAACCCCTGGGTTTCAAACTGCTTCCAACCTGCCTTTCGACCCCCAAGCAAGCATCGTTTCACTAGCCACAGCTCGAGGCCACATGGCATTTTGCTCTGGATTCAACATTGCTCTCAGGGCAGAGCCACGGCACTAACATTCTTGTAATGGGAAAGGAAGAACGGGGACAACTCATTAATTATTCCCCTTTCTTATATATTTTCTTAAAGATTCTCAAGCTAAACGAAAATTCATTGCGCTAGGGAGAGGGCAAACCTGCGGGTAAAGGTGGCAGCAAGGGGAAAAGTAATTCCTGCTTTTCTCCAAATCTCTGCCCTCTACTTAAACTATAGGGAAACCAAAGGAGCGATTTTCTTCTGGCTGAATTTACCTTTCATTTCCTTGAAGTCTTCATGGATCACAAGACATAGTTACCACTAATGCAGCCTGAAACCCGCGGGTCATTTGCAGGAGGACGGGCTCTGCTCTCAATTACACATTAACGAAGTTACCTGGGTAATGAGGTGGTCGGAGGACTCGTGTACCAGGACCGTGCAGCATGAGGCAGGGACACGAACTCCCATTTTTGCTTGTATTTCCTTTGTCTAAAAATAATCACTGATACATTCCTTCCTGGGCTCTTATGCAATTATAGAAACTATTCCTACTCTGTTGCCTGGCATTCAAACTTTGGTCACTGAAAAATATGTTTACATACAGAACTGAAGGGGGAAATACTCCCTAAACTTCTTGGTTTCACAGTCTTTGCCTATTTACCATTCTTATAACATCTTACGGTAAATATCCTTTGGCTTGGTGACAATCTGGGAATGTTTCACAGCTTTTAAAGCAAAGCAAACTGTTTTATCATTCTTTTTGTAAGTTAACATTACAGCTCTTTCACATTAGGTTGAAAATATTTTGACTACTATTTTTTATGATATAAACATTGTTATTTCTTCTAGAAAGTTAGCAGCTTCAGGGATGCAGCAGCTAATGCTCCTACATGACACAATAATGGTCATCTCGATCAGAAGTTATCACCTCAGTTTTTCATAATGCGTCTCATCTGAAACTCACTGAATGATACCAGTTTATCATTTAATGATTTCATTATGCAGATAGAAACAGATGCATGTGTTCAGCGAATAGCTGTGTGGAGCTTGGCAGAGCAGACCTAAATACTCTGGAGATTAGAGAAAAAGCATTTTGACCTGCTATATATATGTATGTGTGTATGTATATGTGTCTATAGCTGTAATGTATATATTAGTACATAAGCAAGGAGACAGAATTGGCAGCTCGTGTACAATCAGAAAGATGCTATCTGCCAAGATAACTGATGGCAGCTCTTCCTCTGTGAAGACTGCATGGCAAGTGAGCTATCGTCTTCCTGCCTATGGCTTACACGGAGCAGGGCAGCGGGGGAAAGGGGGCGTTGAAGGCTCTAGTTCTTCTGGCACAAGGTTTCCAGGCAAACTCTCAGCACCACCCTTCCCACAGTGTGTGGCAATGCGCTGTCCTGTGTCTGTGATTTTCCAGGAAAAAAAGAAAGTTTTATGAAAGCCCTCAATTTGTGAATTTTGAATTTTGCCAAAGGGCCAATGATGCCAGCACACCAGGCAATGCAGGAGCACCATAGAGGTAAAAGTTGGCTTAGGGCTGCCGGGATGTTCTTGCAGGTTTTCCAGGCAGCCCTTGAAGGAGCAAGGAGGTTTTCAAGGCTTTCTAGCTGAGGCAAGAGGGGATTTCCCAAAAAAAAACACTTATTAGGCAAAAACATCACTGCAGCTCCTCGGTGTGAGAGCTGGGGTTTGATACCAAGCCTTCCACTACGCCCAAGGAGTCTCCAGAATTCAAAACCGCCCGGCAGTGTTAAATGAAGTTTTTCTCTAATTCTGACTGCAGCCAATTCCAGAAGGTCTCTGATTACATTAATGGTTCCCATCTATCACTTAAGCAGACAGCCACTTTCTATCATCTCTGTGATCAGAGAGTAAATGATCCCGACAAACCTACTTTATTTTTGATGTCTCTCTGCATTATTTATTTTATTCCTGGGTCCTGGTTTCAGCAGTATCTCTGTGATTTACCAGTTATTGATCTGTTCCGTGTACATTATCTTAGGCAGCGGCCAACATAACTCAGTAGCGATGCCGGCGTGTACACATATGCATGAGCACTAGTGTGGGTGCATGCACTCTGTGCATGACGGATGCCGGCTCTAAAGGCTTCTCTCTGCTAGCAGCCAGTCTCTGCACCCAGGGCACCCCGCTGATCACGGATACCCTTGGCACAAGGGCTGCCTTCGATGTTTTACAGATTAACATAATAAGCCAGATCTTTGCACTTCTCCATTAAACCCATTCCCATGGCAGCTGCACTGCAAAAAAAACCAGAAAAGCCTGAGGGAAACCAAATCTTGATATTGGTTTAGAAAAATAACAAAAATAAGTAGTTTTTGCATGTGGAGACTGGGTCTATGAAACATAAAATGTCCAGAGAGTACTCTTGCATATAGCAAATTGACTTAGCATCTAGTTATCTACAGGCTGAACTCTTCACTGAGAGCTTGAGGCCAAAAGCCCTGTGCAGACTTAGAGGACTGAGTCTTTAGGCTCCACTCTAGGCTTTAGTTTAGCTGTGTAAATCTCATGGTCTCTTCCTGCATGGGAGATGCCAAATATTCCAAGAGAAGAGAGGAGAAGCAGGTGTGGGGTGGGCTTCAGTAGCAGTATCTCCATGTGAATACATGGATAATTGGGTGCACACTATTTTCTGAATTGTGCTTGTGGTCACCACGAGTGCCGGGTCTCAGCAGGGCTGGGAGGCAGTGCCAGGGCAGGCACTTCCAGGCTTGCCCTCAGAGCAAGCAGCACAGAACAAACGGGAAGCAAGGTGCATGCACAGATCCACATCACGGGAAATAGCAGGAAACGTCCAGTAATTCCGAAACAGGCGCTCAGGGACTTTTCCCAGCTATTAAATCTCTAATACGCATAAAAACCACCAGCTCCCTCTGGCTAAGAAGGCATTTTCCGTGGCCACTCTATGATCTGTTCTCCAGAATTTTATAGTAGGGCCAAAGCGGGGAAGGTCCCTTCCTCCCATAACTATTTACTGTTAGATATTTTCTGTCTATTTACTCATGCACCTTAAATGCACAAGGAAAGGTTGGAATTCAGAGCCTCCCGGGAGCCTTCACCACCACACGAGGCTTTCCCTACTGTCAAAGTAGCCACCGAAATCACAAACTGTTCCTGAGCCCTGGGTCCCATCAACACAGCAGAAGGCCCAGCAGGTACAGACACAACCAGCATTCCCAAAGGGCTTGTCCAGCCTCTTTGGGAAGTCATGGCTAGGGGGAGACCACAAACAGGAGGCTCTCCCTCTCAATCACAGCTTTACCATGAGGACACCCAACTGGCATGGGCACTGGCTGCCAAACAAGCCCTACCTTGCTCACCATCTCCAATCCTTGCCTGCTCCTTGCTTTATGGTTGCTAAGCCCTTCTATTTTCCACTACAAGTGCAAAGGGAACAACAACCTTCCATAACGAATGGCCTGAGATGTGCTGAATTTGAGCATCCTCGAGCAGATTCCTTTTTGAAGGGGTCCAGCAGTCAAATCCATGAGAGGCTGGTCCCACTTTGAGTATCTCAAGGACAATCTCATCCCAAGATGGGCAACCGCAAAATGTCCAAAATGAGGAAAGGTATTTCGGGTTATGTTCCGGGGTTTATGTTCTCAGATCCCATATCTCTGATGTGGGATCTAAGAAATTTCTGAACAAAGAAGTGGTACCAGAAGTCAGATGGAGGACGCCCTGGCAGGCTGGAAGCTCTCCAGGTCCATAAGATGTCCTTTGATGTGCCAAGATCCAGCAGATTGGTTTCAATCAAAGGGCTGTAGGCTGGGGATGGCACAGGATCCACATATCTGCATGCGAGAGAGGAAAGCACAGAAATATCCCCGGTTTAAACCAAGTTCAGTGTGAGCTCTGCCCCTTCACTGCTCTTCAAAGTGACTTTGAGCACCTTCACTGCCTCTGCATTCCAGGTCCTGCCCTAGCAGCTCATCCCGACGCACGAGGAGCCAAGACTCAGACACTAATTTCCTAGAGAACAATTTTATTTTTAACTCACATCTCCCAATTTGCTCTATATCCCTTTTAAGACCAGCTCTGCTTCACGCAATGATCTCTGAATTTAAATGATCACTTATCTCACCTGACACAGTCTATAAAGATAACTCATCGCAGGAGCCTGCCATTTTCATATCACTCTCCAAAGATGAAGAAGGAAAGAAAATTGTCAGAGCTGTTTTTAGTGTCACTGCTGAAGTTTCTGCATCTTCCTCTTTCTTCATTTCTTTTAAAAAAAAAAAGAAAGGTGCTTTTGAAACTCCAGTGCAGATTGTTTATAGCTTTTATTATGGAGATTAATGTTGGTGCTTCTGCAACTTTGCTGCTAGGCTGAAAGTCAGGAATAATTCTTGCTGTGAAGCAACGGCGCAGCCTGGAGCGCAGATCCCTGGTGCCGGGATGCTCCGTCCTGCTCCTGCTCCTGCTGGTGCCTGGACGGGTCTTCTGAGCCCTGGTCACTACTGAGCGTTTTGGCCATACACGGCTCTTTTGGATTGATGTTTTTAACGTCATCAAATCACCTAAACTATTCCCTCTGCCCCCCACAATGCAAACATCACAAGAAGCACGTGCCGAGCCGGTTCCTTTTCTTCAATTTCAAAATCACTTCAGAACTGTGACCTTGACTTCCCAGATTTTGCCCAGGCAAGTTTCCATTGCCAGTTTATCAACTACAAGAAATAGAACTCTCACACAGTCTTACTGTCACACGTTTTTCTTTTAAGAAGGCTAAAAGCCATCAAAGAGTTTGTCTAAAGGGTCAAGAGCTTCTGATGAAGCATCCGGAACAGAAAAGAGCTTTTGGAAGGGTGGCCCGGGGGAGCTCCCCCATTCACGTCTCCGTCTCTCAAAGATCCTGCAGTACTTCCAGCTTCTCCTCCCCATTCTTTGGAAACAAGAGGCAAGGTAAGAATTCACCTGTCACATAATTTAAGCAGTAACAAGAGGTGGAAGAGCCAACCCTCCCGGAAAATCCTATCCCTGGAAAGCATTCCGGCACAGACCGAGGATTCATTGTGCTGTAGGAGAGAGTCGTTCCCGGCAGGCTGGTTTCCTTTCCCTCAGCTCCCGGAGCCCCTGGCATTGCAGGCATGGAGCAGTCGGTAGCGGGGCACGTGCAGGTGCCTCCGCGCCCGCTCCAGCCGCGGAGTGCACAGCAGCCCGCCTCAATAATGAAGGATTATTGCTTTCCTCGGCTTGTCCAAGAGACGTTTCCTCAGAGTACTTCCCACAGAGAATAACATCTGTTATCTGATTTAAAATCCGAGAAAACAAAACCATTATTTACTTTCCTTGTAGTAAGTGCATCCTAGGACGCCCGGCTTTATCCCGTCTGTACCTGCCACAGTCACCTGTCCGGGCAGAACAGGCACGAGGAAAACAGTGCAAGCTGCAGGTCTCCAACACAGGAAGAAATTAAACACTTCTCCTCCAATGGCAAAGTGTTTTCTGGACTTTCTACCCGATCCTCAAGCTGCTTCATCAGGATGGTTCGTCTGCACATTTTAATTTATGTCGACATTTTTGCAGACTGTGATTACAGGGCATGGGAGGTGTTTGTGTGCAGGATGGAGCTGGACCAGGGGGACCTCAGCTGTAGAGCACTATCAGCATTTAATTGGACATAGGAAGGGTAATGGATTAAAAATAAAAGAGTATAACCATCAAAACAGCAACATCAACACACGATAATTAGTGACTATGGAAAAAGAAAGGGAAAAGGCTATGGAGGAAGGAAAGATTCTGCTAATGGAAACACAATTGTTCACACGTGAGCGTTTAACCCCTCTCATCCCGAGCAGGTTAGTGCTGGTGTGAGCTGCAAACCCTGCCTTACAACCCACGTGGGTATCAGCTGCTGAGACTGCTTCCACCCGACACCAAAATGCCCAGGGAAAACACAACCGTTTCTGGATAACTATGGGAGAATAGAAAAAGCAACGGCTTCTGGAAGGTAAACGCAGGAAAATAGATCCATATTTCCAGCTCTCCAAATGGTCCTGCAGCAGAGTGATGCGACCTGCGCAAGCCACAAATGTAACCTGCATTTTTGGATTCTTCTCTAATAAAATAACCTTGGTTTCTCTCATGCAACAGCATTCTCAGCACTGTAGGAGCATGGGTGCTGTTCCTGCTGCAGGAGCCCTTCCGGGGCTAATTGCTCAGCAGTAATTACTGCTGCCACTGGAGTACGAGATATCAAGTAAAATAGGAAGAATTAAATTGTATTTTTAACACTCCAAGATTGTTCCAGCATCAGTAATGAGAAATCCCTCCTAGTCTGGAAACTAATGTCTTCATTCTCCAGCAACTCTAACATCCCAGCCGGGGAAGCAACAGAGGAGTTAATATAAAATACAATACTTGACCAGAAGAAAAACACTTGCAAGTTATGCAGAAAAGTCTCTCAAAGGGCACACTGTGCTAAAATAGATATACATTTAAAAATGAATTATACTTTAATATGGTAACCAGAAACAGAAAACTGGTAACAGCAATTTAGCTTGCAACCAAGAAAGAAATAATGTGCTAGAGTCTGTTCAGGATGCTCATCTTGCCATCTGGATGTTTGCAAGTATATTTTTAAATGCTTGATTTGAATATATACAAAGCCCAGGATTTTAAATGGATTGTAGCAATCCCAAACTGTGCTAATCCCTTTGTAGAACTTCGCTTTGCAAGTATGTGACTACTCAGCATCGTTTTCAAAGATAAAGTGCATCAGACTAACAGCTTTTTGTCATGTTCTAATTCGACACCCTTTATTTTTAGCTCTTTTAAAAACAGGATGGATTATCATATTGTTTCTTCCTTTTTAAAAAAATGATTTTATAAATATTTGTTTTACATTTAGACTGTCAATGAAGGCACTGCACAGCATGAAATGTGGAGCTGATTTTGCTGAATATGTTAATAAAACCAAGGCTCAAAGGGAAAAATATTCCCTGAGAACAATTATCCTGGGGTATCTGGTTGAACAAAAATCAAGCCCAGGAGGCCAGAACCACAACACGGAACAGCTAATACCAAATCACTTGTTAGGTATCTTAGAAGCGTGTAAAGCAGACAGGTGGCAATTCTTGTGTTCCAAGACGTGCATGGCAAGGCCATCGCTTCCTGCTCTCCAGCATTTCCCATCCTCTCACAATTCCCCTCTTTGCCTTAAGAAAGCACGCAGCTCCAAAAACGCTAACAAAGCAGGACTGAAAACAAAGCTAAAAACAATGCTAATATGAATGTCTTCTTATTCAAAAAATATCATCTTTCCAAAAAACCTGCTAAAAATACGCATGCCATAAGCATCCTTCCCCGAGAGTGGATATTATTGATATTATCTGTGCTAATTTAAAATTGTCTTGAAATGCAAAAGCCAAAGCTGGAGCGAAGCAAAGTGAGCTCCACAGCGGTGACTTTCATGGTAGAAGGTGCAGGGCTTAGAGTGCTACTAATAAAAGAGCTCCAAAATATGTCACTTTTTGTACCTGCCAATGGGGCTGAAAGCAGCAGCTTGTGGCAAAAGCGGGTTCTGCAGGGAACAACACAGCAAATACCCCAGGTTTTGGAGCACGCAAAAGGCTGCAGCCTCCAGGAACCACACGGTTCAGAGCTAAGCTAGAATTTCTGTCAGTAATAGCTGCTTGTAGAGCACTTAAGGAGATGTAAGGGACATCTCATGGAAGGGACTATGTGCAGGAGGAACCACATCTTCACCTCTACTGCAGCAATGCATCTCTCAGCAATCCAAAGGATCTCCTTGGCTTATTCCCTTTTTTCCTGCCTTTTGCACCTTCCTCCTTATTATCGTATTACCTGTATTGTCACAGCTCACTGTAATGTATGTCTTGGTTTTACCAGGGTTTGGTAGGCATAAGTTGAGGGATGAAGTGCTGTATTCTTTAAACAAGCCTTCAGTAAACCTTCTTGGCCAGATTAGGGAACAACAAGTTGAGTATTTATCTCAACACTACACATCTGAGCACGAATTGCAAAATCAGCTATTACTACTAGATTTTTTAAATATATCAAATAGAATAAAAAATAAACTCATGCTGCTTGGCTGTTATAGGTGAAAAATGTCCAGCAGAAATCTCTAACGGAAGCGACCCCAAATCCCCCGTTTCCTCTAGGACGGGAGCAATCCCCAAACCCGCTGTGTTTGGTGTCCTGCGCTGGCAGTGACTATGGATGATCTCTGCCCACCACAACCAGCTCAACACCCTCCTCCTCCTCGACACAGACTCCCCAAAGGAGGACTGGCCTTGCCTTTCTCCTGTACAAACTCCTCATTAAACACCCTGGGGTTAGTCACGTCTAATTACACCCAACAATTAGGCTTGTCCTCCCAAGCCAGTGTGCAATAAGTCACACAAACAGCCCCATGGCGCTCTCAAGCAAAATCAAGGCAATGCAAATCAAGACAACGGGACCAGGAACCCCAAACACACTGAACCACGACATCCACCCGATCAATGTCAGCTGTAAGTGCCAGCCAACCCAGCATCCAGCCATACAAGAAAGGAAAAACCTCTGAAATGGTTTAAATAAATACATGAAGGT
>JAUBOD010000059.1:4112180-4130443 GCA_032353885.1 Nothura maculosa
GGAGCGCGTGCGGGGGGCGCTGAGGCGGCGTGGGGGCCGAGCGCGCCCAGGGAGGGGACAGAGGCGCCGTTGGGACGTGGGCACTTGGGGGCCGTTGGGACCGTTGGCCTTGGGGCGCCGTCGGGACCGTTGGCGGGCGGGTCCCCCTGGCGGCGGCGGCGCCGCGGTGCGGGGCGCCCCGGGGCCGCGCAAGGAAACGCGCGCGCGGAGCTGAGGAGGGCTGAGCTAACCCTTCCCCCGGGGGAGGAGAGGGCCCCTTCCACCGTTAGGCAGAAAAACGGGAACTTTGTGCGGCTCAGGAACCGATTCTTGTCTCCTAACAAACACACTAAGGGCTTTCTGGAGACTCTCCTCGAGAGTTTTGAGGATTATCCTGTTTCAGGAACCCGTGTGGCAGGTGCCCGTGGGCGCTGCGTGGGTTTAGAGGCCAGGAATGAGCCAAACTTTTTAATTCAGGCCTATTGAGATGGCCTGTTCTGGGCCGGCGTTTTCCTGACGCCCCTCATGTCCCTTTTGCTTTCCCAAACTGTCTGCATCTCTTTCCTAGGCTGACGATAGTCACCATCCCTTATGTCACCATCCTTTATGCCAGCAGCGCTGGAGGCGCAAGGCTGAGCTGCACGGAGAGCGGGTGTGATCCTAGGGACACACACGAGCTAGCCAGGCTTTTAACAAATCGGCAAATGGAGCAGAAATGGTTTGTGACAAAAAACATATGTAGGAGATACTGAAAGTCTTGCGGTCTGCAGGAACTGATAGTCTGCCTTAAAACCATCTCCCCTTGCGCCCAGGTTAGTTAGTTGTAGGTAACTAGTTTTTGCCGTTGTTTAGTTTCATCATTTAGGAAAAGTATTTCCAGTGAGGTCTCCATCATTTTAGCAGCAATAAAGCCTTTTTTTTTTTTTTTTGGTATATGTCTTACAGGTTAGAGAATTCCTCTCTCCAGATGGACCCCCTTTCTACCTGTCCTAGGACAGTATATGAGTTGCTGTTACTTGTCTTGACCTATACAACTAAGATGGGTGTAGCAGGATTATTCCTAACAAAATGAGTCATTTTGATGAAACCCCTGCTTGCCGTTTGAATAGCTAGCTTGTTGATCTTTATTATCAAAAACTTTTGAAACCTGTGTTAAGTGTGTTCTGTTGGCAGCCGGGATTGATGTATTGATTGTTTCTTTGCCAAGAGAGGGAATTCAAGGGAATGAAGGCTCCCTGAAGCCAGGCTCTTCCAGGAACATCACTGTGATGCGATTGTCAGATAGCTGCTCTGCATGCCGAGTTTCTGTCACTGATATTAAGGATCTTAACTCCTGCTACCCCAAAAATAAAACCCAATACTTTGAATTTATTTTTAACAAGCCAAATTTCTTCTGATGTGTGGCAGTAAATCATTTTTTCCCTTTCTCCTTCATCTTTCATATCTCTCTAGTTATGCCGCTGTACCACCATGCTGTAGCTTTTAATAGGACGAGTTGTGCAGCAACAAAGGCAGGAGAATGTTTTCCCAGTGGAGGGAAGTCTATCTTTAGAGGACTTTCTCTGACTTTTTGTTATTATATTATTCACTTTCTTAGTACAATACATATTTCACTACTTGATTTACCTCGCATATAAATATCTTCTATTCCTTCACAGTGCTCTTGTTTTTAACTATTTTCCTCTGAGGTTCCTGTTGTATCGTTCCATTTTATTTTTACATAACATATTCAAATTTTAAATTTAGTTTTTGTGCTTCAGTAGTCTGTTAGTTCTGTGGCAGCTCGTCTTCTGTCTGTGAAAGGGATGGAGTATTGTTACTCCTAAAACAAAGTTTGTACAGAAAAGTGTCTAAAAGAAATTTCAAACACCTCTCTGTCTCTTTGGAATTCCACCAGAGTCAAACCCTGAAATACCTGTGTCAGTTTTGAAAATTTTCCCTTATTCTGTTGACGTGCTGCTATAATTCCAAGGAGACCCTGGGATTGGGCTAGTCCTCCCAGTGCATGGGATAGCCCTCACAAGCCGAGGATAATCCGCTTGAGGCCTCCTCTTGGAAGATCTCCTGCCCAGGTTTGCACCTCAACCTTGCTGCCTCCTGAGCAGGTTCTTATGGAACTGCCACTCTAAGGCAGTTCACTTTGAACACCTTTAATCTTGTGCTCGGGTGTGAGAAAGACATCCCTGTTTTGGATAACCCGTTCCCTGGAGGCCAAGTGCTTTTGGTATGCAGTCATTCCAAAGTCATTCAATACTAGACAACAGTTCAAGTGAGAAGCAGGAAGTCGATTGATTTTATACCAGCAGAAGGCCTTTAGCAGGTGACAATATTCAGGAAAAAAAGATGTAAAGAAATCATTGCAAAATATATCTTCAAAACTGTCTGACTTGGCTTCAGGGTTTTCCTTCCGTTTCCTTGGCTTAATTAGCAGTTTCACACAACTTCCCATGATCCGCTCCTTTGATAAGCCCCATCCTACATTATACACTAATGCGCGGTGAAGTGTATCCTTGTATCTTCATTTCCCAGTGGCGTTTTATACCCATTTTATGTAACTGAGGCACAGAGACACTTAGTATTATCTACAGAGTTCCCTGCTCACGAGGCACAGAGGTAGATGCAAAATTTTTGAGTTCTCGAGTAGTGTCTGCGAGGCCTTATTCTACATACAAGATATTCCAGCAGAATGGGAGGTCTCTCTCAGGTGATAAACAACAAAAATACAAAAACTTACATCCAGTGGCCTACTCCTAGCAAACATATGTAAACATTGCCTTTAATTCTTGCAGAAGCGAGTGTGCAAGCGGGTAGGAACCATTCCATGGGAGGCTGACGTTGGCTTCCTTGACTGGGCTATGGAGCTGGATTCTAAAGAGAAAGTCTCCGCTGACTGTGTTCCTCAAGCTGCAAAGACCAATCAAGATTCAGTGGTACGTTTTCATCATCAACAGTATATATTTATTAGAAGAATATATTTAATATATGTTTTATAACAAAATTGGAAGTAATTGCTTTTTTGGTGGTTTTGCATGTGTTTTTATTAATTAGATTTTTGAAAACCATGGAAGCAGAGGTACTGCCCAGCCTTGCCCGAGATGTATGGCTGGAGAATCTGTAAGTATATTAACCTTCTTTCCATGACATAAAAGATAGACTTGTTCTTAAGTATTAGATCCATAAAACATAAAGTTAATAAAAACCACAATTACATTTCTCAGGAATAAAGCATGTAAATAAAAAAGGGCAGATTGATTTAGTGCTTCTGAGGTATGCCAGCACAGTACAAACTAATGCATTTCTTCCAGTATTAGTTGGAAAATACAGAGGCTGCAAACACATTTTTCACATTCACTGTAAAAACCAGAGTTTAGGAAGTAACCAAGGCCCACAATAACACACAGCTTCCTCTACCCCGTTTTTATATCTTTCTTGATTTATCTGATGATGGTAAAATATTCAGGAATTCTAATCTTTTTTTGTCTCCAACTTGATACTTCCTTGCCAAAAAAAATAGCAACCTAAAAATATTACCTGGTAGGCATACTAGCACTAATTTTAAACTAGTTAAGTAAAGAATCAATGGCAATCAGACCTCGGCACAGGCAGCTTGAGTTTCCTGAAAAACAGCGTAAGTTCTCAGGCAGCTGAATGGTTCTGAGTTCTCTGCTGCTACAAATAGGCTCCTCTTGGTATCCAAGCTAGCTAATTACTTTTTTATATATTTTTAAATGTATATATTTATGTAGGCTATAGTCACAGCTGTACAATTTGGCACAGTGTAACGTGCTGTAGTACTGCCACAGTAGCAGCAGACTTTCCTGTTACAGAGGAACTTAACCATCCTCTTTTTTCCCCAGGATAAAAGGCTAAACCTTCAAAGACTGGGGAAACTGTGAAGGAGGTTGTGATATTTTTATAGTTTCATTTTTCATGCAAATTGTCCAACTGAATTTTACGAAGTCTCAGAGTGGAAGCTACCATTAACTTGTATTTGCATCCTCTGCATCTTTTTGAAACATTGACTCTCTAAAGAATCCCCTAAAATGAGGAGAGATTTGGGGAATGCCATTTCTTTAGAAAGCCTGAATGTTTGTAGTAAGGTCTTTGATCTGATGGAATTAATAGCAAATTTCCCATTGACTGCCATAGGACTTAGGTTGTTCTCACAGGTTAGGAGTTGCGACTAAAAAGACATTTGCTGTCTTTTAGATTTAAATTAGATTTTTAGATTTCGATTTGTGTTGATCTATTTCTACTCATCTTTAAAAACAAAATAGAAACCAGATCCATGGTTTACTCCAAGAATACAGAAGTTAGTGTGACCACATATTTGAATTTTTAACTTTTCAAATGTGTTACCATCTTTGAGGGCACAAAGAGGACGCCATGTTACAGTTTGTTTAATTCTTCTATAGTGGTGACCAGTTAATTTTGGAAAGTTGTGACTGGTTTTATGTAAAATGAGTATAGACATCTTTATTTTGAATAGCACCATTTCTATTTTGAGTCGCAGCAAACTAAAGTATTCCTTTTCCAGTAGCTTACTTGGAGGGTAGAATTTACCTCTTAACACACATTGATATATTGAAGTTTGGTAGAAGGGCTGAGTTATTCTGACCACTTTACATGTTTCCTAATTGTCAAGGGCAGCTCTGGTTACAGAAATTAAAGAAACAATTTTGTCTGTACATAGTAACAATTTGATTTCTTAAAACTGAACCATTATTTTGCCCTGACTCTCTTTGTGGTTTCAGTGCATCATCCTAAGTTGTTGTTGTCAAAGTCTGAAGCCTTTGCAGAGCTACATGCTCTGCAATGTGCAATGAGTGCTTGCTAGATTTGCCACATACTGGAGTGGGGAAATGCTTCACTCAAAACAGGGTGATTTTTAAGTATGACCAAATCCATGAAAACCAGAGTTTCATTTGTGTGTCCTCTAGTAGCGAGGGCAAAAGTTTCTGTATGTCTGCTACAGGAACTGTAATGTCAGGTAGAGATTGGAGTTTAAAGATTAAAATGTGGTGGTTGGTAATGGAATAAGGGAGTTAGTGTCAATATTCAGTTC
Source organism: Nothura maculosa (assembly GCA_032353885.1). Lineage (NCBI taxonomy): Eukaryota > Metazoa > Chordata > Aves > Tinamiformes > Tinamidae > Nothura > Nothura maculosa. The sequence continues at coordinate 4,117,225 of JAUBOD010000059.1, forward strand.
TCCAGCCCGTGCAGAAGAAGGACATGCCTGTCTGCTCCTGCAGAGAGGAGCAGCAGCCAGGTCCTGCCAGGTGGGAAAGTTTGCTAGTTTGGACCTGTTGCCACACACAGACAGGGCTAGAGCAGCTGAACTGTGTCGAGCTCCTGAGACCATCCTGAGAGAAGCTGCCTTGTGTGAGGGTTCGTGTGTTCAGAGCATCAGAAGTCTTTGCATGTGGGTAATGAACTGATTATACGGATTTATTCACTGTGTTCTCTCTGGGTAATCTGTTGTTTGTGGCTATTACCATAACAACGTATACTTTGATAAATCTGTCAGGGACTACATTAGTAAATTACCTTCATTCCTAAAATAATGCAAAGCTTATATTAAGCAGATGATGCTTAGTAAACTGGTATTAGCCCAGATAACTTTCTTCAAAGTTACAGTTTCACCTCAGGAAAATCAGAGACTATCACAGTGGCTAATGCAACATTCAGAAACCATTCAGAACAACTGCAATGAACATAAGGAAGAAGCCTACAGGCAGAAAAAGATTAATAATCTTGTCATTTATTTTCATAATCAATAAATGTTAAGCTTCTGATAAGAAGCTGTGCTTTCTACAGATGATGGGCAAATTGAAATCACTAAAGCATCCATGGTGGGACATGTCAAGCATACAGCATGTTCTGCTGAGACAGGTTCTGGTGGCAGTAGGTAGCCTCATCAGCACTGACCGTTTGCATCTGGAAATCCTGCTGTGTAAGGAGCTAATGGGTAGTGTGAGTAACCTCACCAGGATGAGCGCTCCTGAGCACACTGGGGTCTGACTCAGTATGGCCTCAACCTTGGGCTTCTCTATTAAGTACAGCATTATTATTATCATGGTTTGCTTTCTTGGCCTTTAAGCCCCTTTCCTACTTGTTGGGACTACTGTATTTCACAAGGAATGATAGAATTGTATTAAACCTGAACTTGAAAAAAAAAAAAAAGAAAGAGTACAACTTCAAACCATCCTTGTTTAAGCTTTTATTTTGACTAATGTGTTTTTGGCAATTTAGGCAAAGACTTAGAAGAACTGTTAGGTAGAAAGAATGAAACTAGGTGGGATTTAGGTGGGGGGAATACCATCATTCTTAAGATTTTCCTGTGCTACATGATAACTAGAGGTAAATGTTCTTATTTTAAAAGTAACACTGTGAATATAGCTTTTAAACTGACACAATGTTTAAAATGTGATATAAATGAATGCAAAATTAAGTTTTAAATAACATTTGGTAGTGAGAGGGTAAATCTCTGACCTATCCTTGAAATCTTTAACATTTAGGAGTTAGAGTAAAACATCTGGTGTTAACAGATATCTACCCGATGCTGAAATTGCCTGTGGTCATAGTTTAACCTGATGTGCAAAGCTGCAGTCATAGTGCAGTCTGGTTCCTCACACAGATTATGTTGAGAATTCCCTTTACTTTTCATGCTCTTGTAATTGTCAGCAAGTTATGCAGGAAGAGGGGAACATTTCTGGGGCTGGTGCAGTTTCTTTTTTACTTTTTTTTTTTTTAAGCTTGAAAATTATTAAAAGAATTAAGAAGAAAATATTTTAGTCAGGGAACTTTTAATGACTTGGAACTTTGTCGTTTCAGGGACACTTCAGTCATATCCTGAACTTGTAGAAGTTGGGAGGAGGCAAATCGGCAGCGCTGCCCTTGCCCTCTGAGGATGCAGGTGTGGACACTGTCTATAGCCCTTCTGGCAGTGGCGAGGGCCTCTGTGTGTTATCAGCACATCACAGTTTGCTGTACACCTTAATTCCGTTGCACTGCTCTGTATATCCTTGGTTTTACACTTGAAAAATACTGCTACTTTTAAAAAAGCTCAGTATCACAGAATCCCAGAGTGTGAGGTTGGAAGGGGCCTCTAGAGATCATCCAGTCCAACCCTCTGCTTCAGCAGGGACACCCAGAGCCCGGGGCACAGTATGACGAAAAAAAACAGTGATGCTGTGCTTAACTTTCTAGACTAGTGTCACTGACTTGGCTCTTGACCTCGTCCTCACCTGGGATCGGGCCAGGTAGTGGTCGTACAAGATGTTTTCCTGTCCATGAGCTTTCCCTCATAGACATGGGGAGCGATCCTTGGCTTTGTTGTAGCTGACACCGAGTTGGCTGTCTTTGATATTCTTCCTAAATAAGCGAGTATCATACAAACATTGAATTCTAGTAAGTGATAGATGAGGAAATGAGTCTATAAAGCAGTTCCACAATAAACTGATATCTAAACTGCTTTATTAGGAAAAGATAAATTTCTTTGAAAATGTTATAAATTTTAGCTACATTGAAAGTAAATCAGAGTGTGAGATATATCAGGCCCTCAAATCTTTGTTCAGTCAGAAAAAAATACAGATACCGGTCTTGATCTTCCTATTTCTTCAACTTTTATGAGCATTTTAACCTTTGCATCCCTAACTTCTCAATTTCCAGGGTAATTTTCCCTAGTTATTTAACTGCAGAAATACCAGACTGGGTCAACTGAGACCATCTAGGTGACTAATGTCACCTAGACAGGACACACTGAGAGGAAAGTTTGTAAACGTGCACTGAACCAGGATTTCACACCAGCTTGGTTGTGGGCATTGCTTCATTCTTGCCTCTTAGCCTTGAACACCCAGTATTACAAAGACACTAAAAATGTCAATAGTTTTCAGTGGTGTTTCTGTCTTCAGAGTTATTTGTTGATATAAAATATATTGGTCCTCAAGAGAAAGTTGAATTCTTTTTTTTTCCTTGTTGTTGAATTGGCTTACATTAAGGAAAAAAAGGAAAAGAAAAGAAAAATAAGAAACCTCTGGGAACTTTAGTTGAAGGTAGGAGGGGGAAGAAGGGTAATTTTTATTCAGTGTTCTAAATTATCATTCATTATATGAGGCTAGACATGCTAACAAAAACTTGGCCTAGTTTTCCTTACTGCTTTTCCGTGAATGCTACTGGTAATAACCGAAATACTCTGCATAGAGGTAAATTTGACCATGTTCTATGTGAAATATCCCAGGGTGAAACACCCTGTTGTGTTCATTTCATGAAGCTCAATCCCCATGTGCTTGTGGGGCCGAGCAGCGTCTGGCGCGTGTCGCTGCTTTGTCCTTGTCAAGCGGCTGCTACTCTGGTCGTGCTGAAATGTTAACTGACATTTTGGGCCAGTTGTTTTTAGAAACATCATCATTTCTTTTTTCATAAATGAGAGCTCATACATTTCTAGATAAACTTTAAAACTTTATGTGAGAAGGTTTTTTGGTGGTTTTTTTCCTAATGGAGTAAGGAATGCATTTATAAATCTGCCAATATGAAAGTAAATAGTACTTGAATTAATTTAATATATTGAAGACTTATAATAGTGGTATTTTTTTAAACAGAGGTACTGTATTTGTTATTTCTTTCAAGATTTGCCATTAATCTGAGTCATAAAGCTGTTGTAATTGGTACAGATGAATGCAGCACAGGCTTGGGCAGGTAAATATTTCTTCAGAGCGGATTTGTGTCAGATCTGCAGCAGAACCACAAAATTATTTTTGTAAGATTTCTTCACCTTGTACTAACTATGGAATTTTGCTTTACTAATACTTTTTTATATGCTCTTTATATTGATAGTGTGCTTTGTACACACGGTAACTTCTGTGATACTTTATTTACATGTGTATAGTAAGTTAGACAGCCTGTTTTTAATTCAAGTACAAATGATATAATGAAGTATTTTCAACTTTATATTTTGTAAATTGTTACTCTCCAAAGCAGAATCATTAAACACCACTTTTTTCTTTATTATTCCGTGAATAATTGGATTGTGTTCTGCACACAGCAAGGCATGAAGGTAAATAAGAGCTGGTTCTGTATGGTGTTGTACAACAAGTGCCATTTCCAAGTGCAGCCCACACAGCTTTTCCTCCTCACTAGCCAGCTACAGGAATAATATGCAAAATCAATATTTAGAAATGAAGTAATTCCTCTCTAGGCTTGGGGTAATAGTTTAGCTTCGGATGTTCCTCGGTGTTTCCAGATTTGTGTCTTCCCGGCCTGGCTGCAGTATTTGGGAGCTGGAGGCAGGATCCGGCGGAGCCTCTTCCCGTCGGCTCCCGGCGCGGCAGGAGCCCCAGTGGGGCTGGGGTCCTGGGTGCCTGATGCTGGTTCCGCGGGATCTTGGAAAAGCGGAATGAGACCGGCTCGAGGCAGGCTTTGGCCATAAGGGCAGGAGATTTACAGTTAGAACATATCTGTTGAAAATAATACATTTAAAAACAAATGATGGTTATGCCGATATTACTAGGGGAAAAACAAGTGCCTGTAAGTGTGAAAACCTTGGCAACTCTCCTGAGAATCTGATGGGATGGTTCCTGAGAACTTAATATGATATCCCATATTGCCAGATTAATAGTCACAAATTAATAATACTGTATTTGCTTTGACTGCTGGCAGCAAAAGCAACATTGCAAGTTACACCTTGACATTTCACCGTGCCTGAAACCTGCACAGAAGATAGCTGCACACAAGATACGTGCATGCCTGGGGGCCGGTACCTGCAGGCGTTTGCACTGCTCCTGAGCCACGTCCTGCTGACGTGCCCTGGGCAGCATGATTTGTGCTGGAAAGCAATGGGCTTCCTCAGGTAAACCCCCCTGGATTGATCCAGTGCTGTTCTGCTTTCCTGAGGAATTCCCAAGTGAGGCAGAGGCAGGTGGGTGACTCTGTCCTGTTCCCAAACACCCAGGTGAACCCAAGAGCCGCCCAAGGTGCTCCACGAGCACCTGTACACCAAGGTCTCCAAACGGAGCCATCCCACCTGGAAAATGCTGCTCTCTGCTCATTGCTCTAATGTATTAGACTGGGGATCTGAGTTTTCAAATAATAGTGTTTAGAAACCTAAATAACAACTTGCTTGATGCTTGAATACCCCAAGGGACGCGGTCCCTGCCAATACGAGTGTGCGCACGTTCAATAAATGATGGATCTTATTTAGCACCAGCTCGAGCTCGTATTAGCTTCTGAAGTTCACACTATTTAATGCGTTTGCTTTGCACATCCAGGTGTAGTGATATTTGTGTATGATTATAGTGTTGTTACTGAAACAATATAGAAATCACCACATGATATTTGCTTGCAACACAGGGTGTCATTCATGAGTTATACATAAATGGCAGCTTTACATATTTAAAAGGAACATGGACTGCTTCATATCTGAAGTATGTTTCCCAGGAGATAACACCACCATTTGATCTATTTTTGATTAAAATGTAAAAATTAAAAATTAAATCAAATGGTAGTAGAATTCCTTAGGGAAAACATACTTCAGTTATGAAGTATTCCCCATAGTAACCTTGAGAATCTTACAGCTGTATTGTCTCATCTGTAGGTGGTCTTTTTATGTCTCACATAATTAAAATGAATTGCTGTTAGAGAACCCATACTACTGCATACAGATTTATGAACCTGGAGGCACCTCCACGCGCAGACAAACAGCGATGCGGAGAGCGCTGGGAGCGGCGACGCCGCGGCCGGAGCGCCGGGAAGCGGGAATGCCGCCCGGCTCCCGGAGAGTCCTGCTGCGGCTGGGGCTGCCCTCGCCGCAGGACCCGGGCGCTAAAATATTCACGGAGTGTTTTCTGTGCTGAGGAATGGCTAATGTGTCACCAGAAAAAAATTGTGAAATTGGATTTGCTAGGAAAATGGGCTCCGCAAAATCTAATGCAGCTTGTTTACACCAAGGCGCTTTATCAGGCCGGCTCAGAATATGGGAATGTGCATTTGATAAGATTAGAGAATAGTGGGGATCAGGGAAAATAAGGCTGCAGAATTTGCATTCCCATTTTCACAGGTCTGAAGGACAAAAGTGTCATTTATTTTATGTTTGGGTTTGATTCTCTTAGCTCTGTCAATGCTGTCCAAAACAGGGGCTTTGGCTGTGCGTCCTGCCCAGACTGTAATTAAAACTTCCATAACAAACATTTCAGTGATGGAAATTGAGATGCCAATAAGGTGCCTGGATTTAACGTTTAAATAGAGAAAAAAAAAAAAAAAACAGGAAAAAGAAAGAAAAATCTAACAATGAAAATAGGAAGTGTAAGTGTAGTGCCTTGTAGAAACATTTTGTAATAAGCAGCAGGAGTGTTCACATTTCAATGTAATACTTGAAAGAAAATGTCTCTGATCTCAGGGTTTCTTTATAGCGAGGAGTTTTTAATGTATAATCAGACTAAAATCCTCCTGTAATTGCGCAGCGAGAGGCCTGTGAAGTTCGGGAGCAGCGCGGAGCGGCGCGGCGCCGCAGGAGCCCGGGGCTGGGCTGCCCTCCCAGCTGCGGCCCCACAGGGCCCGCTCACGAGTCACCTGCTGCTCGCGGTGCCGCGTGCGCCGTGATCCCAGCTCCGGGCTCCGCTCCCGTGTCCCGGCTTGCAGCAGAGCGGGGCCGGGCTTTGCCTCCGCGGCAGCTCCACTCGTGCACCCAAAGCCCAATGCCCCATGCTCGATACGCAGTGCCAACATGCAATGGTCCAACACCCAGCGCGCAACATCCAGCACACAATGCCAGCGCGCAACACGCAACACCCAACGCTCAACACCCAGGGCCCAAAATGCAACATCCAACACCCAACAACAGCCAACACTCAACAACATCCAACACACAACACCCAACACTCAACACCCAGGGCCCAAAATGCAACATCCAACACCCAACAACAGCCAACACTCAACAACATCCAACACTCAACACCCAACACTCAACACCCAGGGCCCAAAATGCAACAGCCAACACCCAACAACATCCAACACTCAACAACATCCAACACCCAACACTCAACATCCAACACTCAACACACAATGTCCAACATGCAACACTCACCACTCACCACCCAATGCCCAATACCCAACACTCACTACTCAACACTCAACACCCAATACCCAACAACAGCTTGGAAACGTGGATAAGCACGTGGACTTCTCCTTCTTCCTCCCTTCATATCCGCCAGCCACAAGTGAAGCTTTGAGACTGCTGCCGAGCCTGATGTTCCTATTCATAACATTCCTAATTCCACATGTCTGATGGACAAAATGTCACTGAGATAAAAAGCAGAACCTTCTCAAATGAAGTTTCTTCCCATTGCAGTGCATTTGAAGGATTACTTTGGGCAAAAAGGAAAATCTCTCAGAAGTTGTACCCGCGCACGTGACAAATAAAAGCGCTGTGATTTCTGAGGAGCAGATGACTCAACGGCACGATGAATAAATAACGAAAGCAGCAGATTGCAGATCGCGCTTCCGTCCTCGGGAAGACTTGTCTCCGCCAAGTCACCGGCTCATGATCACACGCCTGCTGCAAACTCTGGGTCATTTACAAAATAATAAAACGCTCACATTACCCTCAGCTTTATGTAAATGCAACTTTAATATTTTAACTTCATTAATTATCTAAATGGACAACATCTTGGGAGCAAATCAGCGGCTGACACAGTTCTGCTGCTGCCTTGCCGGCGGGATTCCCTTTGAAGTGACTGGCAGCTCCGAGCGGACGCGGGTGCCGGGACGGAGGCGCCCGCCGCTCTCGGAGCAGTGACTAAAAATCCCAACTTTCCTCTGCTATCCTGGGTGCCCTCCAATGCACCTGGAATTTATGCAGTGTATAGGAAGCAGGAATAACCCACATTTAGCCTCGTTAGTGCAAAACCAAGAGCCAAGCAAGTGGATGGGCCGCAAAGTGCAGCGCTCGGAGGGCTCTGTCCCACTCCCCTTGGAATGGCTCCGCTGGGACAACCAGCACTGGGAGCACCCGTCTGCTCTAGGCAAGGGAGGGATGCGCAGCAGTCGTCTGCATGCTGGGGTTTATTAATAATCTGCACCACATCCTCAGATTATTTTAGTAATTACTTCACATAAAAAGGCTACTGAGTATGATTACAAATATGTCTTTGTTTCCATTGCCCGCTTTGGCAGGGAAGAGCAGATGTCTGAAGTTCTCGACTTTGTTTAAGCACATAAATAATGTTCAGCGAGGTTTCCCAGCGCCTGCCGCCGACCCCGGGAGTACGCGGCTTAATAAGGCAGCGCTCTAATAAACTCCTCCGCAAACTGCTCCAAGTTCCGAAATTAAACCTTATTTGCATACAAAGAAAACACGCCAAAAGGAGGCGGAGGGCCAAATCCTGCTCTTTTGGGGCAGAAATCCACATGCACGAGCTGGGAATGCTCACAGTTTTCCCGGCCACTGCAAGGTCCTGCTCAGGGAAGCGCCTGCACACTGTGCCCAGGCAAGGAGCAGTGCAGCACGTGCAAAGGAGAGGGAGAGAAATGCTTTTTGTGCAGAAAATAAGCATTTGAGTAGAAGTTTGTTCACAAGCACTGCTCGAGGACCCGAGCAGGTGCTGCTAAAAACATTACCCAGTTGTTCTAAGGGCGATTTCCTGTTCTACGTATCACCCAATGGGTCCAAAACTTTAGGAAAATGTAGAAATACGAACAGGATCAAAACAGAATCAAGCACAACTTATACTTAAACCCACTGCTTTGCATGGGCTTCAACCTGGGACAAGCTCCGGGTTGGGGCTTCATCCAGAGCACCCACTGCATGAAAAAAAAGAAAAGCCAAAAAAGCAGCTGTGCCTGCTAACCTGAAGAGCCGTTTCCAAGAGTCCTGCCTTTTCCCCCAGTTTTTGTCCAATTCCTGCTCCTTCCCTCCTGCTTGTTTCTCAGTTACCTGGGCAGCCTTGCATGGGATGGCCTGGGCTCCTTCCAGAGTTATCCCCATGTTAATTCCTACGTTTTTTGGGCCCTGGTGGGTGGAAACTCCAGAAAGGAGAACGGGAGTTGGAGGCTGCAAGGAAAATGATGCCAGCCCCATCCCAGCCCCAGGCAGGGCCGAGCAGGAAGGTTTCCCTGCCCCGCACGCGCCGCGTGCCGGCTGCGGGCAGAGAATTAGACACGAAATCTCCGCGAGGAAGCAATTGCAAAGGGTGGAAGTTTCTAGTCAGGCAAATAAATTGGATTTAAGTATATTACAGTCATAATCTTTTTCTGCCTCTCTCCAGACAGCCTTTGTACATGGAGAAATGAGAATGTATTCGCAGACAAATCTTGACCTGAGGGAGACGGCTGCGGGAATCTGGGTTTCCAATAACATAAGACAATAAAGCTCAGGCTCCTAACCTGCCGCAATATGGTAAAAGTATAAAGAGCTTAGCAACTAATAAAAGAAAAGGGTCTTCCAACTCATATTTGAAGATCTAGACCCCCAAAAGGACACTTCATAAAGATCATAACGGGTTAGCCGGCACCTAACAGATACCGTGTACCTTGTTGACCAATTGTCTGACAGGTGTCTTCTGCCGGCCCCGTATTAATAAGGCGCGCGCTGATTTCCTCGGGGCACCTGGGCCCGTAATTGTGCATCTCCTCGCTGCGACGCCACGGCCGCCTATGGATTGGCCTATAGATTGGTGCAACGCGGCCCCTATAGCACCTGCTGTCCCTTGGGCGCTCCTGGTCTGGGGGTGCTGGTACGAGGAGGACCGTGGCGCGGAGAGGAACCGGGAAGCGCTTCCCGCCCGGCAGTGCCCGGCACCGCTCCCCATGGAGCAGCACAGTGACACACAGTGTCTATAGGCACCGGCCTGTGCATTAAGGGCAGTTTTCTGCACATTCTGCAACAGAGCGGGTAACAGCACAGCGGCCACGGCAGAAGGAGCCCCAAATTCCCTAGATGACCACAGCTGATGTCCAGAGGATCCTCCCCGCTTCTAGGAGTACAGTGCCAGAGATGCTTTGACTGTCCAGGCCCGCGGCATCCCAGGGACCCGGCCTTTCTGGGAAGCAGTTTTCCCTATATGTATTTTTAAATGTGGCTTTGCAGGATGAAGGCAAAGGCAGCTGGAGTTACGGAGCAGCCGATTCCGGCCCCGCTTGGCCCGGGGAGCACCAGCCTGCAAAGCGCTGGCGGGCACCAAACGGCGCTTGTAGGTGGCACCCGAGTCACTGCAGCAGCCTCACAAGCTCGGCCTCGTTTCCCATTTACCTGCTTAAATAAACTGGTATAATTCATAAATGCTCCCAGCGTAGATGCTCTGAATACACAACCTGGAGCTTTTCCCAGCTCCCGGGAAGGCTCCCGCTCCAACACCCCATCCAGATCTCCCCACTCCAGGAGGATACACAGGAATATGGGAGCTTTGTATCACAGCACCCCTAGGTGCTACCTCCCAGACTGGCACCGTGCAGCAGAAGGCAGCACCAACTCCTGAAAAACACCACTTTCCACCCCAGTCCTCAATCCACCTGAATTTTCCAGGTGCTGTTTATCCCAGGCTGCGGCGTGCCTGGCTGCGGCAGGTCCCTCCATGGCTCCAGAGTGTGATTGGGAGCAGGGAATGTTCCCACCGGGCAGCAATTTTCCAGCTAAATGAGTGTTGTAGCACCCAGCTCTTTCATGAAGGTCCTCCAGGGCTGCAGAAGGAGGAGAAAGAAATCAAGGAAGGGAAAACTCCTTTGCAATGTGGGAACGAGGCTCCCCAGCGGACGCACCAACATTCCCATTTCCCGGTGTGTTCCAAAGCGGAGGCGGGAAGCGTGTGACGAGCGCATGGCCAAGGTCCATGCAAGCACAGGGCACGGACCCCAACACGGCCACTCCGTGCAGGATGTGCCCTAAGATCCATACATTGCTTTGCTTAATGAAGTGCACATGAGGAGCCGCGCACCCGCAGGACGCTCCATCAGGGCCAGCATCCTGGGAAAAGCAGCTCTGTGCCAGGCCGCGCTGCTGCTGCCACTGGAAATTCTTGCCAAGAGCTTGGGAAAGTGGGAAGAAGAGGCCAGTGTCCGAGGGTCGTGCTCTGGCCAGGATAATGAGGCTCCTGCAGATGCAGCGGTCGCTTTGCAAATGCCAACAGGCACAAGAGGCAAAACGCTGCACGTTGGTTATCACGTTCCTGGACAAAGTGCCTGCCCAGGCTCCAGGACAGCGGTTCCCTGCCGGGAATGGGCTGCGGAGCTCCCGGGGACCGGGATCCTGGTGCCACACTGGGATGACTGCAGGCTGCAGTGCTGGAGGCCTCGAGCCCCTGGCTGGGCTCCCACAGCGTCTCACAGGCTTGGAAGGACTTGGCAGGGCTTGGAGGAGTTTTGCAGGATTTCAAAGGGTTCTGCAAGGTTTTGATGGGGTTTACGGTGTTTTGCAGGGTTTTGTGGTTCATTTTGGAACTTTTTTCAAGGCTCTGTAGAGTTCTGAGGTTTTGCAGAGTTTTGCAGGGTTTCGAAGGGCTTTGTGCTCTTTTCTGTGGGGTCCTGCCGCGCAGTAGCCCACAGCGCATAGTCCAAGTGGCAGCTCCATCCCTGCACAGTTCCAAGGCTCCGCTGGCTGCACTGGCTCCACTAGCTGTAGTGGCTCCGGTGGCTCTGGTGGCTCTGGTGGCTCCGGTGGCTCTGGTGGCTCTGGTGGCTCCGGTGGCGACGGGTCCTGGCACGCAGGGGCCCTGGCGGCTCCGGGGCCGCTGCTGCTGCTGCTGCGAGCAGGTCTGGCGGAGGCTCCTGCCGGGAAGCAGCCGGTAGATGGCAGGGCTGCAAAGCGGGACGGAGCTGCACAAGGGTCTCACCTCGCACGTTGCCCTGTTGCAATGGGGGCTGCTCATGGAGACCCGCTCAGGCCAACATGTCCCGGATTGGGACAGAGCATCTCCCAGAGTGATGGGAATACCCCAGCTGTGGATGTGCCTGGACAAGGCACGGCTGCAGCCCGTGACTCACATCATTGACACTGGTGCATCCACCGCAGCCATGAGAAGCCGGGACACGTGTCCCCATCCACCTCCAGTCTCCAGCATCCCGCACTGCTGCCTGTGCCAACCCCAAACGACTTTTCAGCCACCTGGCCACGATGCCCTGTAGCCCAACACGCCGCTCCTGGGGCACAGAGGGCACTGTGGCTTAGGGCAGCAATGGGTTTTAGCGCAAGATTCACTGCGTTTCTGGGGTTACAGCACTGTAAGTGTCTGCAGGCCAGGAGAGCCCTCCCCACTGCGCCCTCCTAGTGGCCAGAGCAGCTGGAAAAACGTGAACTTTGGGCAAGAGACAAAGGAATCGGCCCCAGGCAGCTGCCCCAGGCTCTGGGTATCCAGGTGGGCAGCCCCTCCATGCAGAGCCCACCCTGCATCCGCACTCTGCATGCACAAGCATCCCCAAATGACACCTGTATCTTTATCCCCTGTTTTCCTCCTAGCACATGGTATCCGTGCAGGACATCAGTGGAGGGCAGGTCATTCAGCTAAGGCATCATTTTAGGGGAAAAAACAAGTATTTTATTGATCACATCCTTGTGAAGAGCACGGGGAGCATGTGCCACCAAGGAGCAGAGCTCCCTCCTGCTTCCCCCATGCGTAGCCACCCACAGGCGCCCTGATCAGCCCATCTGTCCCCAAAAGCAATGGCATTTTCTGCATGATGCCGTCAAGAACGCCTTCCAGCGGAGCCGCTCTGCTCAGCTCCCTCTGTTGCTGCAACGAGCTGTTTTCGGGAATGCCGCGATTTTGCAGTCCCTGGAAGCAGAGCGTCCTCATGCGGGTGTGTGTGAGGTGGGGAAGTGACCAACATCTCGCCCGCCAGCGCCCATGGGGATAAAACCCCAGATTTGAGTGCTTGAAGCCCAAGGAGCAAACAAGGCCGCATGGGCTGAAGCGCGTGGGACACTCGGGAATGCAACGAAACAGGACACGGGCATCGCAGCCCACGGGAGGCTGGGGAGAGCACGAGGGGGCCGCTCCCAGCCCCGCTCCTCACACGGGGCTGGAGTTGGCAGAACTTTCTAAAACTTGGGCACTTTTTGCACAAGTACCACAGGGTTTTAGGCATCAGCTGTATCAATGTAACGAGTAAAGCCCAGAACTTTTGTGAACATCTGTGATGAGTGAGTTGGGTGTCAGGCCCCTCACAGCTTGGTGGGGCCCCCCAGACATGTCCGGTGACACCCCCTGGGTCACCAGGTCCCAGCCCGAGCTGGTGACCCTGGAGCAGTCCCAGAAACCCCCCAGGGACTGGATGCTCCTCGGCAGGGCCCCAACGGCCCCCACGTTCAGACACTTCGGGTGTCACCTGAAGCCACCGGGGGATCCCCCCGGCCGCGTCACCCCGGGGGGTGATCCCGCGGCCCCGGCCGTTCCGCCCCCGCGGCCGTCCCCCGCCCGCGCAGCGCTGGGGTGGGGGCGCTTGCG
>JAUBOD010000059.1:4147337-4149837 GCA_032353885.1 Nothura maculosa
GTCTGGGTGCAGGGCTGGGTCCGGGTCCAGATCCGGGGCTGGGGAGGGAGCGCGAGCCCCTTGTGCGTTACAGACTGCGAGTTGGGGGCTGCAGGGGAGCAGAAGGAAATTTAAGATGGGAGCAAGCCATATAATCCAGCAGCGCTGAAGTCACTGCTTGGAAAAGAATCCAGCAAGGGTCCGTTGTGAGTGCCTCTTCTGCGCTTCTCCCTCGTCTCCTTGGGTTTTTCTCCCTCTCATTTTCTGTTTTGCTCAGGCCACCTAAGTTTGCATCATTCTCCCCGAGTCTCCGCTCCTAATCAGAGCCCAAACTCCAGTTAATGAAATTTGTGTAAATACCTCCTGTGCTAGCCAAGGAATGCGCTCGCATCCATCTTCAAAACCCGGGGTCTCGAGTAAATCCCAAATGTGTTAGATGAGACTTCTGTAACACTTTTTTTTTTTCCTGTATAATACTTGGTTATTTGTATGAAGCCCCAAGTATTGCATTACTGCTGTACAAAGGAATAATAAAATAGCATGTTCTTGTGAGAAAGGAAGAGAGGGGGAAGGGATTTAAGCAAAGCTGTCAAAAACTATACTACAGGAGGGATCCTGATACAAACCATCCTGGGCTTCTGCTGCAGCCTTATCAGGTGAAAAGCAAAGATACTGCCAGAGCCCGTAATTTTGTTAGGTTGCCTTTGATGAATTGGATTAGGTTATGGAAAAATCCTTCAAACTCAGAGTTCTGGTACGCGAGCTTACAGGAAGTAAATAATTACCCTCAGACAGCAGATAATTAAAAAAAACAACCTGTGAAACAACGTGGCCGGAGCGGTTTTAATGATGCTGGGTTTGAGAGGTCGACGTACAAAGGAAGGGCCGGGATGGAGCAGCGCGGGCGCCCTTGGGAGCGCAGCAAGCGCCCCGGGAACCCCGGCGCGGTGGGAGACGCGCTGCAGGACACGGAAATTCCCAGCTCCAGCGATGGAAATTGTCCCTGCAGATGCCAGGAAGTGATTGACAAGCAGGGCTACAGGAAGTGAAAACTCGGGGAGCTTAACCTGGGCTTGGCAGCGCTTGCAGAGCTTACGCGCGAGGAAAATGAGAACCATTCAGCGCGCCGCGCCGCCAGGAGACAAGCTCCTCTTGTTTGTTTATCTTAATAGCAGATCTCGCAAAAATGCTTGTGGTCGCAGCTCTACAGAATACAACATTATACTGGCATTATTAGTACTCTGTTAAAATAAAGATGTAACTGCACTTGGCGAAAAAAATCTGAAGCTGGAGAATTTTACAGGGTACTGTGGGTTTTACGAGATTCAGCGATTTGGCTTTTCTGTTAACTGTTTTGGTTCGTTAGCATTTTAGGCCGAAGAGAACACGCTAGTTTATTGCTGTATCAGTCGAGTTGAAATCAGGTATGGCCCGGCCCATTCCGGGTTTTATTTCACCATTGCACAAACTCTCCTTATTCCTCAAAGGTGGAAAGAATGCGGAGTGCGGCTCAAGCATTTGTTCTGTGCAGAGGGAACGCGGTCGTTCGCGGCGTTTGCAGGCTCCAGCGCGCTGAGGCTAGAGGCAATCTGAAAAAAAACAACCCCAAACCCTCTTGATACTTTCAGTAAAAGTTTCGCAGCCAGAAATGTGCGCAGCCCCGGCGAGGAGATGGCCGCGGTGCCAGGAGCGCATAAACTGCATCATGTGCAAACAGCGGTGAGGATAGCGCTGTGCTTTCCCAATAATTCACTAGGAAATGAGTTTAACATGTGTGGAAAGGAAGGGGCTTACATTTGTGTTGTTGTAAGACATGTAGCATGGGCCCAGCTAGCGGAAGGAGTCGGCTCCAGCTTGTCTCTAGTGAAAGACGAAACAGGGCTACACATCTGGTGAGAAAGAGCAGTTCATTTGCCCAGACAGCGGCTCTCGGCGCGCCTGAAAGAAGCTATTTTGACAGAAACAAAGCCGGGGG
Organism: Nothura maculosa; assembly: GCA_032353885.1. Classification (NCBI taxonomy): domain Eukaryota; kingdom Metazoa; phylum Chordata; class Aves; order Tinamiformes; family Tinamidae; genus Nothura; species Nothura maculosa. Next base: position 4,149,292 of record JAUBOD010000059.1, read on the forward strand.
GGCGGGGGGAAGCGATTAGCGGGATTCTGCTCACTAAAAACTCCTTGCCCTTAATGATAAAGAAATAGTAGGGAAGGAAATAAAGAAGCCCGGCCTAATCCTTAAACACGGTTTAAGCGGGCTTTTAAAGGGGAGGAATACAAACAGCCGCTGCCGTATAAAGCTCCCCCTGCACTTTGTGGAAGTTTCGATTAAAAATGACGAGAAATTCACGCAAGAAGATGAATCAGAAAGTTGAAGGAGTTTTCAAAAAGCAAAAGCGCAGGCTTAATTGTAGGATAAATTCCTGTTACCGTGACGTATGTGCACTGGAAGAAATTCATCTGGCTGCAAGTGAGGAGAGGATGCACTCGTTTCACAGGCAAATTCCCTACCGAAAATCTCAAATGCCCTGCTCTGCCTGCTGGACGTGCGAGTGCGCGAAGACTCCGTTTAGTCCTAAAGCAAACAACAAGACGACCTATCAAAAATCTCAATCTACAAAAAAAATCACAATCCTAGAGCCTGAGTGAGGTTATTAATACACAAAGGATGGATGTGAGTGCC
>JAUBOD010000059.1:4154837-4167337 GCA_032353885.1 Nothura maculosa
AGGAGTTTGCTTTTTTAGCGGCAATCCAGGCCCACCAAATCCCCATGGCTGTGGAAACCTGCCTTCTTTACCACAGCACATTCAGTAAACAGCAGGGAAAAGTCTCTGCACAATAAATAAATACATGTTAATTTGGTATCATTTCTTATTAGGGAGAATTGCTTTTATTTTGAAAGCCCAATAAATATTTCGAAATTCCAAAAATTGAAAAGTAAACTCAAGAAAATGTAATACGCAAAGGCAGAAGTTCCCCAGCAAGGCCTGCAGGAGGATTGAGAGAATCCTGCAGGAAGGCAATCTGATTTGTCCCTCCCTTAATGAAGACAGAACTTCCAAATCATCTGCAAAATTAAACAGCAGCGCATCACAGGGACTCCTAATAATGAAACAAAGTGCCGTTTTACTCTTCAACGTTAGTTACTATTGAAAATCGATGTAAATCCGGATTTTCATGAATTCCAGCAGGTCGCCGAGGCCTCTGGCGTGCGTGGTGGTGGCTGCAGGAGCCGGGCTCGAGGCTCCCGCTGCCCTTGTGCTCCGCACTCTGCGGCCAGCAGCTTTAGTGCTGTTTATGTTCCATAAGTGACAGCTTTAGTGGCGTGTGAACGTCATTCCTTATGCACAAGAGTCACGTTTACTTGTGTAAATACAGCGTACAAGACCAGATCCTATAGCAGGCAGAAAAACAAACACGACTGGGAAAACAGTAGTGTTTGTACCAACCATTTGTGTTTGTTTGTGTGTGAAAGACGCAGAATCGCGACCACATAAATGACTGTAGTTGATTAGAGCAGAAGGAGAGTCGAGGTATCTGAGATGTTTCGCCCTTGCTCTCGCCCAGTGCCTGCCGTCCTGCTCTGGCGCGGGCAGTTGTTGGGGCACTGATCCCCGTGTCATTCCTGTCAGTGCTGCCACCGTGGGTGATTCCACTCCATTTTCCCTCCCGTCCTGGCCAGGCGCACGGGCGCAGCCTGGCTCCGAGCGGCCTTGCCGTGTCCGGGTGCGCAGGGACGCCCGGGAGCCGCCTCCCCTTCCCCTTGGCACACGCCAGGCTCTGCGATTAGGTGGTGGCGCTGGCAGCCCTTCAGCTCACGGCTGCGGGAGCCGCTTCCTCTGCAGGAGCCAGTTCATGTGCCAGGACTACGGGCACAGTGGGCAAGGAGAGGAGGAGGAGGAGGAGGCCGGGTGGCCGCGCTCCTTCCTCCGCAGGGCCCCAGTCCCATGGCACTGGGTGGCAGGAGCTCAGCAAGCCGCAGCAGAGGTTGGCGCACGATACGTGTGTCACCATCCAGCCCAAGTCAGTTGGGACACACAGGGCACCGCGTGCGGCTCCTCAAGTGGCGCCTACCCCAGCGAGGGCTGCATTTGGCCAGGAGGAGCATTGGGAAGCGCCATAGGAAGCCAGGTGCCACAGCCGTCCCCACGCGGCCCACGGGATGCGGCCCACGCAGGAGCTCCCTGCTCGGCCCACGCCGCCGCCTTGGATCCCCTCCACGTTAAACAGGCCACTTAACCCCAGCGTGCCTCACAGTGGCTCTAATTAAGGAGATCTAAGTCGAGCATCGCTGTGGCTCTTGGTACTGGATTAGGCCCAAAGTCAGTAAAACTAAAATTGCAAACATAAAATAACTACTTACTGGCACAGCATGCATGTTTTCACACATTCCAGTCTACTCCGTGAGCTGCTCTAAAGACAGTAATGTAACAGAATATGCTTGAACATATGGTAGAATTAACAATTGATCTTGCTTCTGAAGGCAATATAAAATTTTATTTTGTGTGCTAATACGGGTATGCAGGTCATGCAACGTATGGATGTTTATTTAAATAAAAAGTCAGTCATTTCTTTCTTGTAATTTGCACTAAGCAATGTCTGTGCCCAACTAGTACCAAAGCATCCCTCGCTCCTTGTTTTTAAACCTCCGTTTAGTCCTGAGGCAGGGGCTGGACTAGCGGGGCTGGCAGCTGCCGTGCCCAGGCGCAGCCCCTCGCCTGCTCACCCGTGACGCAGCGTGGGTTTAATCTCGTTTGCATCGCGTGCTAGAGGGTCTAGTCAGCACAAGCCGCCCAGCCCTAATTTGCTGTGTTGTGATAAACTGGCATACTGATTACCTCTGATTCGAGAATATAATTTTCAGATTACTTGCTCTCTGGGGTTCTGCCTGTGAAAAGAGGTTTCTGTTCTGGCATGACATCATTTGAGCTCCCAAATAATCATAGCTTTAATTAACTGCAGGTATAAATTCTCCTCTTTTTATGTATGTGCCTGCTTATTCCTCCAAAAGACAGCATAAACACCTACACAAAACTGCAGATAACCTTGCTCACGCTAAAGAAAGGTGAAGTAGGCAATACTAAAATAGATGAATAAATGTAATAGTGAGTCATCCTGGCCGCTAATTGCTAACGTAGGCTTTGAGAAACACTGGTTTAGATAAAGGGCTATTTTTTTCTTCCCTCGCCAAGTGTCACTTACATAACAAAATGTTTTTGAAAAGTTTAAAAATGTATCAGCGGAACACATTCTGCTAGAAAGTAGTTCACAGAAGAGATGTTTGTCCAGCATCGGAGAGCCACTTAATGAGCAGAGAGAGATCGGAATTAGCTTTTGTGGCAGAGCAGCAGAGTCACTGCTAACCTGCATTAAATAACCCAGCAAAGTTCTTCCTGCCTTCAGATCCTTCTCTTGGCAGAGTAAGAATGGTTTGAACCCCAGGATTTTAATTGTTTTTACCAGTCAACTTCCTCCGGATAGAAAACGCTACATTTTAAAATAATACACTGAATTGATTTAAATCAAATTGTTTTAAAACTTAAAGAACTGTGCGAGTTGGCCACTCTTTCACAAGCCCTCTGTTGTATCAGGGTTTAACGGTTGGGAAAAAACACAAATATACTTTGTTTGTGGTGGGTTACAGGTTCAAAGAGACTTTGAAAAAGTAGAGTGAAGATAATTGGGTTATCAGATGCAGACACTGCAGGGAATTGAACATTATCTCCTCGTAGTGTTAGGACTACTGGGTCACTTCCTTAACTCTGCAGCTTCATTCTCTGTCAGCCTGACAGAAGCCAGATGACCGAAATGGGCTTTTACGGGTTACCACCCCAAAGTTCTCCCTTTCTGCATCCTTCAACAGGTTGATTTTATGGGCCATGGCCATACTAAATAACCTCCTGCCTTGCTTTCTCCCCCATCGATTCCGCAGTCTGTAATTGCTCGGAACACAAGCCAGATCCTTGGAGTCAAGTGAGTCTTCCCTCACCTGCAGCTGCTGTTCCTCATTTCTATTAGACAACATCTAACTAAGATATTGACTTGCACTTTGACACTGGCCCTGCTACTGTGCTTGATTGCGCCGTCCGTCCCCCAAACCCTTCAAACTAGCACCGAAACAAGTAATTGTTTAACTTCGTTCTGCAGCAGCTTTTCTGCCCCGTCCTTGCTGCACTAGGATACTGTATGGTATGTGGCGTGTACTGATAATTATTAACGATATTAATCCACTACTTCTGAATATTTTATGGGTGCTTATCATAAAGAGATATTACATATCTCCCTGTGTATTCCCAGTTAATTTTGGCAGCACGTAGAACTGTTTTACTCACTAAGTTGGACACACTTTGGAGAAGGTCATTGGCTTTCAAATGCGTGGCTGAATGCTCCGACCTCCCTGCTGAAATATGGTGTGACGGCGCGCGCTTTTGGGCCTTTAAAAGAAAAATGCTCTAACATCAGCATGACGATTCTCTGTTTAGTGCATAATTATTCACAGGACACGCTAGCATGGGATAGATATTTTGTGGTATGCTCCGTGCTGGTTTCTGTGGTAGAAAACTCAGGTCTCGGGGGAGTTTTATCTTTAAACTTGGTTCAAAACGGTGCCAGCTCTGGGTTGTGCTGCACGGCCAGGGCACATGGGGCTCCTGTGCGGCAGGAAGAAGAAACCCAGCATTGCTCTGCTGTGCCCGTATGCATTAAAGATTAAACACTGATCAGCAACATTTTGTTCTTTAGTTTGAATTCAGAAATCAAGAGGTAAAAACGTTCTGATTCACTGAGTTTCTCTGGCCCGGGTTTGGAAAGCCTTCGGAGTACGAGCAGGCAGACAGATAGAAGGGAAAATGCCTGTCATGGAGCAGTCGGACTCTTTAAAGCAGGCAGTGCTGCTCCCCAGGAGCCATGAGGAAATACTGGGGGTTGAGTCTTTCACTGTTTCTTTGATGCAATGCTTTGAAAAATTCCTTAGGTTTGATTATTGGAACTGTTTTTAAACAGATGAAAATAGCACTTCAAATCAATTAATCTAAGTATTTCAGCTTAATACTGAGAATTTATTGTCTGCTGTTTACTTCCTCTGCGTACTGAATGTTTAATGCAGGCGTGCTTGCTTGTGCCTACTTGCTAAATTAGCATTATCCACCCCATATCTGCTTGTTTCTGAAGAATTATTATACAAAGCCTCATTTTAAGGAGGTCAGACCCCTGCATGATGATTTGTTGTTCATGAATCTACTTTGTGCCAATTTGTGTGTGCATGTGCAATCAGAAGTGACTTGGAGTGAGTGAGATAATAATCATCTGCTGCTGATATGAAGACTTCCTCTATTCGACTACCATGAATCAGGCTGATTCCAAGTGAATGAGATTTTAATCACCTGTCACTGCCGCCAGCACTTTCTCTATATTTATGATAATTTTTTTTGCCTTTTTATTGAAATCAGTGTTGACTGAATCAAGTAATCCTGATTAGCAATCTCACTGTATCCAGTCAAGAGTGAAATGCATCAGAGCATTATTGGTACACTGAACATCCCGAAATTGAAAAAAAAGGGGAAAAGAAAGCCTGGCCTAAGTGAGTCAGCCCGGCCTTTGGACCCCTCCTTGAATGGCAGCCCTCCTTCCTTGCAGCAGGCCTGCATGTATATATGCGTATATGTACCATGCATGTGTACATATCTGCACATTCTGTCTGTCTGAAGGATTTGGAGCAGTGTTTCTGTACAGTGAGCTGTAGCCACTGACGTTTACACCAATTCATACCTCTTAGCCCCAGTGATGTTGTTGCCATTGGGTTATAGGATATCGCAGATCTTTAATGCTACGGGAGCCACCTCTGAGTGTGGCAAATAAGCAAGTGCCTGGAAGGCTGTTGTGTTTTATTGAGGTTCAGCACTCAGGGGTAGGGGCACTAGGAGATGTGCAGCAACCCCTGCAGCAGAGGCCTCTTCGGGAGAGAGGACAGCAGCGTGAAAGATCAAAACAGGGCTGCGGAGCTGCTGCTGTCGTGTGTTTGCTCTCAGGAGCATGAGAGTATTCCAGTTACTATTATTTTACGCTGAAATATATTGCAATTAGAAATCTCGATATTCAGTCCAGTCACATATCACTTATTTTCTCCATTGCAGAGCTGTATGTGTTAGAAGAAATTTCATTGCTAATAATACAATAACTTCAGTACTAGCGCAGGGAAGAAAAAAACCCTCATCTTTAGTCTTCTGTTAATTACCAAGGCTTCTTCCTCTTGGTCCTGTTCCTTCAATGTGGATAAAACAGAGGATCATCTATCTGTTTATTCCTTACATTTGTTTTCTTGGGCTTCTTATGTCCCATTCATCTCACTCAGCTGTTTCTCCCATTCATTCCCCTCAAAATCTTCCTGCCCCCAGCAGACCCGCACTTCGGATTTTATCTGCTCTGCTCTGCTGATCCTCCTCCTTTGTCCTCCTTCCTGCTCAAAAAGCTCTGGTATGTTTTGGTCCTATTTCCTCCTGTTTGTAAGTGGTCTCCTTCACCCAAGGAGCTAGAGCTATCAACCTGTGCAGGTGATTTACAGTCCTGCCATTTATTTTCCCTCTGCAGACCTGTACCTCTCTGTCTTTTGGATATCTCTTTCAGGACTTTTGCAGTATACTTGAGCTAAAGGTGAGGAAAAGAAAGACCTCACCCCTTTTCAAAATAGTCCAGTTACAGGTGCTATATTTGATACCGTTACTAAGCTCCATTGCTCCAGAATTGGCTTTGAAAGAACTTCCAAGCTACAGACAAGTCATCCTTCCATGATACTAGCTTTGTATTTTGTCCTTCATTAACCATGTAGAATTCTTACCTTGGGTCTTCTCCCATTTTCAGCAGCCTCTCTAGCTCCATCCTTTTCACCTCTCTCCTTTTCTGCCTCCGAAGCAGTGCAAACCTACCAGTCTGTTCCTATGACCATATGAGCCACCACAGGGTCCTTGTGCCCATTAGATACAAAGTCTTGCTGAGCGACCAAGGCTTTAGCAACTTGCTCACTGTATTTATCCTGCTCATACAGAGTTATTGCCTTCTCTTTCCCTCTCTGTTTTCAGCTGTACCAGTTTTGCCAGCTGCTGTCACCAGCTAGTCTAGTATTGCAGGGCAGTCTCTTATATTCTTCTCTAGATAAACCTGGAAATCCGTTTTCCTCAGTGAAAACTGTAAAAACATTAGCTAGTTCTCCATCAGTTGCCCCTCCTTGTTGGCATTGTTGTCCTTATGCCAAGTTGTAGATCAGCGCTGAGAACAGAGCAAGCCCCAGATGCAGCCAGTTATTCCTGCCCTGTACAAGGGCCATTGATGTGGACATGGTGCTTTCCCTGGGCTCCGTGTTTCCTGGGAGGATTGCTAGGGGAGCCCCATGGAAGGGGCAGCCTTGTGGACGCTGCTCATGCAGTGAGCCAAGGGGATGGAGCTTGGGGGGAGATGGAGCTTGGAGGAGCCATCCCTGCCCCTTCCCTGCGGACGCACCATTTGCGCTGCTGATTGACACTCTTAGTTATGTTTTGAGACATACATGGCAAAGTCTGTTTTCTTTGAGAATTTCCTTAGAGTTTAAAAGCATGAAATTCCTACTGGCACGGAGCTGCCTGTTTTTACCATAAATAAATGGACAAACGCAGCTGTGACCCACAGCCCTCCAAACGGGCTCATCCCTCTGTGGCGCCCCTTGGACCATTCCCCCTTTGCCCTGGCAGCCCGCAGTGCCCCCCAGCCCCGCTGCCCCGGCTCGCAGCTCCTTGCAGCGCTGCCGTCCCGGCCCTTGCACCGGAGCAGCGCGGGATTCCCGTGCTCTGCAGCAGGAGGGAGGCACCAAGTGCCCGTGGTCCCCATGCAGACCCGCGCCGAGCTGGCACACGGCACTGCCAGTGCCAAACACCTCCCTCTTGCGCATTTGTCTAGGGTTTTGTCCAGTCTAATTTTAAATATCCTAAGCCGCGTCTCCCTTTTGGGGCCGTTTCACAGCTGAACTCAGCTCACTACCAAAACATTTCCCTGAATCCTCCTTTAATTTTTTCCCCTTTCTTCTTCCCAGCTTTCATGCTTTTGTTGTAAGCCCTACTTACATCACTAGAGCCACTCGGTTCCGTTACAGCCTTTCGGGTATTTGTTACACACCCCTTCTCATTTGTCACTGAGCCAAGTAGACACCTGTTTGGCTGTTTTGATCCTTCATCAAGAATCAGCTTCTTCACCTTTCTCTAATTTTCACAGCACCACCACACTTCTTCATTGCTTCCAGGATAACCATCAGTTGCTCTTGCAGTTTATCGAATAATGCATACCATATGCATAGGCACTGTAGCCACTCTTTACCGTTTGCCTTTTGTTAAGTAATAGCTGTTTATACAGGTCTGTCTTACTATCTTCGCAATTTTTCTCCTCCCTCCCTGTAAAAAGTAGAATTTCCTCGTTTTAAAGGTATGTTTGACCTTCTCGATGGGAATGTTAAAGATTAATCTACTTTGATACGATCTAGCTGCTATCTGAAATCCAAGACTTGGCAGACATAGCAAAAATAAAAATTAAGAATTAAGTTGTGTGAATCACCCCGGACTCATTTCAACAGCTTACAAGAGTTGCAACAAATTTCCTTATTTGCATGACGGTGCTGGTGACTGGCCACTGAAGACTGTAACTAGGGCAGATCCCTAGTGTAGAGTCGGTTCTAGTTATTTCTGAATTGTCATTAATTTTATTCTTTTCCTCATTTACTAATGGGCCTAGTTTCTCTCTTGTCGTGCTCTCTTAATCATATAAACAAGAACATTCTTAAGGTTGAGCGGGCTCGCATGCCGGAGCGGAGAACAACCCCCCACCCAAGTGCTATAAAAAAGGTTGATTGGACTCCCTGTGCATTAGGAGATTGCTTTGAGTTACATAACCAGGAGCAGTGCTTTTCTGCAGCCCCACACGAGCCCTGCCTCGTTCGGTGCACTGATTAGTGTTCATTAAATGGGCAGCTATTCAGGGTATTTTTCCCTCCGTGGTGCAGTGTGTGGTCGCACCATGCTTTAGTTATTGGACATTATTCAAGCTCTGTCTCAACCCCTGCCCCCAAAACTTTGCCATGGGCTGTCTTACTAAGCTCACCACTGATGTGTAGATCTGTGGCAGAAATTTATTTCTACAATATCCTTGTCACATGAAGTAGAATTATCCCTGCTTTAGAAATGGAAAATTGAAGCACAAAGAAATTAGGAATGAAGTATATCTGTAAGTACAGCACTTGAGATGTCTAGAATCTGATTTTTCAGAGCACTTGTCTTTGTGTAGCGTTTTATGTGTCCAAAACACAGCTATCATTGACTTTGATTGTAGCTATATGCACAAATCATAATCGGGAGTTGCAAGTCAGGCTCCAAAAAATAAGTTAAGCAGAAGGATCCTTTCTCAATGAAAGGTTTGGCTTAAGTAAACCTGGCTAGAATTCTTGCGTAGCAGTTTGTGGCAGACGCAGGGCTGGAGTGTCATACAGAGCACCACTAATTACCTTGCCTATATGTCAAACTCAATTTATCTTCTTCCCAATATTTAAAACTATCAATAAGGGAGAAGCAGTTTTGATTAAGGAAACATATCTTCAATGAATCCTTCATTTCAATTGTACGAGGAATGGTCTTGTAAAGAGAGTAGTTTTAAGAGAATAGTCATAGAGTATTTAGCACTGGATGCTATGGATGTAAATAAGGTCCTTTATGCAGTTTAACATGTTTCTTTAAGAGAGACCTACATATTACTTTCACATGTCCATGGGATACTGGGATATCAAGAGCTCTGAAACCTTTATATCTACTGTAGAGACTTGATTACACTTAGCTGTGGACTTGCGCTAATGAAAACAATCTCTAAAAGTTAGCAGGTATTTGTTTACAGCAAAGAAATGATGAGGTTGAGGAAGCTTGAACCCGATCTAAGCTCCAGGCTGGTAGAGCCTAGGGGGAACATGTTCTCCTGCTCTCAATCCCAGAAAACTCTTTCAGTTAAATTAATTAGCAGTCTAAGGACTGCTGCAGAAAAACTGCTCTGCCACCTTAGTGCTTGGGTATTCAGGAAGAAAAGGATTCCCTGCAAGTAGACACCCTTTCAGGAAGGATCACCATTGGAAAGCAATTGTTTGACAAAGTTGGAACAAAAATGGAGAGGAATGAGACGGGACTCAGGGTAATGGCATGAAATAGCACGTGCTGCAGTGAGGGCTGTTGGCAGCAGAGACACAGGGAAAGAAACACAAACAAAGGAGGGTCTTAAATAAGAGGAGGTAACCAGGAGTTCTGAAGCAAGAGAAAATAAAGGCAAGGAAGTTGCTGAAGTTATTAAATATAAGATTTATAGGCAAGTTCATTTCAGTTGATTGACTATCTGATCAACTAATTGGATGAGTTGCCAAGTAAGCTGAGAACTAGAACGTTTTTTCTTACTTCCAAGGAATGCTTGTGGACAAAAATTAAATCTTTTTTTACAGCAACCTAAAATTATCCTCTACAAGGGTTAAGAGCCTCAACACTTAGTTGTACCTCATTGTACGATCTTTCTGTGGCTAAAAATCTTGTGTAATTACAGTGTTCTGTGGGGTGGAACAATCAGGTGGCTCGTGGCAGATCCTTACTATTGTTCCTCTCTGTATTCTCCTTCTCTCTTGTCCTTTCTTGAAGAATTTCATTGCTGCGTTTTCCGTAGTTGTCTTAGAGCTTTCTTGCAATATAAATACTTGTGACACCATGGAGCAACCCTCGAGAAAGCCTTAGGTAATTTCAGAGTGCCCCTTAGTACAGGCACTGTAAACATCCACCTAGTTAGTTCTTTCCTAAAGCCAGCACAGCTGTTTGCAGAGCAGCACTCTGGGAAGGAGACCAGCCCCTCTTTCATTGTGATATAAAAGTGCAACTAAATAATTCCCTGAAAATAAAAGTTGTGTTCTTACTACTGGCTCTGTGCTGCATTCTTCTGCACAGATGAGAAATGATTAATGTCATGATTTATTATATACTTTGTTTATTATTTTATTCCCTGTACTAATTGTGGACCAAAATAAGTGCATAACCTTCTCTTGTATTCCCTATGGAATTAACTTTTATCCAAAATACTCAGTGCAGCCCGGAGTTTCCAACATCCATCAGTGAGCAGGTTGTTTCTTATAAAGATCTGCTCTTCAGCAGCCACTATATAGTGCCAAGAGAGCTGCATGGCTATGGGCATGTCTGCACTGCTCAACTGATGTAGGCTTAGCTTTTAGGCTTAGCTTATAGCTTTAGTTTTTTAATTCACCAAAGAGAAATCCTGTAACTGAGAAGTGGAGATGTTGTGAAGTCCCTTATAAAACCTCATCCCAGGTGAAGGACAGGAACCTCACTTTGCAAAAGAATGACACTAAATTTGCTGATGAAGTTGCACCTAATCTTTCCCAAAGGGCAGCAGACATCGCCCCTGGGTAATGCAATTGCCTAGGACTGAGCCTAGGCTGTAGGAAGGGCTTCCGAGTGGGCACTTCTGCTCTGAGCAGTAGCTGTTGGGTTCACTCGAGAAGCTTGATTTGCTGCAGCTTGAATGTAAAGAGGCTCTTTCAACAAGTTCTTCCAAATGTGCTAAAGTTTATTCTCTCTTTTTCCTTTTTGTACTTCAGTTAACTCCTTGGATAGGCTCTTATTCATGAATAAGTGACATAAATAAATTGGAATATCTCACAAAATGGCAACCTGTTACTATCTGTGGAAATGATGGCTTGAAAACTGGTAATTTGTAGTAATACATAATATACTCACTTCACAGTCTTGTATAAAGGATGAAGTTATCCTATTTATTCTATCCACTGTGGTGCAAATTCCTTCTCCCATTTCAGTGGTTATTGCCTCCATCAGGGAATGGTGGTCATGTTGAGCACTGTGCAGAAAAAAATGCATACAGTTGAGGCACACATTTCATGTATTTTCCATCAGTTTAAGTCAAAGTAAAATATATTTCCTTGGGTACAAAGACCTGGGAACTTAATTCAAAGGGCAAACAAGTAAGAACAAATCATCTTCCAAAGAAACTTCTTTAAAACTAGGCCTGGACTTAGTGCTAATTAGTAAGTAAAATCATACTTGAATGGTCTATTTTGACCTGCTCTAAAATCTGCTGTGTGCATATGTGTGTGGGGGAAATCAAAATATGATCTATGCAAAAATTCACATAGTGATGTCTACCTGAGTGTGCAGATAATCTGAATCAGGAGTTTGGAGAAACACAAATTGTCTAATTTATTGCAAGGAAAAATGAACTTTGAAAATCTAAAGTTGTAAATTACATCTCCCTCCTGTCATCCAAGTGTGACCAGCTTCTTCCCTGCTGAGTCATGCAGATATCTAGATACATTTGTCCGCTGCAGAAATCCTGCAGTGGGTGTCAACATTTCCACCTCTTGCTTACTCATCTGTTAGATTTACTCATCTGTTAGACTGCTTCTTAGCACTACATTTGAGTATTTGTAATTTAAAATTTTCACCATAGCAGTAACCCCATGTCTGTAGACAATATAAAATCTAATATCAATTAAGAATGAATAAAGGAAAGCATGATAGCGTATTTTTGATATATTTGAATTCATGTAAGATATTTGAAGTTGCCACGGAAGCTCCATTTAGATGTTGAGGTGCTACATTTACCCTACCCAACAATGAGAACTTTCTGCAGAATCTGAAGGGTCTTCATGGAACCACATAGACAAATATTGCTCAAACAACAACAGCAGAGGAGGCAAGTGAAGGGTTGGTAGGTTGCAATGGAAGAAACACTGATTTATAGTATTCTAATGCTTAGTAAAAGTGGATCCCACCATATAAGACACCACTTGGTGTCCAGATGTCAGATGGTTGCTTGTGCAGTGACCAACCATTGAATATCAACCCAGTTGTGTGCAGCATTGAGCCGGGATGGGCTTCTGTGGTGCTCTATGAAGGAGGCCTCTACGAGCACAGATGGTCATAGGTGACCCCAAGGACACCCAGCTGAGACCCTGCGGCTGAACGGGGCCCGCCTGGCTGGAAGGGTGCTCATTACCAGAAAAGTTTGGGGAGCTCCCCGCAATGTCAGCCACTTGTACTAATATTAGCTCTAGCAACTCACAATTATAATGACTAATTGGAGCCATCACTCATCGCTATTGAGTTCCCAGGTGAAAACTATGGACCAGAACCTTCATTAGCATAAATTACCATTGGAAAGT
>JAUBOD010000059.1:4177337-4182337 GCA_032353885.1 Nothura maculosa
CTGTGATTTTTCCTGTGGTTGTGGGAACCACCCTGCAGGACATGAGGAAGGGGCTGGGAATCAGCCCTTTGGTTCGTGGAGAAGGACCCGTAGGTCCTGGTGACATCTCCGTGTTTCAGCTTTGAAGGCAGGAAATTGCCCAGCAGGACGTGCTGAGGAAAGCTGGAGTGACATGGTGACCACTGGCCGGTTCATATCAGCAGAACTAAAGCTGCCTGGTGTCACCTTGTCTCCTTGGTGAGCAGGCATTGAGATGAGGTCCATGACTCCTAACCATCTTGTAGACACAGCTACTGCCTCTGCTCTGCTGCTGCCCTTGGATGACATTAGTGTCCAAGGAAGAACCTGCTGGTGCTAGTGGTTGGCTCCTGCTGTTGAAGTGAGCCTCCAAATAGGCCTTCTGGGCCTGTTCCTTCCCACATTTCTGGGTTCGGATGAGCAAGGCCCAGGTTGAGCAGGTCCCACATGGTTTTCCCAAGCTGCAGCGTCCTCCTCTTTGGAGCAACCTGTTTGGAACACCGGAGCTTTGCACTTGGGAGCGATGGGCGCTGCATCCATTGGGCAGCAGCCACTGCTGTAGGTGTCCCTGGAACCTCCTGGAAGGGCCAAGATGTCCATTTTGAGTACTTGAATATGGGGAAAATGTCTCTAAGAAGGTCGATAAGACATTTCTTGAATGTACTCTAAGGCGATGGAGATGTGTCCTGTGCGAGTCATGTTGCTGCCTATCGTCAGGGAGAGCAGAATCCGTCGGAGGCAGTGCCTATTGATCAGGCTCCATCCTGCATGCCGAGCGGAGCAGATGTTCTATGTATGTGCTAGTGATAATGTAGAGTCATATATTTTAATATTTATAAATCAATACCGGGAAGAGATTGCGCAAGCAACTGTTTATTTGGGGAGATTTACAAATTGACGTGGTGTTATATTTTGAATAGGAATACAAATCAATGACGTTATTCTCTAACTACTATAATCATCATTTTCCAGTTGTTCAGTTGGAGGAAGTTTTTTACACTACAAAGAGACTCCAAATCATTATTCCAGCAACAACATGGCTTAATTAATCAGGGTTTGCTGATACATTTAGATGTCCCAACTTTCCAAATGTCCAGCAGGAAGCTAAATTACTTCACCGTTACTCTCGTTGGGCATTTATGGTAATTTGTCAAGGCCCTATGCAGTAATGGATGGACTCGTATAACGAAGGCTATAATTGCAGCTGTTAGGTAGGCCTTCTTTATCGTAGCCTGTCCGAGCCCCCATTCCTGCATGATTTCTTGCTGTGCCGAAGCCATGTGTGTCTTGTTTTGTTTTAATACATTACTGACCCAGGGTCTCAGGTTACTGGGGTTCCTGTCATACATTTCGTTCCACTCTCATAAAGCATTGCACAAAAAATGCTGGAACAAGGTAACAATCATTGCTCAATATACTAAGTATAAATGTCAGGGTGTAAAACCTGGCTGCAGGAGAGCAGTGCACAGAGATAATAATTGAAAATAGGACATTGCTGGCTATAGCGGCGTGCCTGGCAGTTACAAGGGCTTGGGCAGCACCATGCAATATGCTGCTGGTACAGCATATATAATGCTTAATATTTACCATCTCCTCAGCCTATATGCGGCACTGCAGTGGTGGATTTTGTTTCAGTGCCTGAGAAAATCCCTTCTTAGGAAAACTTACGTGATGATGTTCTCTACCATAAAGGCAAGCTCAACATGAGCTATGGCATCATTACTAGGCTGCCATAGGAGCCTGACAGTATCTTTATACTGGGCAGAAAATTTAGTGGCATTTGGGAAAGGAGTAAAACAAAGCATTTGTTTAGTGCTTCGAAAGTGTCTTCCTCGTAGGCAAGCCCGTTTTTACCCTGATGTACTGCTCACTTTAGGAGGTGTGTGAGGGTGACAGCAGATGTTACGTGAACTTACCTGTTAATCCTTGAGAACTTACATAATTGAAGAAGTTAACAGGTTGTTCACTTAATAGGGATCATTTATACAGGATTTTTTTAATAACTTGCTGGAAGGGTGAAAAAGCAGCCTTGGCTAATATGAAGCATATTTTGCATTTATTATGGGAAAAGAATTTCAGGTAGGAGGTGAGGAGACAATTTGGGAATTTTCGTTAGCTGAAAAACTGCATATTAAACATGAATTGTGATTTTCCATCTGGCCCTACTGGTTGGGGAGCTGCAGTTGGGCATGATCTTCACTGTCAATCAGCAGTCCCCAACCGCGAGATGCAAACCTCGTGACGAAGCCCACCCCAACTCATTAGACCAAAGCAAACTGTATGAAGTGCGCCGCTGTGTGATTTTAATATTTGGTGCATGTGACAGGATCATTTTAGTGATTTGCAGGATTTATCTCCTCTTAAAAGTACTGCCTAAGGCTACTCTAATTGGTAGGAAAGCAAATTCCCCCTTCTCCTCCTGTCACTCTTTGTTTTATTTACTGAGAACTGCCGAAACCTATTTACACAATAATGAGGATAAATCACCGTGATGCTTTCAACACAAAGAGAAATGTGGCGTGAGTTGAAAGCTGTACAATTAAAACTAAATTCCAAATATTTCCGAAGTAGTGTCTACGGTTAGTGGTAGTGAAATAAAATTAAGACGAATGAGCGGGGTGTATATTGCAGCTCATCCAGATGGTTAAAATCAGAATTCTTGAGACATCTTTTGTGACGGTTTCATTCAAAATCGCAATTAAGGGAATGTGTGGAAGTTACGATGGTCCAGATGTTCCCTCCCAGATACGTGTGGAGCGCGTTCGCTCCGTCCTGGCCATGGAGTTCTGCCACCTCAGCCTGGCACGGCTCTGCCACCTCCACGTGGCCGTTCTGGTAGAGCCAAGCGGGAATCCTTAGCCTTGCAGTGCTCCTTCCTTCTTCTTCCCTCACCCTTTCCATTCTTGAGGAGCCTCCTGAAGGAATTATGGGTGGTTTCAAGATGGTGTCCAAGGGCTGGTTACCACGGCTCCCATGGATTACCATGGGTCCCTTCCTCTATGGAGCCCAGTGTTGACTAGGAATTGCAGACAGCATTTGCCCTGACTCAGTTCTGTGGGGAGACCAGGGCGATGTGGATCCTGCACAGGGTAAATCGGGGCCTTGCTGCTGGGGCCCAGTTCTCTGCTTCCCGCTTGGGACCCCCGCTTGGATCCCCGTCTGGCCTGTGGAAACTGTCCTTAAATTTATGTTGCTCGGGGCCTGCTTCATTCTGCAGATAAATGGAGCAAAACAAAGGCTGCAGCTTGAGGCACTTACAGATTGCATGTGTGGCTATCATGATACACTTTAATATGTGTTTTGGTAAATAATAATTACAAATTGATTAGAGATAAACACAGCTGAGAGATCTTTGCTGCTACCTCATTTTCAGTCCATGCTGTAGGAACCAGGCAGCAGAACCAGGCAGGCCTTTCCACAGAGTGCATGGTGTCAGCCCCTGAATTTACACCCCTACAAGCCCCTGCTCCCCAAAACACCCCAGGCTGCTGAAACGCAGAGAGTCCATGGAAAGAAACCAAGAGAAATGATCTCTGCTGAGCGCAGCGGGGCTTTGCAGGGCGCACGGCTCCTTCCTAGCGATGATAAACACAACAACGCAACGGGAAGGAGCCTAAGCGGCTCTGTCAAAATGACATTTTGCGCTGGTGGAACATCCTGTTTGGCAGTTTTTAAGAAAATGTCCATGTTCTCATTGCTTCTGTCACTACTTTTATTGTACACATGGCTGTTTCTAAAACTCGTATAGAATAGATACCTTCCTTGCTGTTCAGGGCAATATAAGATACCAATAAGAGTAATAATGAATAATTAAAGATATATGTCTTATTAGAGCCCAAGTTTCAAGTTATCTGTAGACCGAACTTCATTTCCAGTGAAATAAATGGAGGATAAATATTTTTCACCAAAGGTTTGCCAGATATCCTTCACAAATATTTCAGTAAAATACTTAAATAACCCTACAAAATTACAACCGAAAGGTCACCGATTCTGGGGATGTTACCCAAAACTGCATCGTGGAAAGGAAGTTCCCTGCTGGGGAATTAGGCCCCTCTCTCATTTCCCAGCTGCCATCAATGAGTGTTTTTAAACTGCGTTTTCTGGTTGCAGCCAGGACCCTGTGCATGTGGCTCCCTCCTTCGCCAGGGCAGTTGCTTGCAGACACAGAGTGGAGCTGGGAAACAAAATCCTGGTTTTTTCGCTGTGGAGCAGCAAGGCGTTGCCTTCGAGATAATTTCCTTGCTTGCACACATGTGAATTCTGCCCCCTAAAACCAAGGCAAATGTAACTGTATGAAGCTGCAGCGCTCAGTTTGAAATAGGCCTCTATTGAAATAATAGAAATAATATTTTTGATGTTGATTCCTTTAAATGCAGACATTCTGGAGCTGACCTAGACTGCTAGTAATGGTGCCTAATGCCCATCTATGCTTTTAGCAGATTTTTGCATACAGAGAAACTAGCTACAACTTCTCAATATATATGTGTATGAAGCATTGCACTTTATACAGTGCATCTTGGTGGTTTGGGTGATGGTGGCTCAGTTACACTGGAGAAAAAATCAGATAAGCAGATTTTAGCACATTTACCATGTCTTTTAAGTTCATCTGACACTGTTTGGATGGAGGATGAGAGAAGTATATTTTTATATCCCACGGGAGTTACTTTATGATGACTCTTTCAAGGTGAATATTGGCATTTATTTAGCCTGAGCAGAAAATAAAAAGAACATAGAGAAGCATGAACGTAGAAACACCCGAGTCAGCAAAGAGTCATTTATTTTGTTGCTTTGAATTGCTATACCTCAAACATAGCTAAATCTAAGTTAATTTAAAGTTTCTCTTGAGAAATTCATATCAAATTAAAGTGTTTCTCTGCAGTGATGACAAGAGCAAGGAACGCATCTGAATTTCCTCCAAATTATAGTCTATTTTTACAGTCTCCTAAGATTTCCCTTCGTGGACCCTATTCCACAGTCTTTGC
>JAUBOD010000059.1:4199837-4207337 GCA_032353885.1 Nothura maculosa
GAGTATTAAATCCTTTGTTTACTAGGCTCCAGAAAAGAGATATGCAAATATGAAATATGTCAGATATTTCTTGGGAAAAGGCCAATTAAGGGGTAATAGGGTAAAGGATGAGAATTACCATTTGACTTGAAGCGCCTTCTCCCCATCTCTTGCCCCGGCCCTGGAGCAGCATTCCGTGTCTATGGACAGCTCTGCTCCACAGAGCTGCGTTTCCTTACTCCAGAGTTGCGAATAATGATCCAAATCCTAGGTTTTCCACTGTCCAAAATAGAGCAGCCTTGTCATATCTGAGCAGTCCTGCATTCTGCATCAGAGCAATACCTTATCTGTGGGCTTAATTGAACGCACTATCTGCGTACCTGAAATACGGCTGATGAGTGGAACAGAATTGCTCTTCAAATCTGAAGCGGGGGGATCTAGTTCAACGAAGGAGCAGAGTCTTTGCTCCTATTTTAGTTACTTGACCTGCTTGTGTGTTGCCAGGGCTGGCTCCGGGCAGAGGTACCATCCTCAGGATGCTCTCGCTCCATATTTTAAATGAAAAGAAGGGAACCTCTATGGACGGCTGCTTGTGCAGCCGGCTCTTCGGCTGTGTCTCGCGGCCTGCCAGAGATAGGCTGCAATGATGGTGTTTCTAGGGGGTAATTCTTAGTTTTCTGCAGTGAATACTTCCTTAGCCAAACAACATTTGAATCGGATCAAGCTCAATCCACCCCTCATGCTCCTAATACTAAGTATTTTCTTGCTTGGCTAGTGTTAAAATTCAAGTATGAAAGTCTAACTAGACCATTTGCTGCAGCACCTCTCCTCGCGGAGGTTAAGAAGAGGTGAAAAGGATGAAAAGACACTTGCAGGGCTTTAAAAATCTTCTGTGGAAAAAACATCTTTCATATCACAAAGGAAGTCTCCTGTAGGTTGTTATGTGCGCGAGGTGGAGGCTTAAGAGCAGACACATTTGCAGATGAACTGCTTTTACTAGCTTCTCTGAGACATGACATTTGTTCAGAAGATTAGCCAGGTTGTAATGTGTAGCATAATTGCACTGTGCGGATGTCCCAGAAGTGAAAACCTAATTGCTTGACAGGACTATAACTTTGTGGTACGCGCTCACCTTGTTAGGTCCTTTTCTGATGCAGTTCAAATGAAGTCTGGCCGCAGGTGTGCCTAATTTACCTCGCAACAGAACGTGTTGAGTTTAATTGCACAGTGGTTGTTAGGAAAAATTGGTGGGTGGAATATCAAGTGACTTACTGTACGCCCGTGGCAGATGGGCGGAAAGAGGCATCGGCAGCTAAGTGTATAGGTGAGGTGAGTTAATAAAAGAGGTAAATTTTATCTTAAAATAGTGAAGTCTTGTGGTAGGTAATACATTTTAATTAAGGAGGTGGCAGTCCATTTCTAGGAGAGTGAAAAAAACCAGAGAAAAAGAAAACACAGAGGCTGAATTTTTCTCTGTATCAGTGTTTTAGGAACAGTTTATATATTTAGGAAGCGCATTGCACAAGACTATATATTTTTAAAGGATGGTGTTTGTGTTCACAAGGCAAAATGCAGCACTGCCAGGCAAGGCAGGAGGAGCTGGGCCTGTTGCTCTCCTGGCAGCACCAAAGTGTGAGGAATAACACAATGGACCCAAAAAGCCCTCTCCTCCTGCTTGCCCTGTTGTGGAGCTCCTGTCCCGGCAGTGCCAAGCAGGCCTGGGTTGCTGACATTGCTGTATTCCTGCACAAATCCTTGCTCCGTGAGCTACCTGAAAACACACACTTGTCCAATCATCAATACTCGTCCCATCATCAATATCAAGAAATGCACAGAATTTGGGATTTCAGTGCTGCTCGTGTTGCACCCCGTTACTGGATCCTCTTCATTTAGCTTGATGTTCAGGTTTATTGCAGTAAACTCGGCCATGTCCAATCCCACCGCCTTTTCGTTTGTTTGTGTTTTCCCCCACCAAATGACTGTGCTAATGCCAGATTCCAGCTGATGTGCCGGGAGAGCTGAGGGCCGTTTCTGACAGGATGTTTCTGCCTAGAGACAATTCATCGTGAACGCTGCACGTTCCCAGCCCCACCAGGACTCACACTTAGCATTCCCCGTGCACAGCCTGTGTGAGGATTTGCCAGCAATTTCCAAACATTAGCTCCATAAGGCTCCAAGCACCCATGTGAGAGCCGAGAAACGCGGCCCGGCTGCTCTTCCAAGAGGCTGCTTGGGACATGGAGGCTGGAGGACACTCCGGCTGCTGATCCTCCCAGAGGACAAGGACTCCTTCCCACGGCTGGAGTCAACTCCACTGCCGTACATGCGGGAGATGACGTAGATGGAAGAGCGAGATGGCAGAAGTGCCATTGTGCTTATACTCAACTGTTGAGTTAGTCTCTGGAGATCGTAAGGGTATATCTTAAAAAAATCCCAAGGCTGGTAAAATTTGGATGGGAATGTGGCTGTGGAGGAGGAAGGTTCAAAGTCTTGGCATTGCAGATGATCCTGGTAGAGTTCCAGCAATTCTGGGTCTAGAGAACGAGTGTTGGATTGAGCATTTGAGCCAGGTCTCCTCAACCACCAGTGAGACCCCAAGCTCCTACAGCTAAAAGCAAAACCCTTTTTCAGCATCTCAGCATGGAAAGTTTTTTCTTCTTTTTTTTTAAAAAAAAGTGCATTGAGCTGAACTGACAGCATTGATTTATTCATGCACAATTTAAATAAACCAGGTCATTTCCCTGCTTACGTGTCTCATATGAGAGATGGCCCTTCCCTTGTGGTCCTACCCCATGCCAGGGCTCTGTGATAAGTTCTGGCCAGCCTTGTGATTCTGAAGGTATCAGATGGGCACTGAGCTGGTGGGCTGGCACCTTGGGGCACCTCTGAGCCTTGCTTGTCCCTAGCTGCTCATCAATGGCCAAAAGTCAGACCACAGCACATTGTTGTTGTATGATGTGCAGACATTATCTGTGACCAGTCCCGTACCCGGCAGGGACGAGCAGCGTGCCCAGCCCTCATGTGTCCGTGTGCTGGTCCATGCGGTTACACAAGCGCTCCGCTCTTCTCAGAGCAATTCCCCAAAATGAGGCAAGAAGGAAAAAAAATGGAACCGTCCCCTGTTCATTTGTTCACCAGCAAGAAAGGAGAGGGCATCTCTTGAAGCTTCTCCCTTCCTTCAAGTGTCTCCTGGTTCCTACGAGGCAGCGCTAGTATAAAATGCCATGGTGCAGGGAAGAACCTAGATTAGTGCTAAAAAACTACCACTTTCCACTGAGCTCCAACAAGCTGGATTTCTGTGCCGAGGTAGCGTGCCTGCTTCCAGTGCAAGGCTAGCAAAGGGTAAAGCGGCCAGAAAATAGGATATACTTCTGCATGTTCTCCATGCTTTTAAACAGCGAGTGCCAGGGGCTGCCCTGGGCAGATCCCTGTTGGACTCTCACCGAAGACAGCAGGACTTGGATCAAGTCCCTTTGAACCAGAGGCGAAGCCAAGAGCTTTTAAGAAGACTCATCATTCATTACCTTGGAATTTCTCAGCAGAGAGGTCGTTACTGCTAATGCAACTTGTGAAAAATAAAACTTATTAAATAAATAGAAACAAATTCTCCTCTGGTGTAAGCCACTGCCTTTGAAGTCAGTGACTCATTGAAATCAACTTTCCCACACCGATTTACAACAGCTAAGGATATGGCCTGCAGTCAATACATTTATAGTTGTTGAAAAATTAAAAATATAAATTTGCCTTCCCTGGCAGTAGTGTTCTGTTTATGACAGAGATCTTATGCTTTAAAACAAGTTCATTAAGTAATAGGAAAGTAATATTTCACAACCAGTATTCTTTTGGGTATAACTATTTATGATTAAATTTTATTAAACTTCTTTTAATTGGATTTACATTTTGATGAATCTAATAGATTTCAATTTTCTGTTTTTATAGATTCTTTCTAAAGTTTTTCCTCAAGTGCAATCAGAACTGTTTGAAGAATGCAGGCAACCCACGAGATATGCGGAGATTCCAGGTACAGAGAGTTCTTAAAAGACAAACGATATATGAAAGATGTATACAAAAATTCAAATTGCTTGACTGTGAACTTTTCTTTCAGAAAATATAATGGAGGTGCTCCTACTTAGTTTAAATTTCAGTGCTGTATATCTTTCAAAAAAGAGCTAACAATATTTTACATTTTCTCCAGTAACTTCAGTGCTTGTTCTTGGGACTCCAAAGGTCAATAGCAGATGGTTCCCTCATACTACTTTCATTGTAGCACTGAAGATGCTGAGACCTCTGGAGAATTTTTTTATACACATAGTCTGAGTGTCATCAAATTTGTATTAAACAGTAGAAATACAGCCATGGATATCATAGAATTTTGGAGCTTACACTGTAGTTCTCCTAATCACATAACTTGCAGATCCAGCAGCGGTGGTTCAACCCACGTATTTTTATTCCAACTGTTTTAGAAAGTGTTTAATACTTCATTTTCTTCCTACAGCTTTTGAAATACCCTGTGGTGAATCATAACACTACAGAAAGACATCTGACATGTTGGACAAATGATTTCCTTCATATTTGGGGTCATTTGAAATGACCCCCATTCTTATTAAGAAATATATCTTTTTTATTTCAAATTATTTCAAAATGATTCATATCTAATAACAAGCAACAAACTACTATTGAGATGTTCAAGACTTTCTAATATTTGAGAAGAAAAACTTGTGGTTAAACCTGATAGCAAAACATGTGACATCTGTTTTCATGCACAGCCAACCAACCGGTGAAGCCAGAACCCTTGAACCAGCCAACAGAAAAGATCTGTAGCTGGGAAAAAAATATTTCTTCAAAACAATTGAGCCAGGCTTCCATTTTTCATGCATCTCAGCTTCACGTGGCATTGGTGATATTGATCCATCTGAGCAGAACAGAAGGTCAAACCTGGAATGAGTGGAAATGTCCTCTTTGTCTCACCGATGACTAAATGAAGCATCAGTCACGAGTGATCTTGTGGTCGGCAATGGAGCCAGTAGACACTAGAAAGACTTTCCTGGGTCTCTTTAGCTAATCTCCCTGCCTCTCAGAAGGTTTAACTGGACTTAACAGTATGTCAGATCTTAGACAATATTTTTAACTGGTTTCACTATCTCAGCACCTTTGTTTAGGTGCACTGCAGCAATAAGCCAATATAACAAAACATAGCATGTCTGCTTGCTTTTGCTGAACTACACTATTTTCCCTCGGTGACTGACCTATATATACATGACAGAACAAAAATAGTTGTCATTTTTACATTCGCCTTTCTCTCTGCCTTTTCCATATACCATGTTCTAGGACCCAAACACAGAAATTGGTGCTGAAAATCACCCTTGTGATTCACACCAGTGAATACGGAACAGGATCGGGATGATCCAAAACACGGACACAGACAGGAATTTCCGTCTGATGCCTCGGACTAGCTCTGTGCAGAAGCAGAATAGTTTTCCCCTTCATTTTCTTTTTGTCCTTATGTATTTGGCCTAACAGCTGATGTGAGAGCTCTGAAAAACATTTTTGTTATATTCAAACCTAAGTTAACCAGGAGATGAGAACAGAAATTTATGCTGGCTTTTGCTACCATCACTAGTCTGCTTGCAAAGGCCTAGTAGCCTAACTCAGCCGTTGACTGTAAGAACTCGACTAACGTTAAACCACCAAAAATGCTGCAGTGATTCTTCATTTAGACAATCCGGAACCGGCACCACAGGGGCCATGCTGGAGTATTTAAATAAGATGTAAATGTCTGTCTGGGATGGTAACAACCAATGTATGAAGCTATGCTGTGCACAAGCACATGCACATTTTATAATTTCCTCTTTGGCTTGTGTTCATGGAATATCATTTCCGGAGTGTATTCCACAAGCGCGTTGTGTAGGTGTTTTTATCAGGAAGGTTGTGCATTTTGCATATGTTCCTTTCCCGTTCTCTACTAAGAAGCAGCTGGAAGCCAAAGAAGGCCCTATCCATCATCTCTCCTATGGCCGGACTCTGAACCTGGACACAAGAATAGGAGCCTTTCACTCAAAAATAAAGGAGGAAATTCCATTGACATACCAGGGTCAATCACCATCCAAATGAACTTGAGAGGGGATACTTGTCACGGATTGAAAACACTTTCACTATTCATATTCAACTCGGTCCTTTCAGATGCAAAAAAGTTCATTATCAGACATTAAATGTAATTGTAAAACTGACCTGGAGATCATTTGCTGAAGAAAAAACGGGGAGTTGCGATGGTTCCTGATTTATTAAGCTTTTTTATTTGGAATCCTCACAACCCTTCATTTGAAGACAGTCTCAAGTGAACAAATTTTAATTAGATAAACTATCTAATCAATATATCAACAGATCAATCAAAACAGCAGCTTTTAAAATGAGTGGCTAGAGGGGTGTTTCTGAAACTAATGGCTAGAAGAATATTTCCCTGAATTGAATTCATTTGTTAGCATAATAGGAGATTAAAGTCTAATTAGTGTAGCAGGTTGTGAAGAGAAACAATTGTGAGTTAAAAATCACCAGCGTTCGCCACAAAGATGTGTTCGTACTTGTCATTCACTTTATTTAAAGTGAAAAGTACCAGCCGGTGAACTTGCTTGTCTTGAAAGAAGATCTGCTTTTAATCTACATTGCTGAAAACACGCAGGTTTTTATTGTGATTTCTTTCTTTTTTCTTTTGCAGGTTGTTGTATCAACAACAGTCAATGTGGATGGCCACGTTCTGGCTGTCTCAGACAACATGTTTGTACACAACAATTCCAAACATGGAAGGCGGGCTCGCCGCCTTGACCCCTCAGAAGGTACGGCCCCTTCTTATCTGGAAAATGGTAGGCACACATTTACATGTCTTTTTTTATTTGCGATGCTTTTTTGCACCATACTTTATGTTGATACACTACTACATTTAATTTTACATGATTTCATTCTTCATCGATCAAGCCACCCATTAAAAAAGTCCATTAGTATTTCTCAGCCCTTCAACCGGAATACAATCTCTTTTGAATTTGCTTTAGACTTCTTTCTTTATTTAATACTTAAAATTTTGCAGTCACAACCAATTTTTCATTCTTTTTCCTTTTTTTTTTTTTTTACCCTTGTTTTGCTTGCAGCTTTTTCTTGCTACTTAATTTGACTCGATTTTATTTTGGCTTGTCATACTCCTCGCTCCAGAGGTACAGTCTCAGGTTCTGTGCGCAAGTTTAAGTGGATGGTAAAAACATGACCCAATGTGCAAAGAATTTGCAGTGAGGTCAGTTTCCTGCCGCTGGGCCGTCCTGCTGCACATTGCTGCAGTAGGGCCGCGGCATGAGAAAAACAGCGAAAAATGTTTTTCTTCAGACTGACTCAGTGTGATTGACTCCTTGCCTGAACTGCTAAGAGAAGATAGTCTGGGATGAAGAGGAGGATGGGAAGTGTCTGTGAAAAGCCGAGATGCTGAGGTGCTCGCCGTGCTAGGCTCGAACCTCTGCACACACTTTTAATAAAATTAAA
>JAUBOD010000059.1:4212337-4214837 GCA_032353885.1 Nothura maculosa
TGGCAGGAAAGAAGGGGTATTAAGGTCTTGATTTTCTGTCTTGTACAAGCAGCTACTCCGTGCATAAAGGCCATCAGTCCTAGTGAAGGCTGGACTACTGGTGGGGCTACTGTCATCATAATCGGAGACAACTTCTTTGATGGCTTGCAAGTCGTGTTTGGGACTATGTTGGTCTGGAGTGAGGTAAGCTATCTAAATTGGTGGGCTTTGAACTGTAACATTTTTCCATGAATGATTTTAACAAGCTGTCAATAGGCTATTGACATGAGGTATCATGAGATTTGATTTCACAGCGCCTTTTTAACCATGAATTCGCGTGTGACAATTGACTACACGGAGAGAAATACTCGAGGCACGTCATGGCCCTCTAGTGGAAGACTCGCTACCGGAGGTCTCCCCATGCAATTGAACAATTAGTGGTAAAATTACTCGAAGTAGCCTTAAGGAGACATATGGAGGCAATTTTCATATGAATGATGCCCTGTGGCCTTTCCTGCAAACTAAAACCAAGGATCACTTGCAGATCATTTTCTTGAAAAACACTGTAGAACCGGTATCTGGGACGCCACAGGGAGAAGGGGCGATGCTAAAGGATGAGCAGAATGCAGAGCTGCTGTTACGGTTGTGTTTGAGTGGTAAGCGCCAGGCTCGCCGTGCCATCTCCACTCAAGGTGTGTTTCCTGTGTGATTTCTGCAGCTGATAACGCCCCACGCCATCAGAGTCCAAACGCCGCCACGGCACATTCCAGGAGTGGTTGAAGTAACCCTGTCCTACAAATCCAAACAGTTCTGCAAAGGTGCTCCAGGCCGGTTTGTCTACACGGGTGAGTGTGCGGGTCCTTTCCTCACTGCAGAGCAACGTGACATACGGACGGTGCAAACCTTTAACGTCACAGTGGTCTTAAAAAACAGAATCTGTTTGGCAAGAATTTTAATGGGTAGTGTTTTAACCATGTTAGAGATGCAACTGGGATAGCTGAGCCTCACCATAACTGTTCATAAAGCACCCAGAAGCACTGGTGCCTGTCCAAGTCTGAAAGGGTATCCATATCTCAGGAGATGAAGCCCTCTCGCAAGTTGCCTGGTGCTTCCTGTTTTCATCCAGAAATAGATCAACAGCGGTATTTCCTACTGCGCTCCTTCCAGAAAAAAAAAGAAATTAAAAAGTGTTCAGTGATAAAAATATTTTTTAGACTATCTATCTATCTAAACGCCTCAAACTTCCTTGAAGGCTTATTTGGCGTTTTGGGCTCTGGTTCAAGTAGCTGTTGTTGGATCCAGATAACTTTATCCACCCTATTCATGATTTGTCTCTAAAAATTCCTTCGTGCTTGAATCTTAGGGTATAAATTCACAAGCTTGGAAATGATTTATGTGTGACAATTCTTTTAAATACATTTGATTTTAATTTACAATAGCGTAAGAAAGAATCAGAACTTTGTGGTTTCCAGTGTTTTTAATATGAAAATTCTTACTTTGGAATGAAACCTTCCTGGATCTGAAATGTGTATTACTCTTTTTTTTTTTTTTTGGTGTTTAAGAATGAACTTAAATAAGATGCTGCTGAGGGGAGAGGTAGATATAATAATTTAGAATGCTTTTGGATGAGGATTCTATGTAATACATGTGATCTGATGAATCAATCTCTCCTTTGAAAACAAATAGCCTTTAACTGTTTACTTGACAGACTGCAGGGATTCTGGGAGAGCCCTTATTGCTTGTTGGGTAGATAATACAGATTGCAGATGATGTGCAGATGATGTGCATTTTGATGAATATTTTCCCACTAGACTGCAACTGTTTCTATCTATTAATTTTGATCTAATGGGAAAAGTCTGTTCCTGGGTAGTTTTAAGCTAGGACTTTTTAAACAGTGCATGCATTGAAGCTAGGCTTTTCTACCAGGCTAAGTTCTATCACTGAAATGAACTTTTACGTGGAAGAGCTAATAGCTGTGGAGGAGCTTCCTCTCTTCCCTCTGTCCCCAAAGAAGTCAAAACCTGAGCACTGGCAATGCTAACACACGCGCCCGCATATCTCAGTTCTGACTCAGATTACTTCGCTTTAAAAGGAAGGGAATATTGCAATTTCTCCATCTCTCTGATTTTACTGCTTCCAAGCTACCAGATGTGACTGTAGTTGTGCTAATGACATTATCTTGGACGTGGCCCTTCCTGCAGGCTGCTGCGCAGGGCTGGTGCAGCCGGGCTGCATGCGGCCGCGCGGCCCGTGCGGGGCGGGCAGAGCTGCACAGCATTAATGCTCGGCAAAATAAAATGGGAATGAATTGGAAACCTTGGAGCAAGCTGCAGATCTGTTAGCTGTTGTAAACTGGAGGAGTTCCACTGCATGCAAGGAAGTGCTTTAGATTTGAACCAGATGACGCGCTGGCTCTGCATGTGCAGCCTTGGAATTTTGATGGGCTTTATACCACTGCCTTTCACGAGTTTCTCGAGTGAAAGTGTGCAAGTTTAAACCTCTTTCTAACATGTAAATGCAA
>JAUBOD010000059.1:4219837-4221981 GCA_032353885.1 Nothura maculosa
AGGATGGATGTAGAAGCTTGTGATCTAGATATGTGTCTTCTGGATGGTGGTTCGGACAGGAATAATCTCTACTGTCTAAGAAACCCCACAAACTCCTGTAAAGTGTGTGGGGAGGCGAATGGGGAGGGGAGCATGGCCATGGATCCATGCAGACCATATCCATAGTCCTGGCTTTATAAAGAAGCAACCTGTTCATCTCCAAGACCTAGCAGAGGAGTCTCCAAGTAATACCACAGACACCAGCACACACACGAACAGTCTATTTTAGTAAAATATGACTCAAGTAGTAAAATATCCTGGAGTATTGAATAGTCAAAATGCAATGTTTTGCTGCCTTGATGTAGTGGTTGTGCTTCTGCCCCATATAGTGAAATATTTTACAAAATTAGCAATGTAACAAAATTTTTAGTAGAGAATTTTGCCATGTTAGTCACATATCATGTTATATTCATAAAATGCCATGTTATATTATAGTTCCATATGTATTAGCATATGATATTTCCATGGCATGGTTGGAACGTTTACGGATTTTTATCATACCAGTTCCTGTTCCTTTTCACTTTTTATTGGACTACTGAAGGGTCCCATCTTTGGAGTATCCCACATTACAGATGGGTGGGATCTGGCTTTTTGCTAGTAGACTTCTTAATTTCCTATGAACTGCTCATTCTATGTAAATAATGGCATTTTCAGATGTTTAATATGGCTAAATATTTTCAGATGAAAACCATTATGTGGTCTTAAGTGGTAGCTAAGCTAACTTACATACTGTATTTAATGGAGGTGGCTTTAGTTAAAGTGGTTTCTTTGGACTAGATGATACTTAACCTTCTAAATACACGGTTATTATCTAGCATCACTATGAAATAGCCAACTGATGCCTGTGAAATACTGTGTGTAAGGGTGACATCTTGGGCTCTGCCCTTGGCAGGTGAGGTGCAGGCATCGCATGTATATCCAGGCCTGGTGTTTGCTCTGTTGGGTCAAATGGATGGCTGGCCTGGCCCCATGTTCACTGGCCACTTTGCTGTATGGAGCAGGAGGCTGTTGTCCCTGCTGCACCACCAGCCTGCTGGCTGCTCCCGACATCGTTAGTGCCATGGGGAGCAAGAGTAGAGCAGGGATATGGAGCTCGATGCTCCTCATGCCTCTATACCCGTCCGCAAGCTGAAATATCAGGCCCATTTCTTCTTTTCCATTTGCTGGTACGCAAGGGTCACTGAATCCATAGCACTCCATCTTCTAACCCCCTTCTGCACGGCCTCCCCAGGGCATTCTTCCCTCCCGGCCTCCACCGCTCTGCCATGGAGAGGACTCCAGAGGATACCGAGACTGCAGAAGCCTCATTATGCTTTGAACAGCTCTAAAATCTGACCGTACAATCGGCTGTAGCTCAGACCTTCCTCAGCACATCGCAGCTCTGGTAGAGCATTCCCCGTCCAGAAGAGGCAGCGTGGTGGGTTCAGCGAGGTGGATGCAGCAGTTGCAGCACCGTGTCTTGGGGATCGCGATGCATCCTGATGCCCTTACGCTTGTTGTAGCCTCTATGGCAGGATTTGGAGCGGCTCTGTGCAGGGCTCCCCTGCCTTGGTGGAGCGGCTCCCTTGGCACCGCTCTGTCCTTGTGTCCATGGCACCCCGTGCCGCTGTGACCAGTTAGCACCATCGCTGCAGCAGGAGGGAGCTCCACGCACCCACTGGAAGGGCAGCATTTCTACTGGGGCTGCCGGCTGGCTTTACAGAAACACTACTTCTCTTTCTCTTTTCCCCTTTCCCTTTTTTTACTTTCTTTTTCCCTTTCTCTTTCCCCTTTTCTCTTTCTCTTTTCCCCTTTCCCTTTTTTCCTTTCCCTTTCCATTTCCCTTTCTCTTTCCACCTTTCACTTTCTCTCTTTCTCTCTTCCCTTCCTCTTCGTCTTTTATCCTTTTCATCTTCCTTTTCCCTTTCCCTTCCTCTTTTTTCCTTTTTCTTTTCTTTTTGTTTTTTCTTTTTCCTTTTCCATTTTCTATTTTCCTTTTTTTTTTTTTGGTATTTTTCTTCTTTTTCTTCTTCATCGTCTTCTTCTCTGTTTTCCTTCCTTCCTTCCTTCCTTCCTTCCTTCCTTCCTTCCTTCCTTCCTTCCTTCCTTCCTTCCTTCCTTCCTTC
>JAUBOD010000059.1:4222081-4224581 GCA_032353885.1 Nothura maculosa
TCCTTCCTTCCTTCCTTCCTTCCTTCCTTCCTTCCTTCCTTCCTTCCTTCCTTCCTTCCTTCCTTCCTTCCTTCCGCCCTTTCCCTTTCCCTTTCCCTTTCCCTTCTCACGCTCTTCTTCTTTCTTGCTCATTCTCTGTCCTTGTCCCTCTCTAATTTGTTTGTTTGTTTAAACTAAATCTATAGCTGTTATGCTGGTAATGACTGCTTTGCCAAACATGAGCTTGAACGGCAATGATGTGCAGCCACAGCAGCAATCTGGGTGTCCTTGCAGGAGTCGGGATCGGGAGCTTTGTCTGGGAGCAGCTGCCCTGGGTCGGGAAGCATGTCCTCCATGGACAAAGCCTTTCCCTTTGCCTGCCGAGTTGTGCAGCGTGTTTCCAACACAGTTACTGCTCGTGTGAAAGACACATTCTTGGCTTTTGGAATAGTTTTCTGTCCCTTAATCCTTCCTTTCTTAATTCCTTCCTTCCTTTCTCTCTTCTTTCCTTCTTTCCTTTACTCCTTCCTTCTTTCCTGGAGGAAGGAAAGGGCAATTTGTTCAAGAAGCTAGCACTCGTCAGGAAGCATTTTCCCTTATTTCTTCTTCTATTCCTTCTTCCATTCTTATATCTTCTTCCATTTTTTAGGAAAATGTAAATTTCACTAGAAATATTAGAATCTCTGCTCTGAGTGGGACAGGCCATTTTTATCCAAGTAAATTGACACTCATTTTCAGAGACTTGACACCCGCAAAGGGGGTTGCAGTTCTGGGACGTAGGGGATGTTCTCATTTGATCCCATTCTTGGCAACTTTGGGGAGATGCTGTTTTGCACAGAGTTGCTCGTGGTTGGCGGTGCCAGGAGCCCGGCTCTTCCTTAACCACAGGGCTGGCCATCAAAACCATCACCGAATGTATTCCTGGAGACACGGCACAGAACTGCTCGAGTGCAGCCCGTGGTGCTCGGCCAGGCCGTCATCTCCTAGCAGGGATGAGCTGCGTGTAGCATCTCCTAGCGCAGCCCTGAGCTGCTGATTTCCAATTAGGAAAAAAAAAACCCCAAAAGGCAGTTTTCCCAATGTTAATACGAGCACTTTAAGGAAAATTCCATACCATTATCTGATCGAACGTAATTATTAAGTGACCTGTGAATTTTCGGCCTGTAATTGAAACAAGTGACTGACTGCCATTGTTTCCTGGCTGCTGTGTGAAGGGAAGCCGGGCGGCTATGGGAGGCCACACAGATGAAGACAAAGGTGTTGTTTTGTTTTTTTAATGAAAAATCTATTTTTAGTTTCTTTGTAGAAAGGGGAGAACTTAAATGCCTTTTAATTTTTTTTTTTTTTTTTTTACAGTAGATAGGTTGTCCTTAGTAAGTCCAGGGATATTAGTCCTGCTTCAACAAGCAAGAGTGCCTTCTGATGAATGATGTGTTCAACCCCTCCATGCCTTTGTATTTCCTATGCATTCCACAATGCTTGGCTCACCCTGCCGAGTTCTGTGATTGAAATTCATTGCCAAATTTATTGAGAAATTAATGAGAAAAGCTGCAAAGTATTGACTTTGAGAGGAAAACACAACTCATCTTGAATGAGGAGGAAAATGCAGCAATAATTTAGCCACTATTGATTTTGCCCTGTCCATGTATTGATCTTCATTTTACAATATTAATTTGCACCTGCAATCGGCTGCAAAGGGAACCGATTTCATTTCTTTGCAGTGTTAATGTGCAAAGCATTAGGTGCTCTTAAGAAGTGGTGGTATTACAAGTCACATCGGAAAGGCTGTTTTTTTTTTTTTATTTGTGCTTGTTACTGAAATAGACTAAAATTAATTTTTTGTCTGACAAAATATTAAAGCGAAAACCCATCTCCCATGTATACCTCCTCTCAGCCCCGTAGGCTGCTTTTCATCTGTGTGAGGAACAATCAGCAACCTGGAATTCCAACCACTTCTCATCATCATGCCCATATCAGTTCAAAGTTCATGAAATTTCTATGAGCATTGATCTTTGCCCATTGATTTTTTTTGCAGCAGATCTTTGAAATTTTAATTTCCCGAGCATCTGAATTTCTTATAGATGAAATGCACTTGGTAGAGACAGTTGATGATAAAGTGGTGAACTTAGCATCATTTTAAAGCCTAAAAAAAAGGGAGAAAAAACAGGCATTTTTAGGCTTTGTATAATGTTTTGAGGCAAAATGATAAAGGTGTTCTGATAGGGGCGAAGTATTCAGCAGGGAGTTAAATATCAATTTTGTCTTCGGTGGCCACACATTTTTAATGCAACTTTTTATACAGTCATTTTTGAAAGAAAAGCTATCTGGAGAAGCAGCAGGACTAAGAGACATTCTTCACTGCACAATCATTTGCTCACAGCAGTCTTTATCACCTGGTCAAGTTCACCTAGTTACTTATCAGTAGGACATTTAATAACCTCAAGGTGATATAATTGCTATTGGCATTTTTCCCCCTTGGATTCAGCTGGTTAATGTGTAAACTACTTGTCAGCAAATAGCA
>JAUBOD010000059.1:4234581-4248095 GCA_032353885.1 Nothura maculosa
GGGTGCATGCACGACTCCCAGGAGCTGTTAATTGGAGTTGTGCACCAGCGTATCCAGAGCTTCTGGGAGGGAATCGTAGGGATCCGCACTCCGGGCGCTGCTCGTTCACGGAATTTACCGTCTTCAAAATAACTTCCACACAAATCTCACATTTCTACCCGGGACAGCTCGGGTCCCGCCTTTCCCCAAACTCCAGCTACGTTTTATTACAGCTGAAGGTAAAAAATAATAATAAAAAAAATAAGTCCATCTGTGTTTAAAATTAACTAAACTATGGATTAATCCTCACAATCATAAAACTGGAAGTAGGCGTGCAGACAAGGATAAGACAAAATTCAGTGCATCCATGCCCCTAGGCACAAGTACTCAACACACTCTGAATGTGAAGTCATTTATGAAGTCCTTTACAACATGCAGTCAAAGAGGTTAATTGAAAAATTTCTTAATGTCATTATGAAAGAACTAGATTAACCCAAGTTAATTCACTTTATTGTTCAAAATAAAGAGGAATAAGCATTGAACTCACTTGCAAATTTGGGGCATGAATTAGGGGTGAGATGTTGTCTTTAAGGACTCTGCCAGTTTAATTAAGATATGGAAAATTACTTATTGTTCTTCACCACTAAAGTGCTAGGAATTAACAGCCAAATGTGATGCCTGTGCCTTTCATATCTCTACCATGTGTTTGTTTGTTTAATACCCATAAGACTACATCATTAAACCTCAAGCACTGATTTCACTAATTCAGCACTAGAGCTACATGCTACAGCAGCAAACACCTTTGCGAGTCAATCATAATGGAACAGCTGGATGTAAAATGCAATATTATTTTTAGGCTGCTATCTAACTTTGACTGGAAAGCACAAACAGTATTTTACTCCAAAACAAAATACCTTCCTATCTTTGTAATACATGCACTAAATATAGCAAGAGCACCAGGAGAGCATGTGATATATTTTACCCACTTTATCAGTTCCTCGTAATTATGGATGCCACGGTGAATTGTTAACATCATTACTTCTCTTCTTTTCCTGTTCCATGGAACATAACCTGGTTTGTTTTTCTTTAGGAAGTATTACTTAAGAGAGCAGCAGACCTTGTTGAAGCCCTATATGGGATGCCC
The DNA here is from genome assembly GCA_032353885.1 of Nothura maculosa. Taxonomy (NCBI): domain Eukaryota; kingdom Metazoa; phylum Chordata; class Aves; order Tinamiformes; family Tinamidae; genus Nothura; species Nothura maculosa. The sequence continues at coordinate 4,235,705 of JAUBOD010000059.1, forward strand.
CACAACAACCAGGTAGGTCACCAGTGCAGTTCTCATACACGGGCATACATATGTAAATCAATACCTATTATTTGCAGAGTTGGCACAGCCTCAAGACGTGCTTTTTGTGCACGCTGTGGTTCTGCCAGCCACCTTGAGGGCAGCCTGATGTGATGCAATGCTCCAAGGGAAACGCTTCATCTTCCCATTCTCTTCTCCCAGCTAGTTTGCCTATCAGAAATGACAATTAAGCGCGGGGTGCCAAAAGCATAAGCAATCATTAAGGCAAGAGAATAACCTTGAACTCCGTCCAAAATATACAGTGACTAATGGGAAGTCCTAAATAAATCTGCTAAACAGAGCGGATAAAGCGTACTGTATTTTGCAAACTGCTGGAAATAAATAGATCCGCTGCACTGGAAGAATAAAGTGTGTGTTTACAGTTTTCACTTGAGTAACAGCATTAAACTGTGATTTTTGTGTTAATTTCTTTATTTCGTGATGCTTATATGCTCACATGAATTGTATGGCACTTCGGTTTATCGGAATGAAAATGGAGAGCTCAGTTGAAACGAGCAGCAAAATCCTTCCGTCTACTATAATTTCCCATGAATCTCTCCCATAAATTCCAACATTATTACAACGCGGAGCGTCCTCGCGCAAACAAGTTGACTTGTTAGTAATTATTTTCCATGTGAATTCTCTCTTTGCAGGAAATAATCCTGAAAAGAGCAGCCGACATTGCCGAAGCATTATACAGTGTGCCCCGCAATCACAACCAGATCCCCACTCTAGCCAACACTCCTGCTCACACTGGCATGATGGGGGTGAACTCCTTTAGCAGCCAGCTAGCAGTCAATGTCTCGGAAACATCACAAGCCAACGACCAAGGTAGGCGCCGTTTCAAGGGTTAATCCTCGTTGCTGCCCGCTTTGGGACGGGGTTATTAATATTAGCTGATGTCACCGCTGGGTCCTACATCCCTTTTTTCCCCGTGTAGTCATTTGCCTCATCATGTAAGGAAATGTCTCTTGAACTTTCTGATAACGTGGAATTCTTCCTATTTTTAGTTTACGGTTATCCTAAAACATCTGCGGGGGAAAAACAATGGCAAAATGTAGAAAGTTCTGTTTTTCACAGTAAATATATCGTGTGTATGTTTGGTATAAAATGAGTGTGTGTACGTATCCCCACCTGTTTTTGAATATTTACACAGATAAGTCGAATCTGATGTCTGTGATTTTTAAGCGTTTTTTATATATAAGCATATATATGTGGCTTACATAGGTTACTAATAAAACTAACCATTGATTTAATTTACGTTTTGTAATTTCAAATGCATATAAACATATTGCGTTTAAAATTAATCTTGATAGTGATGAATGGCATGAAACCAGGTTATTAGGTATGTTGAAAAACCGTATATTTTTGCTTGCAATGAAATTATTAAATTGATTGCTCAGAGAGAAATAAATTGTTGTTTAAAATCCCGATTCTGCTATATTTCCTCTTACAAAAGATTAAGTCTTCTAATGCATTTCCAAGCTAATAAGCCTTATAAAATTCTGTATTTGGTCTCAAATTAGTTTTCACTGATGACTACACTTTACGAAAGCGCTAGCTTGTTGTTAGTATGAAAATATCAGTCACAAAATGAAGCCCCCGAACCAGCCTTTTCACGCGAAATCCCTGCAACAAAAAAGTTTTTGTTGTCAGCTCTGGCATTTGGAGGCCCGGGGAGGCTGCGAGCGCGAGCCGGGTGTTGGTACAAAGCAGGAATCAAGCCTGTTGATAATTGCTACTAAAGACAAATGTGCAGGCAACTGACAGAGCTGGATCGAAGAGAGCTTTTGTTGGCTGTCCGTGCTAAGAGGAGAGACAACATAGAGTGCTCGCCGATGATTTAAGTAGGCTTGGCGTGATAAGGTTATCTGAAGCTGCAAGAGTTGATAGGGCAGTAACAGACAACCGAGAGCAAAGCTGTGCAATCAATTAAAACTGTGTAATATATGCTGCATGAGGAAACCCCCCAGCCCTAAGTTTATATTACCAAATAACATGATTTTTTTGGGGTGGGGGGGTTTCTAACACAGTAGGTTACAGTCGCAACACAAGCAGTGTTTCCCCGCGAGGATACGTTCCGAGCAGTACTCCTCAGCAGTCCAATTACAACACAGTCAGCAATAGCATGAATGGATATGGCAATGCCGGCATGCCCAATCTAGGTGTACCAGGTTCCCCTGGATTTCTTAATGGCTCCTCAGCTAACTCTCCTTATGGCAGTAAGTGTCTATTTTCGGTAACGCATCATCATATAGATTCATATTTACTACGCAATCAAGTACTTGCATTGTTTTGATTTGCTATCTTGTGAGCTACTGGATAAAAGGAGGGGTGACTCTGGAGGCTGGACGTAAAAATGAATATGATAAATTGATCTGTTTGTGCCATAATACGATCTCAGATAGAGAAAAAATTGGACTGCGCAATTCGTAACAAAAGTCCAACACAAAAGAGTTTGCCTGTTATCCAGAGAGTGGCCAAGCCAAGGCATTTCATTTTTTTTTATATATATATTTATAAAATATATATATTTTAAGAGGCAAGGCCCTATCACTCTCTTTCTCCGTGTTTGCCGTGCACCCCTCAATCTGAGTCCTGATTATTTTTGCTTTATTGCAGTAGTGCCGTCAAGCCCTACCATGGCAGCCTCTTCGGTCACCCTCCCTTCAAACTGTAGCAGTACACACGGCATTTTCTCATTCTCACCTGCCAATGTCATCTCTGCAGTGAAACAAAAGAGCGCCTTCGCTCCCGTTGTCAGGCCCCAAGCCTCTCCTCCACCGTCTTGCACCAGTGCAAATGGAAACGGACTTCAAGGTGAGCTGCGTCTCTCTCCATTCTCCACGTGTTGCTTTGCGGGGCATACGCTAAAGCCAGGCTTAGCTGGTGGGGAGGAAGGTACCTGGCCGTATCGTTAGGTTTCGGGGGCTGGCAGGGGTGTCACAATGATGCAAAATGCGGTAGCGCAAACAATGGGCTGAAATTTTAAGCAAATCCTAGTCCACTTCTAATGCTTCCATTAGAGAAAACACTAGCTTGCTTTTTTCTATTATTTTATTGTTTATTTTTCCCTGCCATTTTCAAACATGAAATTTTCAAGTAAGCATGTCTCCTGGAATGCTTCTTGGAGATTTTTTATACTCCTTGCATTTCTTTACACATTTTTGGATATGCTTTGTAGACTTTTAAAGCAGCTATATTCCAGCATAGTGTGGTGTGATTTCTTCATTTTACATATGCTGCAATAGTTATTTTAAAATATGTCAAATAATATCATGAATCGGGCTAAGCTCTTGGAGGAACTAGCCATTTGTGCACTGAGTTTTGATGCTCCATTGTAGCATTAAAATTCTTGCTTTCCTATGTGAATGACTAAATATTTTAATTAAGGCAGGCGATACCAAGCTTTTGCTTTTTTGTTTTTTAATCTGTGTGATTTTACATGGGCAGTGCAAGGAATCATTTATAAATCATCTGCAGTTTACCCGGTCAGCCGCTGGCAGTGGGGCGGACAGAACTACGATGCGGAGTAACTTTTGTGGAGGAATACAAATAAGCAAAAAGAAGTCTTACTTTTGATGGCATATTTTAAAATTTGAATGATAATGCTGGCAGATTCATTAGAATCATTCATTGGGTTTGCTTGGCTACATTTTACAAACCATGTGCCTAGTTCTGCAGTGCAGTAAATGGAAGTGCTTTGGATCTCATGGGAATCAGGAAGGGCTGCAGACACCCTTACCCTAGAACATGTGCATTTTGCAGCAAAGAGGCGGCTATTGCAATATTATTTGTTCTTTTATTGCGAGGATAGCCATAATATGATAGGCACTCCCAGATAACCATATGAAGACTGATATTTTGGTATTTCCAACCGCTTGCTAAGTCTGGATACCCACATTTTGTAGTATGTAGCTTAAGGCACTTGAGAGAGCCATGATCCCCCAGGACTACCTGTCTGCCAAAAATCCAGACCATTTGAGGCCACTATCTCAAAAGTGCAAATCCCTTTGGTTTTTTACTAACTTCTGAGTATCTTGGTCCAAAGAACATGGCATCTGAGAACTTATTATGCAATCAGGTCAATGAAGGGCTGAGGATCCAGCTACATAAATACCATTGCAGGATGGATGGATTTTTCTCTAAAAACAAAAAGGGAATAATTAGATTAACACTTCAGGTTACTGCATACCTGGTTTGAGTTGAAGCTTTGCTGTGTAAAAACCTACACTGTGAATAAGCGATATTCTTAGAAAAAGTAATCCCTTCATCCACCCATAAAATAATCCAGTGTTCTATTTTTTTATTAAAAAAACTAGCATAAGAATTAAATACTGAAATAAAATAAAATGTGATACAGTGTAAATTTGAAGAAGCTATTCTGTAGTAGGACTTACATATATATGCTCATTAACATTTTGCTATTGCTTTACTTTGAAAAAAATGAAATTATTGGAAGATCTAAAGTAAAATGATCTGAATTTCTGTAATTACATTATGTAAATAAAGGGCTTCCCATCAGATTTTCAAGGTTTCAGGTGCTTAAAAGATCTAGATTAATGCAAAGTAGGATTTTCAGAAGAATCTGAGCCAGCTAAATGCCTGGTTCCCAGCAGACCTCAGGTGCCTGATTTCCTTTGGCCCTTCCAAAATAAAATCAATGTCCACACATCGTAACCATTAGGTAAAAAATGCTTTTCCTGTAAATACCTGGTGCTTTGCACCTACCAGTTCCCACTTTGCTAAGCAGGTTGGGAAGCTGGTTCTAAAACTGAGGCCTAGCACTGCTCTGGACTTGGATAGTCCCAAGAAGGCCTAAGTACCCCCTAAAGCCCCTCTGGAGGTGCTGCAATCCAGGCCCTGACCTGGTGCCATCCGTGATGAATTCCCTCCTGCAGGTGCTGCCAAAAGTGCAAGGATTTACGTGTCACAGAGACCTTACCCATTGCATTGCAGGGCTGTCCCTACCGTGGGCCTTCAGAGCTGCTCAAACTGGAGGGTGTTTGTGGTTACGGCCCTGCAGATGCTCCAGTTATTGGCTCAACAGCCAAAGCGAAAATGAATAGAAGTGTTGATGTAAAAAAAGGAGAAGTGTTTCCCTCGCCCAACTGAAACAGCTAAACTGAATCCTTTTGTGCTGAACAAAATGACCTAGGGAAAATAGCACGGATGTCTTTCTAGTCTGATAATTAGAACACCAAGTCCCAGGTTTGTGACAAAAAGTTGAATAATTTATGCGTAGTACAACTGCACCGAAAGGGGAAGCCGCACATTTCCTCAGCCTGTAGTACCACGTATCATGATAGTTAGGGTACTCTAATGGAAGGTAAAATATGTGGGTTTGAGTCCCCTTGGGCTGAGGAGAAAATCAAATTGCATCTGACATATCCTTGGTGAGCTCCCTAATCACCCGAGTAGAGAGGGCCCATCATTTCTTTCTCTCCAACCAAAGCTAGTCAGTTAATTCAAACTGAACTCATGAAAGGTTTCAGGATGACAACACTTCACCCAGCTGTCCTCACAGATCTAAACCGGTACCTTGAACCGAGTTGCAGCCAGAAGTGAGTGGCAGGACAGGCATTCTCTGGAATGAAAATGTCATAGACTTCCTTCATGAAACAGCACAAAGTAAAGCCAGCAATGCAAGAGCTACTTATTTACGCTGCATTTGACCTGCATAATTATTTGGGGGATTTCTGCTTCATTCTTCTTTTTTTCCTTAGTCATTTGTTGACATTGAGCCCATTTTAAAGTTTAATTAGCTTCTTTATGAACACTGTACAATCACCTGGAGACTTTTCTGATCAGCACTTTTTTATACATTAAAATAAAATATGGTATTTGGGAGCTACAGTCCAATGCAGCTAAAGTTTTCCGGTGATCTTCAAGTACAGAGCCTCTGCTTTATAGCTGGAGGTGAAAGAGCTGAGTAACAGCTAAGAAAATGTGCACCCATTAGGAAAGGTCACAGCTATTTAGTCAAGTGACGACAGAAGTAAGACCCCGTCATCACTATTGCTCTTAAGATTTTTGGGGAGGGAGGTTAACCCTTTGGTTTATGGGTCTCAATAGACATGGTTTATTGTTAACAGACAGGGTCTTCTAATCAAAGAGAAAGGCTTCATCTCTGTCATTGCTTGTTGCGTTGGCCCTGTGCAAGCTCTGTTGGGAAACAGACCCCAGTTGGCCGTTTTCCACCCCGTTCCAGGGGAGCGGATTGACCACACTATTTATCGCAAGCAAGCCAAAGGGAGCAAGGCTCTCACACCTCGCAGCCTTCCCAGGCAGGTGGGGCATGGGAAAGGTGTTACCAAACCCGCATGTCCCTCCACACAAGGGCAGTCTTTCTTGAGGAGCTTTGGGCACCATTTGGCCAGTTCTGGCTAGATATGTCAGGTATAGGATTTGTCTGTGTGCACAAGGAAAGAGAGGCCGTTCTTGGCATGCTGGAGATGGGGGTGCAGCAGGAACAGAGCTGCGAGCAGAGCTCCCCTCTCCGCTGTCTGCGGCTCTCAGCTGGGCTGTTTTGTGTCCGATGGGACACGGAGCAGATGGAGCTGTAGTTTGGTAGCATCACACTAAGCAAGCACTGTCTGAGCCCAGCACGCTGAAACATGGCCTTCCAGGCTCCCAAAATACTGCATTTTAGGACTTACTGCTACATAGAGAGGTCTACCCAACAAAGGAATCCCTCTTTCTTTCTAAAGCAATCCAAATTTTAGGGAGGAAGGAAACAGCACTAAAGCGACGAGGAGCGAGCGCAGTGTCATGCAGAGCTAACATGCGCTTGGTGTCCTTGGTGTCACGCTCATGCTCCCTTGCCCTTTGCGTTGCACGTGCATGTGTCCCATGCCAGCGCCTGTCATCCCAGGGTCTGTCACTCGTGGGGGGACACAGCCCCATCCCTGCCCTGCCGCAGGCAGGATCACCCCTCGGAGCAGGGCGCCAAAGCCGGGCCTTACCCAGCCAAACACAGTATCTCGTTGGCTTTGTCTGGCTGCCATTAGACGGGCTGTGATCAGACACTGAACTACTTATATATATTTAAGAGCAGGGCGCTAGAGCATGGGTTCATCAGGGCAGACAGCTTTTCCCTGTGTAAAGCAATGCACATTTAAAGTATCAAGTACATTTTTTAGCAAGAACGTCCCGGCTTGCTGTAAGGTTAGAAGTGCAGTATGTGTTTAAAATTCAGTTTTCGATTGTAATTTATTTTTATAGACGGTGAAAGATATTGCACTCTGGTCAAGCTTTATGATTGTAATGCAGAGCAAAAGGTTCTCTGTATTCTTTTAAAATTGCAGTCTGCTTAATTTTCTGGTCTCCCCCCAGATGAAACTATTAAAAATATTATTAAAAAACTAGCCACTCTATTTTTCTTTAAGAAGGCATTTGGTATCAATTTGCGCAGTGAGAAATATAGTGGTGGAATTGTGCAGAAGTTCGCGACTGTCAAACATTGCTACTAAAATAAATACTGAAATAAATGTATAGAGCACCAATTTTGCTTTTTCCCCTATTGTGCAAGAGATGCAATTCGCAAATTTTAAAAAAATGGCTTAAATTAAGAAATTCAGATTTTTTTTCCAGAAAAGTTACGCAGTGGGCGACCTAAATTGTCCCACCTCGTAAGTCAATCGCGAGATTGCAATGAACCTGCGATTAAGCCCAGCCTATTCCTACCACCAACCACGTGCTACGAATTCAAACCGCTTTGCGCACACGGCTCCTGGAAAAAAAATCTGCACGTTGTATCTGCTAGATGATTCTTGCAAGCACCGAGTGAGCTAGTCTGTCCTGACCAGTCCTGCTCTTTCGTACTTTGCTTAGAGTGCTGGCAGAGCACGCTCCTGTCTGCTTGCCGCCAACCTCCGAGACATAGCCTCTGTGTCTCAGCATCATCTGGATACAGACCAAGATGACGGACCCTTACTGATCTGAACTCAAAAGAGTAGGCGGGTACTGTACTTTGGGCTCACCTGTGGGGATGCCGATGCTGATCTCCAGAGCGCTTGGTGCTTGTGTCGCAGCACAGCAGCACCCCGGCACACGCTGCGCCCGGGGGGCTTGGCAGGGGGCCTGCACGGTGCGTTTGGTAGCGGCCCCCCTTAGGGGCGCCCCGGGGACGGTCCCTTCGGGGACATCCCGGTCCCTCGGGAACGTCCCGGTCCCTCGGGGACGTCCCGATCCCTTGGGATCCCAGGAAGGGGCTGAGAGGGGCTCCGTGAGCCCCCGCGCCGGGCGAGCGCCCAAGGGCACTGGCGGCTCCACTGCAAGGGGCTTCGCTGGGAGCTTTGGAAAACACGCAGGGAAATGTCACCTTTCCTCATGCCGGCACGCTCCATGCTGGCGGTTGGGGCAGTAGCAGAACCCTGAGCCTCTGAGGGGCTGTGAGAGCCTCCCACGAGATGTGTGGTGGCCACGGGGCCCCGAGGAGCCCCCCGAGGGCCGCCCGGCTCCCGCGGAGGCACCGGGGCCGCCCGGACCGCGGCGTCGCAGCGGCGCATCCCCCGTAAATTGATGCTGTGCAAATTAATGAACTGGGAAATTGAAGCTCACATCGCTACACGAACAAATTTATTAATATCTGTTGTACATAAGTTAATGAGAAACATCATTACGGCAAAAATTAAACAACGCTAAAATCAGAGGCGGTCTAAATTATCTTTCCAGCAAGGAGTTAACTAGCCAGAGGCGCAGAAGATTTTGGCATCTTGGTGTTTCGGTGTGAAAACCAGCCAGGAAGGGGCAGGCGGGGAGGGGCGCTAGTCTCGGGCCTTGCTGCGCTCAGGCCTTGCCGCGTGCTGAGGCGCGCGGCCTTGGGCCTGGCTCCCGGCACCGCCATGGCCGTCGGGAAGGGGCCGGCCGCGCGCTGGGGTCGGGGCCGTGCGGGGCGCCCGCCGCGGGCCCCGCTCACCTCTCGCCTCTCTCTCTGCTTCCCTTGCAGCCATGTCCGGGCTCGTGGTGCCGCCCATGTAGAGTGACCCCCTCGTGTTCCCCCTCCGCGCGCGGGGGCACCGCGGGCCCGGCGCGAGGCACCGGCGGCGCCACCACAACCCGCAGCCCGCCGCCGCGCTCCGACAAAGACTCTGTTTAAAGATTTTATTTAAACTATTCAGAAGCTACTTGCCGACGACCTACTTCTTCATGAACAATTCCATTTTATTGACTGAATTTTTTCTCATATTTTCACATTTCTCAGTCCTGGAGAATAAGGAGAAAAAAAAAAAAAAGCGACGCCTATTTTGTATAAAGTTTCTGATTACGTCTTGGCTATGTCTAGTACTTGCTATGTGTTGGGAGAAACTTTGTGGATGCACCATTTTGGTTATCATGAAACACTGATGAAAAATGCCTCCGAACATTTTTTTCTGTACTCATAACTAGATTCACAATGGTTGTGTATCTCTATAATGTGAAATATTTTTTTGTGGTGGAAAAAAAAAAAAGGGGGCCAAGGAGGTTATGAGCCATCAAACTGGAAAAAAAAATTAAAAAAAAAAAAGGATGAATATATGATTAGAAAAAAAAAATTGGGGCGCGGGGGAGGGCGCGGGAGGGTTTATCATTGCTTAACTTCATCTTAATGAAATGGAACTTTGTAACTTATTGTAGTTAGAAAATGTAACTTTGATATTGAATTCTCTTGCCTTCAACAAGCACACTGACAGAGAAAAAAAATTGCTACTGTCTGTTGGTAAAAATGAAAAAAATATACTTCCACTGCTAGAGCTTCCTGTTAAGCAAGTGTGATCTGCAACATTTTTTCAACTTTTGCTAGCACTGTATACTATTGCATTCTTAGGCTACTGTGAAGTCTATGTTTCTTGTACCAGAAAATTGTCCTTTTGACTTCTAGATCCTTCTTCCCTAATGTGTTTTGTATGTGGTTATAAAATTGTAGACTTTTGTGATTTTGCCAAAGTTGTAGCTAAATATTTATACACTTGTCTTGAATTTTTTTCAGATCCACTTAAATATTTAGAAAAAGCAAATTTTATTCCTTATGAAGTTTATAAGGAATAAAATAGTCTTACTCATCGCAACACTTTCTTTCACGTAAACACTTGCAGTCACTAAGGGAATTTATTTTGTAACATATCAACTATAAATATTGTATTTATCTTTGAAATTTTGTATATTGCTTTTCATCATTTTTTTTTCTTGTATGTATTGGTTTTCGTCATGGCCTGGTATTGTGATGCTGAGAATAGCATTAAGCCAAGAACAGCTGCCTTCATGTTTTTCTTTTGAACAAATCCGTGTCCGTACATTTCATTTGTTCTTCATAAAGTTGCTATTATTTAGGCTTTCCATCCTTTTTTTTTATTATTTTTGAGGAAAAGTCAAATTCATTGTTTATTTTTGTATTATTTTTAAGTTATCAGAACAAATAATTTTGAAAAAGAAGTTGTTTGTTGTATAGTCAAATCAAAATTGTGCCACATGGCTGTAATGAATACTAGTAGAATATGTGCATGTGATACAGCCGCAAAAGAGATGAGTCTGTTTTGTGGTTGGGCTCCTTTCTTTCTCTCTTTCTTTGTTCTTTTTCCCTTTCTCTCTTTGTTTCTTTGTTTCTTTCTTTTTTTTTCCTTCCTTCTTCCTTTTTTTTCCCCTTTCTCTCTGTTTTTTTTTGTTTTCTTTTTTTTTGAGATTGTAAAAAGTCATTTTTAGCTGCCACCCGTGACTTTGCCACATAGCTGAACTGTGTTTACTGGAAAAATTCAGAGGCCTAAAGTTTAAAATAAAATTCACTTCTGATGTTTTAATTAAAATGTTTGCCACATTAACTTCTCTGATGCCTTAAAAGTGAACTTCTTTGAGGACCTTTTGTGCTGTTTTACCACAGGCTTACACCACAGTTGTCAACCACGACCTCATTTGGATGATTCCTGGTGTAAAAACAAGCAAACAAACAAACAAACAAAAAGCACAAACCTGGTGAATAATTATATCACTCCTTGATGTGTCTGCTTTCTGCTGCACTCTGCATATTCCTGAATCCTGCACTGTTTAAAAAAGATAATGGTTTTACGTGAAATCAGGATCATACACAGTTTTTAAATGTCTGGGGTTTGTTTTTTTAGGTTTCTTGGTTTTTTTAATGAACTTTTTGTAATAGACCCGTAGATGACTGTACTTTTTAAACTGGAATGACCTCCTTAGCGTCTCGTGGCTCGTAGTGCCAAACCCATAGAAAGAAATGTTGAGTTTTTTGTTTTATTTTTTTTTTCCTTTACTTTGCACTAGATAGTTTGCAAATGCAGCACTGCAAAACGTTTTGCAAACTGCAGCAGAATCCAAGTTGCAACCAAAAAGGAGGGATCAATATTTTTTTCTTTTTTCTTTCTGGGCAAAATGCACATTTTAGTAAAGCGTTTATTAAAGGGTTTTAACGAATGATACCATGTATCACAGGTGATAAATGTCTCGCACATTTACTTTGTGATAACCGCTAGGGCTTAGCTAAGTGGAAAAGCCTGAGAAGTCACTTTGGAACTGAACCGCCTCGGTTGCATTTGGTCGGGGTGAGGTTTTGCTCAACGCAGAGGCCACGTGTACATGTTAAGAAAGTTTGCAAGTTTCTTCATAACTGCGATCTGTTTGTGTTTTAGATTACTTAGTCAATGCACTCATCGCTTCATCGTCTCCAAACTGAAAGCTTCACTAAATGGTAGATTTTACTGTTAAAGACCCTACAATAAGATTGTTTTATCTGTACATTTTTTCATATATTTAACTGTATAAAAAAATGTTCATTTTACACAATATTTAATTAAAGTATTTCTTGTCTGTGAATTTCATTTTTAGTAATTTTATCTGGTTTGATTATTAAAAACTCTGACAAAACACCAAACGAAAAGCGCCGCCGCGGGGGTTTCATTTCCGAGAGCCGGAGCTGGTCCCGAATCCTGCGGGAGAGGGTTGGGAGCTAAACCCGAACCTGGGTCTTGTCCCTGAAACGCAGAGCCTGTGCGTGGCTGCTGTGGGAATGAAGAGAGTTCTTTGGATTTTATTCCATCATTGCCAGATGCAAGAGGCCATGGCAAAATTCCGAGTTCAGTGGCAGTTCTACATACACGTCTATTTGTGTGTGTGTGCACACAATCAAATCGGATTTATCCTAATTCTTGTGTAGGTAGTGGGATTCAAGGGATGGAGTGTGGTAACAACCACAGCTCTCCTCATTTACAAAGAATGGAAAACTGCCTGTTTAACTACATGTATTTTCTGCTCCAGTGTTTCCACACTTTTTAAGTTTGATGGCATTAAAAATTCACAGGACTTGTGATTACTATTATTTTGCATTGGGAATCGTGTCTGTGCCACGGTTAAACAGAAGCAT
>JAUBOD010000059.1:4271395-4289723 GCA_032353885.1 Nothura maculosa
AAAGAAAGAAAGAAAGAAAGAAAGAAAGAAAGAAAGAAAGAAAGAAAGAAAGAAAGAAAGAAAGAAAGAAAGAGAGAGAGAGAGAAAGAAAGAAAGAAAGAAAGAAGGAAAGTGTGCCATTTATGTTGGTTCTTGCATATTTTATTCTGAAAAGAGAGGGGGATGCAATTTTCTAATTAAAAAAAAAAGTATAATTTTGCAGCTAGGCAGCTCCCTGTTTTTCTGAGTGGATACCAGTCAGCCCTGGGATCCGCAGGCTCAGAAGGATGGGGAAAATGCCATGGGAATAGGTGGGAAAAGGGACATTCGTAGGGGAGGCTGCGGCCGAGGCTCTCGCTCCGAGAGCAGCCTCTCTGGCCGGGAATCCCTGTCCCGGCCCCTCGCCAAATGGACACGGCACTTCCCTAGTTTGAGAAGGGTTATTTTTAAAATAATAATTAAAAGATGTTTTTATTAACAGTGGTATTTAGCAACCAGCTGGTTATTGTAGTGACAGCATCACCAAACACACCACAGGTGAGATACAAGACACCTAAGCCTAGATGAGCACTGATGATGCTTCACATTGACAATTAAGTCTAACTTGGCTGAAAGTTCATTAAGAAAATGGGTGTGAGGGGCTGTATTAATAAAGTATTTTTTTTTCTGGCTTGCACTACTGTTTATTAAATAGGCTGCCAACACTGGAAGGGGCTGCAAGTGGGGCTAGCAGAGAAATCAGAGGAAAGATGAATGAAATGATGAATTCCAGAGGGACTGAGAGGATCTTGACCGCAAAAGCAGCCAGGTTTGGGAGCAATTCCCACATCCACATGCCCTGCAGCCCTTCCGGTAGGAACTGGTCCTCACGTTTTGCACTCTGAGGCTAAGCACCATTTTGCCCATTTTTGTCACCATTCAGGTGAACGCCAGCCATGGAATTTAATCCACTCAAATCTAAAGAATAAACTTTGTCCTCAGATAAATCTTATTCTGACTTGGGCCTATCTCTAATTAATGTCAGGTATATCGACAAAAAGGAATTATTCTTCTGAAAATATAATGCATATTTTTAATTTAAAAAATTCTCCTCTGTTCCCAGGATGCTCATGCCGGTATCTCCCACCCTTGGAATCTTTCACATGTCAAAACCAGGCCAGGTTGGAAGGGGACTGGGAAACAAATTCAGGACATAAAAGTAATGGGACGAGTTTTTGTTGTTTTCATTTTTGAAGGTTGGAGAGACGATTGATTTCTGTTTGAAGAAAATTTTTTGAAAGTATTGGATTGTAAAAATCCATTAAATGTCTAACAAAACAGTGACTTTCTGCTTATCAAAACTATTCTCACATGAAATGGTAATAAAAGAAGCTGCCAGTCTACAGAATTTGAATTTTGTGTTGGCAGACAGAAATATGAAAACTTGTCATCTCTCTGCATTTGAATCTGCCATGTCCAGATACGTGAAGTACTAACGTTTTCAAGCAGATTACTTCATATTACTTTAAAATAACACTTGCTAAAAGCCTAAATAGAAACGTATTTGCATGCCTGATGAAGCTGCAGGAAGGAAAAAAGTGGATGTCACTAATAATTCTCTACGTTTCTATTTAATGAAATGGATCTCTACAAAAAAAAAAAATGAAGAGAATATGTTCCCTCCTAAATTGCAAAATAAATAAATAAATGGTGAGAAGGGTATTTTGTGTTTTGCTAGGAAAGGGAAGCCTTGCCTTCCTCCCGAGCAGGTCACCTATAATGCCATTCAATTCTGCAGAATATAAATATGACCTAGTAGTGCTGCTGGGTTTCTGCTTTCCTACCTGAACTTTACTGAATCTTCCATTTTTCACTGGAAATTAGATGACTATTCAGACATGTCAGTGCAACAGGAAGGATCCTGGAGATTTTCTGTATCCTGAATTTTCTATTTTTCCTAGTGAGGACTGAAGAAAATTAAAACTACACATGCCTTTTATAGACATATCTCTATGGATATATGTCTCATCTATATCTACAGGCTATTACTGCAAGAATTACAAGCTAATAAAGATGGTAAATTTTCTCCTATTCTCTTCAAAATTGCCAATCACCAAAACCTTCTCGCTTTACTAGACAGTACCTCAACACAGATTTTTTGTAACTGTGTGTTTATATATATATCTATACACTTTTATATATATATATAAATATATATATAATTTTATACAAATCTTAATTTAAAACAAAGGGAAAAAAGAGAAAAGCTGTATTGTGTCTGATACCATAAATATTTTTCTTATTTTAGTAATCTTTACATATCAAATATCATCTGGCTGAATGTTATGAGCAAGGAAGCTGCTTTTCAGGATACACCACACGCTGCAATTAGGGCAAGCAGCGCTGCCTTCAGAAACAATTCTCCCCAGCAGCAGCATTCACGGGATGTTGGATCTGCTGCCTTAGAAGTAAACCAAATTAACAGCGCTCTTAACCCCAGACAACTTGTTTATTATTTGAGCATTCCAGCCACATAGCGGAAACAGAAATACTTTGTTCCTTGCTGATTTAGGGAATATAAAATATTTATTTTTCTGTCTCGAGTTGTGGCAGGTTTGTTTCTTGTTTTTGGTTTGAAACAACGCCACGGAGCTGGGCGAGGCGGAGAGGGGCCGCGCTGCTCCCGGCCACGGGGAGCGGGAAGCGCAGGCAGGACCCGCGGCTCCGCTGCCGGAGGAGGGCTCGGAAATCACAGGGTAATTATTGATTACAGGTCTGCACGGCGAGCCTCTCCCTTTGAAGACTCCCATTATGCATGAGGGCTTCATCAATATCCCTTCTCGGATTAATAAGATTAATAACGTGCATTAGGCAGTGGGAATTTTGGCGGTTGCATGAGGCCTCCATGGCGAGCAGGAGCTGAAGGGCACCAGGAGCCCCTCATGTCCCATCTCCCATCTCTGCACCCGGACATGTCACCTCTACCCGTACCTGTCTGATCCCCACCGTCAACTTCCTCACGCTAATAAGCATGGAATACAGCACAGAAAGAACAAGAAGTTTCTAGGAAGCATTCTGTGATTCCAAGTCTGGAAGTTCATCGCTTGGCCATTTAACACGCCCTTTGCCACTTCACAAACCCTCACATCCAGCGATTAGCACGTGGATTTCAAAATAATGCCAAAGCCAACTACTCATCTCCACTTATACAGGAGACTAACGACCTTTGGACTTTAAGACTGATGATTCCCTTTCCCTGGAAGCTCTTTGGGAGTTTTCTGAGGTCTCATACCCTACAGCCATCCTGCCAATCGCTGAGGAAAAGCCTCAGGGAGTAAATTACTATTATCTCACTAAGCAAGAGCCACAACCAAAATCTTCAAAAATTCCATTTTTTTCAATTGCAGTTTCGAAAAGATTTTGACTTTACAGGCTCAACGGGAAAGTCTGCAAGCTGACACCTTCTGCAAGGACTGAGACATTGCCCTGGACATTGCCTCTTGTTTGTCTCCCTCCAAGGATCCTGCAGGACAAGGAGATCCCTGGATCCCTGACAGAAAGTGGGGCTGCCCCAGCTCACCAGCTTGGTCCTATTTTGGAGTAATGGGACTTTCTGTGGGACCTCATGTAATGAGTCTTCCCATGCAAACTGCTACAGCACCAACCAAGGATGCAGGTGCTAATCTGTACTTGGAGTGCTCTTCAATACTCTCCCCACTTTTACTGTTAAATTAGAGTACTAAAGCCATTTTATAAAATCTAGGTCACAAATGGAGCCACTGAAATAGCAGAATTCGGACAGTAGGTTCAGTGGAAATGATATAATCCTGAAAACCAAATCCTGAGTGCCCAAGGACACAGCTCTGGTGCACCCCTTCTTCCTCACCTGCGGGATGCTCAGAAGAGGACTGGGGTCTCACTCCTGCATGAACAGTGAAAAATAAATCCCAAATAAATAAATTTCTCGCTGTCAATAACCATGCAGCAGCCCAGGGGGTGGGTGCAAGGTGGGACCTCTGCTCTGTGCACTGCACAGCTTGTCTCGACTTGATTGCCATGATTGCTCTCTGCAAGCACCTTTCCCTCCCGTTCTCCACGCGGGTATCTGCACAAAACCCATTGCTTTTTGAGAAGTGCTTCATCGTGAAAGCCCTTAACATCCATTTTAAAGTGTCATTTTGTTAAATGAGGAACCTCCTTCAGATCTCTGTCATAAAACAAGCAAAGCCCTCAGTGCCCTCGGATCCCTCTAGCATCGCAGAAGTGCTTGACATAAGCTCTGCCTCAGAAGGAAGGAAAGATCCCACCATCAGCTCTCACCACACAAACACTTGATGGTTTAACTCCAATCACAGAATTTAGGGAACCACAGTGTTCAGAGTGAAGGGGAGGGGGTGCTGGGTGCTGGGAGCTGCTGCAAGCCAGTGTGCATGAGTGCTCCTTCTCCTGCCCTTGTGTTTATTCTGCATTTTCGGGGTCTTGAAGGAATGAGGAGGCACTTTCTAATGTATGTGTGAAGGAGTAAATAAATACCAAATTCCTAATTTAGCAATACTGTAATTGTGATTTACAGATAAATCAAAATGCAGCATACGTTCTGTTATAATGCATCTTTTGCTTTACCTTTCTACTAAATAACTTCACATTTTTGACATATATTTTCCACATTCCATCCAATACCAATTTATTCTACTATATGAAAGAATTCCTGAGAAGAGAACGTAAGCGAGGTATATAAAACCAGTATCACTTGAGTGCGATTTGTGCCAACTAATTGTGTCAGCATTTCCATTATGCACTTGCCTTCCCCCTCACCATAAAACATGCACACCTGGGCTCCATCCAAGAATGAATAATTGAGCTAAATTAAAAAAACCTGGGTTTGCACATGCTAAAATGAGAAAAACATACCTTGGTGGTGCAAAACTGCAGAGCTGCGATGCACAGGGCTGGACCCACATGGGCTGGGCTGTGAGGTGCCCGCTCCCCAGAGCACCCATGGGCTGCCCGGGCACAGGCAGCAGCCAAAGCAGCATCCACAGGACTGTGCTCAGGCTGAAACAGCCGGCGAGCTATGAGGAGAGGCAGCAGCTGAGGTGGGAAAGGACCTGGCCTTGCTGCAGAGGCTCCATGGCTTCCTGGTGGGCTCTCTTGGAGCAGAGCTGCTCCATCCTTGTCCAAGGAGGAGGCAGCACCAGAGCAGTGGGACCTGCAGCGAGGGCAGCCTCCCGCCCGCTCCACCCGCACATCCTCCAATCAGCCCATCTGATGGGACAGGGAATGTGCTGTTAGATGGAAAGAGCCCAAAGGCTCTACCGCATGGGCACCTTCCGGAGTTCAACATTTGGGCATTTTTGACAACTGATACGTCATCGCAGCTTTGTTATTTCCTAATTACCCGCAAGTTAATAGCACCGTTTCACTAATCCTTGTAAATGACAATTTTGCATTACCACATGCCCAAAATGCTTGTATAACAATTAGAGGAGCACAGTGTGGCACACAAGCTTCAGAGAGTTTTGAAAATGCTCAGTACTTACCCCATTACTTGTCAATGAAATTTTCGTAATATGCAATAATCAGTGCAAAAGTTTGCAGCTGAAATAAAGGTATGGTGAAAAGCTGGCAAACTTGGTCACTTCTGCCCTCCAGAAAGAATAACTTGGTTATCTACACGACACCCCGCAGAACAAGTGCACTGTGACTGTGTTCTACTTGCAGCTACCATTGATATGTGAGGTGGGACAGTCTGCATTTCCATAACTCTTGGGAACAGCAGTTCGGGACTAATTGCCAAAGGGAGGGGATCTCTCTGGCTGCATCACTGCAAAAGGAGCATGGAAGCTTATACTAAGAGCAGAGCTATGTTACACTGCGGGGTCTAGAGAAGATGAGCCCCTTTTTGGCACGATTCTATTATGCCACCTCATAAAACATAGTTCACAAAAAAAAAATGTTCACTGGGAAAGGATTATGCTGATGGAGAGACAGAAAGGCCCTGCCAAAAGCAGAGTTCTGTGACTATTTCTTTTTGGTGCTGGAACCTCCTATTGCATTTCACGTGGTTAATTTCTATGGAGGGGCCTTCAGGGAGAAGATGCAATGAGGGCTACGTGGTCAGGAGACACGTCTCCCGGCTCGCACTTTCCTGGGGATTCGGGAATCGCGCCGCTCCTCTGCAGCAGCCCTTGGCTCCAGAAGCTCTAGGTGTGCCTGCCGGAGCGGGAAGGTTGGACTCGATGATCTCTAGAGGTCCTTCCAACCTGGAAGATCCTGTGACTCTATGATTCCACGACAAGCTCCTACCCGGCACGCGCGGCGCCGTACCTTGCAGCAGCAGCGGGTGGTGGAAGGCGGGCAGCGGCAGCGCCCGTGTCCGCGCCGGCTCGCAGAAGTAGGCGCGCAGCCAGGCCACGCACTGCTCCAGCGGCGCCGGCAGCGCCGCCCCGCGCGCCTCCGCCGCCTCCGCCGCCCTGCAACGGAGACAACGGCAAGGGTCAGCGCAAAACGCCCAGCAACGGCTCCCATCGCGGCCTGCTGCTGCTCCGATGACGGCGGTTCTCAGCTGCAGCCGCTCCTGGGAGTTTGGTAGCCTTAGGAAAGAGCAAGAAAGAACATAAGTAACGCACTGGTCTTCTGCAAAGCTGCGTCTTCATCGGCTCCTGAAATGCAAAGTCAGCACAAGGGTATTGGCAGCTCGAAGTCACAGAGTTCTGTGACTTGTTTTTTTGGTGCTGGAACCTCCTATTGCATTGCATGTGGTTGACTTCTATTGAGGGGCCTTCAGGGAGAAGATGCAATAAACGCGACGTGGTCAGGAGACACTTCTCCCTGCTCACACTTTCCTGGAGATCCACGGATTAACCCGCTGCTCTGTGGCAGCAGAGGGAGATTGCAGGGCGGGAAACGGCTGGGAAAGTGGGCAATGTTGGGAGCGAGGAGCCAAGACCACACTGGGCCTCCAGGAAGAGAAGCCTCTCAGCAAAGAGCTCCCCTGCTCCAGGGAGACGGCAGCATTGGCTGCAGGAAGGAGAGGGACTCGTGGTGATAGGCAGGCAGCAGCAGGAGCAGTGCAGCAGGAAGGATGCAGGGATTTCTGCAGGGATGCAGGGATGGGGATGCAGCAGGATGCAGGGATGGGGATGCAGTGGGATGCAGGGATCCCTGTAGGGATGCAGGGATGGGGACGTGGTGGCAGGACCAGGTGCCCGGAGCTCAGAGCGCAGCAAGCCAGGTGATCGGAGCAACAAACACCTGGAGATGGAAACCAGCCTGGAATGCCGGGCTCAGACTGCTCCTTTTCCACTTTTTACCAGATCAATTGCAACGTTCTGATTTTTCCCTGTGGAGGAAGGCAAATAGTAGTGATTTGCTAGAAAGTGAGGACTCTTTTATGCTCTTTTGGCATTTAAAAATCTCTTTGCTAAAAAAAAATAGATTTAACTGAAGGAGACTCCGTGCATAACCTTTTCCCAGGGCTATTTGTCTGATGTGGACCTCAGACCAAGTTCTCGACACCAAGAATCATCTTTTATTCTGCACATGTACGGCGCTCAGCAGAACAGGGCTCTGTTTTATTGTAGACAGTTAAAGCTACTACAACATAGTAACTATAGAATATAATAATGCCTTTGAAATCTCCAAGAGAAGTTGGTAGACTTTTCTGCTCCATTTATCCAGAAGAGCAGAGGAAAGCATTCAAAACTAGCAAGCTTATGGTTTTCACATCATCTTGTTTCATATACTCTGGAGTCTGGAAATGATTTGGACTGTAATATCATAATAAAAATGAGCGACTACATCTCCTCCCGGCTCTGCACCAGCTCTCTCCATGAGCAAAGAGATAACGAACAGCTGGAACGGCCGCTCTCCCCCATCGGCTCCAGCGGGAAGTTGGCAAAGGGCTCTGCAATTCCCCTGGGGTTCTGGAGGGGCGGCCAGTGCGGGGCTTTCCCTGCCCTTGGAATGGGCAGGAGCAGGATCCAGGTGCCACGGGACACAGCAAGTGCTGCTGGGCTAAGGCTGATGCAGGGCTTGCCTGGGGCTTGTCCCCAAGACCCAGCCCAACCATTGGTATTTCAAAGGAAGTTATGGAATAAAGGTGTTCCTGTGCAAGGCCTTTTTTTAAGGATGCTCTGTTTTGGTGGGACAGTTCTCCTGCCTTTTCACCCCTGTCTTCACTACCTTCTACCACTGGACCATGAAAACAAAACCTTTGCCAGAGCTACCACATGGGAATCCATCGATTTCTTCCCCAGAGCCAATTTGCCAACTCATAGCCTGGGAGCTTCCAAACGGCAGGAAAAAAAAATCTCCTCTCTAATTTCACTTGAGTAGAAATGCAACAACTGTTCCCGAGAATCTGACAGCGTTAATAAAGATAAAGAAAGAATGGAGCTAATGCACAGGTCTTCTGCTGGCCCTCCTCCCCGCTCCTTCTTCCTCCCCTTCTCCCTTCCTAAGCTGCAGAGTCATGTTCCTTCTACAGACTACTAGTATTATTGCATTGTCATTAACAATTCAGCTTAAAAACGCCAGCTGTCCTTAAAAGTTTTCTGAGGCTTCAAAGCTGTACTTTGGTCCAACTAAACCATACCTGCATTTCAAAAAGTAAGGCTAAAATAGTCCCCAAACATCCAGAAGAGGGAAAGTAGAGCAGACAAGTTAGATTAACCAAAATTCCCCCCCACACACATTGAAACTCTTCTCTTCAATACTGTGCTTCCTTGGAAGTCTTTGTATACATTAATATTTCATCATCTCTAATTCAAAAAAGACAGGAAAAAGGCAATTATATATTAGCGGCACCCATCCAACAGTTGTATTAATTAGTTGTACCCAAGCAGAAAGGCACCTGCTGGATGTTCTTCCTCTTGAGGATCTTGAGAGGAAGGGACTAACTCCTGGCTGCTTGGCCACCATGGGTCAATGGTCAACAATGTGTTGGTCAAGGTAGCCTTTTGCACCATGCTTTACTTGTGGAAAGCTTGTTTTGAATGTAAAATTCAACAAATGATGGGATCAACTTAGTTTTCCCAGAAAATAAAATAAGCATCTTTACCTAAAAAAGTAGGAAATGTTGGAGGGGAATGTGATTCTTGTTCCTCTGTTAGTAGGAGCAAAGGACCCTTGCATTGCTGCTGCAAAACCTGCCAGGACCAGCTCCTGGCTGAGGTGTTTTGGCCCATTTCTCACCAGCCTGGCCAAGGGAGGACTCCACGTGTGGCCAGGAGCGACTGTTCCTGATGGAGACGCTCCAGCTCCTTGGAGCTGCCTCCTTGGTCGGGAGGCCCAAGGCCTGTGGTCACCCAGTCCCAAGCCAAGGCGCTCCATGGGATCCAGGACAGACTCAGTCCATGCTCAGGATGGGCAACCCATGCCGCTCTTTCTAACTTCCTACACAGTTATTTCCATTTGAGCTTCTTTTTAAAGCCTGACAAACCTAAGGAAACTGCTGGGCTCTGGTATCCATGCAGCTGATGGGGCTCTTTGGGAGGTTCTTGTCCCAGTCATATCTCTTTTATGGCTTCTTATATGTTCATATGCAATGAAATAACAGAAAAGAATGGTTTTAACAGAGGGGGAAGAAAATCCGAGCCGCCACCTGTTTCAGTTTAGCAGGCTTCTTCCAGAGCACTTGCCAAGAACGGGAAGTGGCCAAGGCGCTTCCAAAACAAACATGTACGCAGCAAATTGGCTGCAGGATCGCTCTGAACAGCTCAGCTGGGCCGAAAACCAGGGAAAACCAGGGAAACACGGCGTATCTGGACACACTGCCACTGCGGGCAGCCACGTCTGAATTCAATAATGATCAACTTATTAATGATCATTGATCATTAATAGTAATGATCAATATGATTTATTTCTGAGATTTTTTTCCCTTAACCTATCCCTAACAAAACTGAATTGAAACCTAACAAGATGGACCTTGAATTGTCATTTAAAGGAAGGGGAATATACTACACTGCTGGCAATTTCCTTAGGATCAAGGCAAATGTAGGACAATATTCTGACCATGTCACAGAGGCACCTGCAGGTCTTAAATACAACAGCTGGGTTTACATGGACCCGAACACACTGGATGCTTTGTGCCTGGTGGAGTGACTCACCATCCCATGCTTAGCCTACAAGGAGGACATCTACGCACATTGGATGCAGGGAGCTAATGAAGATTCTCCTCTATCTAGTTTAAAGCAAGGTATAAATCTTCTAAACTATTGTGTTAATTCTGTTGCAGGCTGTCACTCACCAGCTACACTGTGTTTTGACACTGGCTCACACGGCACTGAGGATCATCAGGTCTGCAATATCCCACTATTTGCAGGTATTTAGAAAATAACGATCTCTGGCCATTCAGCCACATCTTTTTTAAGGCTTTTCACAGTTTTTCTTGCTGCATTCCCTGAACGAAGAGCATCAGCACTGTTATTCAAACCAACATATCAAATATCAAATCCTAAAAATATGGATCCCAGTGAGGAGGCTCTTGGATCCTTGTGCGGGCGCTGTGAGAGTGGCCGTGGTCTGTTCCCGCTGTAACGTGGCTGGCACAGGAGCTCAGCAGGCCTCTCTCCTGGTCACCTTCACTCCAGAGAGCCTTGACATGATGAGGAGCCACCACCAAATGTGCCCTGGCCTTCCCACCACCACCACTGCTGGAAAGCGCCTGGCCAACTGCTGGGTTTTATCAGCGGTGCCATTGGGGAGCAAGAGGTCAACGTCATGAAGGTGAATGGGGATGGATGAAGAAAGAACAGAAGGGTGCTGAGCAGGAGGCAGGAAAACAAGGAGCGGAGTGAACTTCAGAGCACTGGAACAGGCTGACAAGGGAGGCTATGGGGTCTCCTTATAAGTCTACTTATATGTGGAGTCCCCTATGGAGGTCTTCCAAACCTACTTGGACACAGCCCTGTGCCCCTGCTTTAGGTGACCCTGTGTATGCAGGAGGTTGGACTGGATGACCTTTGGAGGTCCCTTCCAACCTTAAGGATTCTCTGATTCTCTGATCTTCTACAGAAGGTGCGATGGTCAGAAGCCCGAGCAGCTGAGAGGTGGATGAGGATCCCAGCTCCATCCTCCATGCAGAACCTCGAGTCGTGCCTTGGCTGTGTCTAACGCTCAGCTGCTCTCCAGTGTCAAACTCCCCAGGCCCCACGTCTGCATGACAAGTAGCCAGATTTACAAGCAGGAAAAAGAGACTGAACTTCCTGGCAGAAAAAGGTACTAAATCTTAATTAATCTCGCAATAGCAACATTGCAGTTTGTCCCTGGAAGTCTGCAAGTGTATTTATAGGGCAATACTGATCCTCTCTACTTTGGAGAGCAGCTCCAGGCTGGGGGAAGGAGGATCGGAAGACCTGCCAGTGTGACATGAGTGCTTTTCCTCACATTTACTTTACTGCTTCTTAGGTCATTTGACTTCTTGGAAATTTGTCTCTTGAACAGGTCCAAATATTATCAAAATCACTCTGTGTCCATCAGAGATTAAAAAGACTTCAGTGTGTATGCCTTAATAAAGGTGAGAGGGGACAATGGGCAGAACAGCGAAGAAATAAAACAGAAATAAGGCCCCTTCACTTAATATGTTATATGCCAACATTAAAAGTCTGTCCTCAAAATTCTCCCGAAAACAAAAATGGTGAAAAATCACAGAATTCTCCCCAAAAGACTAAGTGCATTAGAGAGACTTGGACCGCCAGGGCCAAACGAAGTTCACCATGAGGGAGACCGAACCTGTGCTCCTGCTCCGCTCGGTAATTGAAGCCCAACCTAAACAAGTGTTGTTGTGACTGCCCGCAAAGGCTCCATGTGGCTGTCATGCTAATCTTCTTGTTACGGGAGAAAGACCAGAGGCCTGTTGCTGTACAGGCTGCAACTATAAAGAATGGGCTTTGACATGACCCTCTAGTCCTGCTCGGCTGCAGGAATGCGTGATGCAATCTGACAGCAATTTAGACATGGCTCTCCTGGAGCCTGCAGTCCTACTTAACGTCAAGCACAAATAAGAATGTGGGTGGACTTCTGAATGGCTTTTGCCCTCCATGCAGGAAAGAAGGAAAGAAAAAAAAAATGGCTTTTTAACATCAGGCTTATGGAAAAGGATCCTACAGAGGAATCTGCCCATGGGCGGAGAGGAAACACTTTTGGGAACGCTGCCCGGTAGGATTACAGCAGACTTTTGTCATCACCTCGGGAAGAGCTTGGGCTGCAGCCATGCGCCAACTGTGGAGGCAAAGCAGCTTTGGGAGCATCGCACAAGAGCCGGAGCCTCCGCATGGGCTGAGAGCACTGGGAAGAGGCGGGTCCTTGGGCTACCCCCAGCATGAGCAGCGACACCTTCCCAGGAGTTCACGTGCCTCTGTGGCGGTTCAACGGCATCCATCCATCCATCCCAGACGTGGGATGTCTCCTGCTCCTGGCATGGATCAGTGGGAAGCACCAGGTGAGTCGAGCATCGACGTGGCTCTAAGTCATGTGTGCAGCTGATCTGGGGGCGCTGGACCCACTGCAGCGGCTCCGACACCAGGAATCCCACACGGAGCCAGTGCGAGCCGCCGGGACAGCCCTGGGAGGCCCCTTGGTGCCACTGCGGACAAGAGCGGCTGGAGCAGAATTTCAATCCAGCAATACAATTAATTAAAGGCATCATTGAGGGGTGGGAAAGTGTCCCCACTTATTTTGCATTCCAGAATAAATTGGCACTAGAACTCACCGCAGATTTCCTGGGATCCGCAAGCGAACTCTTCTGTCATTAAATAGACAAGGAGGAGGGGGAATGACTTTGATGGCAATGCACTTCATGGTTTTTCAATGGCATTTTCTTATTTTATTTAGCAAACGATGGAAAACAACCCAACACGCAATTCTCGTGCACATGAAGCCTATGGAAATCAGGTCTGTATAAAAAGTTGCCTCGCTGGGAGGCAAAGGCTGGTTTGTTTCATTGTTTTCCTCATACGGAGCTGCCTCTGTAGCAGCATGAACTTGTTGTCTTTCTTATTTTCCTGCTCGTTGTTTTGCTCAGAGAAATATATCTGGAGTGTTATTTTTCAAACAGCAAAAAATCAGCAATAATTCAAACACAAAAGTTAAAAGAAGACTCAGTCATGCAGCATTACTCCTTAAATACCCTACACACGTTTAGCTGGCATTTTTACTGAAGTCTTCATTGTGAAAGTAAATAAAAATGCATTTTATCAACACCTAAATGTAATTTAAATAGTCTTTCTTTGATAGATGAAGGGTAAAGCCACCCCAAAACTGCAGATGAATTATCTGGTCTCTAATGATTCCAAAACAATTACAAGATGCAGAGCAATCTCGTTAAATTTTATTCAAAAGCTTACTACACTTGTGTTTTCTCTTATTTTTCTATCAATGAAACCCTGGAGGTTTAAGAACAATTCATTATGTATGAGACCCAACTTACAGTGCTTGACTGTTGATTAATAGCAAAGTTTGCTGTATGTACATTTGCAACATTAGATGCATACAATATGCTAACTTATTCTTTCACTGAAGCTAATTATTTACAAAAATGACTACTTGAGACTACAATTTATTAAATGCATGCATCCAGTCTCCGTTTGGCCCCAAAAGACAGTCTGGAATGAAGATCTTTTACTTGATGTGACAACTTCTAGAAACAGTGTTATTAATATTGCAAATGTGGCAAATAAAGAGTTCAAATAGCCGTATGTCTGTGTTGCTTTTTTTTTTTTTACAACTGAATCAATGAACAAAGCAGCTTTCCAAGTTCAAAATGCATGCAAGAAGCACATTCTTACGCAGTCTAATTTTGCTTCTTTTGAATGAAGTGCCTGTATGTTGGCAGTAAGAGATTAAAGGAAGGATGAGAGCTGCGACGAGCAGAAAGGAACCTGCGCTCCTTGTTGAACCACCGCCATCACAGCTCCTTTCAAGAGCTACTCAGAAGAAAGGGACAAATATAAGGTGCAGTGCAAGAACAGAGAACTTCTGTACGATTTAGTCCTTTTTCTACAGTATTTTCCCCATTCTGCCCCTTTATCTATTATTGAGGATTTAAATTCTTATGGATCTGTGCTTTTGGAAGTCCTGCATTAAAATAGTACCTGTCCCCTCCCCTGCAAATGAAACATGAGCATCTGCATGAAAATGCTGGTGTATCAAATAAGAGATTTCTAGAACGGACGCATCTCTTGAGTAAAACACATGGGTATCGACAGGGCCTCCTCGTTATCCTGGCATTTGCAATTAACGATGCTAAGTTAGGTGCCGAGGGGAGGCTGTCTGGGAACCCGGTGTGTGCAGCGCCGCCGTCAAAGATGCTGCCTGATTATTCCGTCCTAGCCGTGTGTACCAGCAAACACTTTAAAGAAGGGAGTGAGACTCCTGTCTTCACATGCCAAGATAAGGAAAATCAATGTCAATGCCCGAAAGACTCGAGTGATAGCACTGAAGGTCATTAAATGCTCCTCGGTGCCCTGCGCCATTAAAGTTTTGATTGGAATCCTATAGGAAGAGACACAGATTTCACGGGAGATGTTGCCCTGGGACGCAGCGCCGCGTGCCCGCTGAGCCAACGCAACCAATGGGGCGCCCACCAAGGTGACACAACCACTGGGGCGCTCACCAAGGCGACACAACCATGGGGGTGCCCGCCGAGGCAACACAACCATCGGGGTACCAGGCCGGCCCACACAGTGCGGCCCAACAACGCACCTGGGCCCGGCCTCCTCTCCCTCCACAGCGCCTGTCGTGTTTATGGAGACACTCGTCTGACTATCGACAAGGATCTCTGCTGAGGGAAGGGTGAGGTGCGCGGCCAGCCGCTCTAGGGCTGCGGCTCTTCATCCATCTCAAGGTTCACTCGGAGCCTCAGTCCCAAAGGCCTCCAGGGAGCCCGTGTCATCGTCCAGTCCGGGTCAACCTCCCTCCTGCTCCATAACGCTGCCCAGTCCCGGTTTCTGTCCCTTCTCTACCCTGGTCACCACCCTGCTCAACACCGTTGGCTTTGGGTTGGGCAGTCCCAGAACCAACTGGATCTCACTCCCCTCCTGAGGATCTCAGCTTCCATCTCCGCAGTGGCCACTGACTCAAACAACGACTCTTTTCCTTTTCAACCAACCTCTTCTTCCAAATTAATTCTTGTTCTCTACATATCTTGACCACGAAGGCAGGACTTAGGAATAAAATAGACAGAAAATCAAACTGATGCTGCAACACATCCAGTGGTGACCTAGGGTTGCCAGAAAAATAGGAACTGCAGGGAAAAACACCACTCTGCTCGGTCCTTTCTAAAAATATAACATCAGCAAAGAATTAAGCTATTAATGATTGAAGACTTTTCAAAGATCTACAGCGTGGCTATATTTGGAGAACAAAAATATTCCTGATATCAGAGTAGTCTCCTCATAACTCTTTCTGTTCCAAATCAGTAGGTTTTGCAGCAGAACAACTGGAAGATTTGTCTAAAAAAGAAGAAAACCTCTTTTTTCCTGTGTCTTTTACTTGGAAGAAACAACCTATTTTGGATTGAGGATGGAGAAAATTAAACACAGACCCAAAATACCCTCCACCACCAAGTCAACAGACATGTCATACGAAGTTTTTTAAATCAAAAAGCTAAAGTTCAGCAGCAAAAACGGGAGCACGTTTCCACCACAGATGTCAGGCAACACGGCACACAAATGATCCAGTCTGTTCCAGACATTATTAGGTTAAAAGAAAGGCAGTCGGTATTAGCACTGATAAGAAAATGAGCCAGAGAACATGTTTTTCTTACATATAAGGACTCTCCCTGCAGACTCACGAGGTTGGTTTCAGCGCAGACAATTGGCCTCTGAAGGCTCCCGCTCTTCCCACACGGTTCCTGCACTTCTGCCCTGGTCCATGGGCAACGATGCACCCGCACTGAGAGCAACACCTCAACAGAAAGAGCTCAGTTCCTGCCTGCTCTCTGAGGCAAAATTTACATCTTTCTACATATCTAAGATATATATATCCCCAATTATGCATGGATTAAAAAAAAAAGACTAAGGTGGTTAAAATACACATTACTCTCCTACTGCTCGGGCAAGATACAGCTCTGTGATCTCCACAGGTACGTGGGGAAAC
Source organism: Nothura maculosa (assembly GCA_032353885.1). Classification (NCBI taxonomy): domain Eukaryota; kingdom Metazoa; phylum Chordata; class Aves; order Tinamiformes; family Tinamidae; genus Nothura; species Nothura maculosa. Next base: position 4,287,452 of record JAUBOD010000059.1, read on the forward strand.
TGCATGAGGAAAATCTTGGGTTGAATGCCCAGGCCTGGGTGGGAGCTGCCGTGTGGTGCCGGCTGAGCGAGCAGCAGGATCCCCATGGGCATCACTCGCAGGTGCCATGGCCATCGCTGCTTTGATCGGGCAGCAATCAAAGTCTGTTGTTACCAAGGACCATTCCAGGTCTAATAAATTGTCTTCTGAGCAGCTGAGCAGGAGTAATGATGTTAGCAATGACAGGACCTGAAATCCAGAGCCTTGCTACTGACCTTGTGTTCACACAGCTACTAGACCATGGGGCTATCAAGAAGAACATGGGTGAGCTCCCTGACCATGACACTGGACCACATAGCTTTGATAAAAAATTTGTTAAAAACGTCCTAAGAGAAGAAGAAAGCCATGTTTTCTTTACAAATATGCAAAGAACCTGAAAGGATGAAGACTTCATCAAGCATCTGGTTATCACAGCAGTTAGTTACCATCACAGGCTCCACCACTTTTACAGTATAAAGCGTGGTATAAATAAAACAAAACCTTGGCTTGAAATGCATTAAGTGTCAAGAATTTGCCTGCTGAAAAGAAAATATTTGGAGCCACGGAGGTGTGAAAAGACGCCCCTTCCCGGCCTGGGGAACTGCGCGTGCTGCTAACACGTCTTAATTAAAACCCTGCCAGGTAGCGCTGGCAGGTGAACCAGCCCACGGATCAACCCGGATTAATTCCCACCTCTTCGCTGACATCTGCTCCATGCTGTTGGCATGGGATGCGGCCCCGGCGCCAGCAAGCCGTGCTGCCGGGGACACGGCCATCCCTGTGTGCCCACGGAGACCTGCTCCCAAGGGCACAAAGGCTGGGAATGCGAGAAAACATCCCATATCACACCACGGGGCGCCATCCTTGGAAACCACGGAGGGACACGCTTCCAGCGTCCGCCGATGGGCAGCACCGTTAATAAGCATCCTGCATCCTCCTGCGGCTCCTCTGCAGCGTTTGGAGGCCTCCGAGGTTTGGAAGCCTCTCGTGTCCTCCGAGATTGTGGGATTTCTCCTGCCCGAGTGCACAAACCTCCCCACTAGCCTGGAGAAGCACGAGGCCACATCGATAAACCTGGTAAAAACGAAGCTTCAGAAAAGGCGTGGTTATAATGAACTAAAACGAGGGTCTATAAACGCCCACTTCCAAAGCAAGCTCGTCGAGGGGATGGTTGAGATGGTCCCGACTGCACAGGAGGGAGCCACAGCAGTGGGCAAGGCCCCCGCAGTGCACCCCGCTCCCTGGACTCCTCAGCACGCCCACAGCGAGTGCACGGCGAGCGGAGCCGTGCCTGGAGAGTGCCGTCCTCCGGGGCTTAGGTGCATCTGCATTACAGTCCCATTAACTTGTGTGCCACCCTCATTAATAAATAAACTTCCCACTTAAGTGCCTTTCTTGTAAATTGGTTTGTTCTGTTCCATATAAATAATACAAATTTCTCTTATCGAGTGCGACAGGTTTCTTCCCAGCCTCCGCCCGGCCCGTGATATGAGACAAAACAGCGATTTAACCTGGGAAGCAGTTTGTGCATTCAGCAAGGCCCGTGACAACCGGCGCAGCTTCCGCGACCGTATGGCAAAAGCAAACAAACAAACAAAAAAATAAACATTCGGGAAATACTGAATGGATAGTTATTGTAATTGGGTTTTAAAGCACTGAGATCATATGCAATTTTGAATCCAAGCGCTTAAAATGTGTTTTCTGGCAAGGACGTAATAATAAAATCCGTAAGTGTAGAAAAAAGAGAGTCCATTATTATTGTAAATCTCTCTTCCAGATTACTAATACCACAATAAACAAACTGAGCAAAACTTTAATTGTTTTAATCAGAAATCCTGTGACTGGCTTTGAGAAATCCCAGCTTGCCGCCAAGGTCCCAGGCTCTGCCCACGCCCAGCCCTGCTGAGAGTCATCGCGGCCCTGGTTTTAAACTCATCTAGCGCATACTCTGATCAATGCACTACGGACCAGATACACCAGATAAATCCAACAAAGCACTCAGGCAGACAGGTCCACGCGGCCGAACGATGCTCGTGGCTGCAGGAGCAGCGCGGGTGGCACCTTGCAAACCTCAGCATTTCAACACGGCCTGGTTTAAAGCCATCGCCCTCCCCTGGCACTCGGGAACACTCCGTTTTCTCCCCTTTCATCCTCTTCACAGTGCATTGAAACATCGCGGTCCAAAAACTTCCCTCCCAATTACAAGAGATCAAATCAAAATTTAACTCTCAGCGTCAGGAGTCAACCCGGATCC
>JAUBOD010000059.1:4325126-4338586 GCA_032353885.1 Nothura maculosa
GTCACCAGCTGGGATCCTGGTGCTCGTACCGAGAAGCTGCTGTTTTGTCACCAGAGAATTCCCACGTTTCCCTCCGCTGGAGAATTCCCGCTGCGGCTCAAGCGCACCCACGGCCTCCGTGCCGCCTGCTCTGCTGCCTCAAGATATACTGCGCTTCTCAAGGCGGGTTAATTCATGTTAAGAAGACAGTTATGAAGTTACCTGACATTCAGCTTTGATTTAAGAGGCCGTAGAGCCCGTTAGGGACTACTGGACTCCGAGGAGCCGAGTGTCCCCCCTAACCTGTTCCATTGCTGCCGGGGTCGCTATCGAGCAGCTCAGGAACAGAAGAGCAACCCCAACAGCCACCTGTGTCCCTACCTGTCCATGTCCCAAACAAACCCCTCTCTCATCCCTGGCAAAGCAGCAGCCACTCTGTGCTCTACAGAACAAGGGTTTGTCCGTCTCTGTGGCTCTGCACCCGCACAACTGCACAGGCTTTGGTCAGTATAAATGTCCCACCTGAGCTCTGATTCTGCCACAGATGCTCCAACTTTTGCTTTCTTGCATGTCCATGAGGTTGTCTGATTATCTGAAGCCCTGCCCTGTCCTCTATCAAACCAAGGACTGAGCACAAGCACAGGAGGATGCTCAGGATGGTGAGCACGAGAAAAGGGGCTGCAAGGCGACTAGAGAAAATTAACAAAACAAGGACCACCACCCTGCAGCCCATGTTCTCCTGCACCACAAGCATCGTTCCTGTAATCCACATGTTTCAAGAGAAAAAAAAACATGCACACCCCCAAACGAATGTATATAACGGTAATAAATTTGAACTAGAGGCAGCAAATCGTAGGAAAATCGTCACTAGAGACCACGGTGCCAAACTAGCTTCTCCCACAGAACAAAAGCGGGAGGGGAAGACACCAGCGGAATAGCAGGAACGTATCAGATGTATCCAAGAGGGAAAGCAGAGCCAGGGCAAGGAGCCAGACACATTACACATGACATAAGTAAATAAATCACAGGAAGTGAGATTAAAACCCAAATTAACTGGAGGAGGGGGAGAGCTACAGCACCTGCATAGAGGTGTCCACCCCACGGAGATTAATATCACACAGTCTATGAAAGGTCTGATTTGTGGCGGCTGAGAGGGAAAGTAAGAAAGATTCATGTTTAAAAAGCAGACTTTAAAAAAAAAAATCAGTTCCACTGGAATTCCCTGGTTTGCAACTGCAGCCGCCGCCTGAAAGCCCGGCACAACCACCAGCATGTACTGGTTTTCATATACATTGCATTGAAATTATATTGCAGTTTTGTTTTAAAAGTGTGGCTAAACAAGACGAATTTTAAAGCAGCCTAAAATCTGAATATTTTAATTTAAAATTCAGTTTTAAGTTTTAGACTTAATTTGGGTAATTTCTAATGCATTTGAGCACCTAATTCTGAAATCTTTATGGTATCTTATCGTATGTGAGTACAACAGTGATGCAAACCAATGGACGCTGCGCAACATTCACAGCCCGTACCACATTTATTCCACCTGGAATCATTGCAGGCCTTTTGCTGATAACTTACCTTAAGTTATCGCCAGGCCTGGAGTTGGGCAGCAGGGAGGGAGGACCTCAGCCCCCCTCGTCCTGGGCATGACACCCATCACCCCAGTAGCCAAACTGGACCCGCAGCACTGGGTGCCAGAGGGGACCCCTGGTGCCTCAGGGCTCCGGATTCCCTTGTTCTGCCACCAAATCGAGGCTCCTTTTAAAGGAGCTCCTTGCAGGCTTTCAAAACACATCTTAAAGAAGTTCAGCATGATACGCTGGGATCTTACACTGCCGAGATCACAGCATCATCAAGACGGCTGTTACGAGGACGGCTCAAACTGCTGACTTTCCGTAATTTGATATAAAACAAATTCCATGCCACTAAAGTAATAGTGAAAACAGTCAAGAGAATAATGGTATGGAAAAATATAAAAACCGCCAATCCTCCTTTCCCTCAGGTTTTCCAACCACCTGCTGGCAAACTGCATTATATGGATTTTTGTTTTTTAAGTATCAAAGCCCTGTGAGAAACAAATTCAATAAAATGAAGGGGTGCTCAGGACTCCCGGGGCATTTCCTGACGAGGGGGTTTCGCCCCAGCAGGAACCGCTTTCGGGCCCGCTTAGGTACCGGAATGAGGAGCGCCTTTGGAGCAACCGCTTGCAGCCCGCAACAGGAGCAGGAAAGCTGCTGCCCTGGAAGAGCTAATGTAAAGAAGGAGCAAATCCAGGTGCAGTGCTGGGGAGCAATGTATGGGTGAGTGAGGGCCGAGGTGCAACGCGGCGCCTTTCTGTTGGCAGATGGCAAAGAGTCGTCTCCTCTCTCTCATTAATGTAATTATGCAATGGGTGCGGGTGTCCCTTCAAGCTGGGCATCATCACAGCACGTGCCGGGGAAGCAGCGCTGCACGAACGAGGTTAAATCATAACGGATCCGCATTCCCGGCATGCGGAGGGCGTTTGATATTAGCCCTACCTGCTTCCAGAAGCAACAGCAGGGAGAAATGCGGCAATGTGCGGTAACTGACAGGATTTCGCTCATTTGGGCAGGAGGTTAATTAGCGCTAATTCGTGCCCGAAACCAGGTCAAGACATCACCATGTGGTCCCCAAATCCAGGCCCGCTTGGAGCCGCTTCCCAATGGCTGTTCCCGCATGGAACACCAGGTGAGTGCCAGCATCCTATCCCAACAACAGCGTCCGGAACCACGGAGGGAAACGCGGGATGCTGGAGACGAGAGCGGCCGGCTCCGAGGGCGAGGACGAGCGGCCGCATCCGCCTCCATTATTTATGAGCTGGTGCCACCAGCGCTGCGCGCCGGCCCCCAGGAACGACGGGAACCTGTCAGAGCAGAATTGTATTCCGCGAGACAATAACCGCGCCGCTCCCGCAAATGTCAATATGTCAATGGAGGGTAACACAGCTCTCAATAAACCAATATTTTGTAAAAACAAAACAGAATCTAAAAGGAAAAAAAAAGAAAAAGGAAAAAGGAGGCAAAAAAGTCACGCACGGAAAACGGAAATTTGAGCGCGCCGAGCGCCAAGCTCCTCCCTTGCAACGCCGGGCCGGAAAATTCATTCTTCCTGCCAGATGGTGGAGACAGAAAAACACATTTTTCTGGATTACAATTCTTGAAGCCTTCACTATTTTATTACTTACTATTCATGAAATGCCATAAGAAAGGGAAGAGGAGCCTTCGCGGGAGGCAGAGAGCTTACGGTACAGCAGAATCAAACCCCAATTCAAAGACATCCCAGGTACAGGAGAATTACAAGGTGCTGCATTTCTGATAATTTAGCGCAAAAGAAGTTTGAAGTTAGAGTCAATGTGACCAGAGATAGGCCATGAAATTGCATTTAAACATATCCAGCAACCACCTGACAGAAGAAAACTGCAGAATAACGATGTCTTATTTGCAAGGCTGGAAAAGGCTGCACGGCCAACGCTCCTTTCCTCTAAAACTGCTTAATTTTCCCCAAATCTTTTCTTTTTTTGAGCTCCTCCTGCTCAGTCCAGGCTAACTTCACACTGTTGGGTTCCTCCAGGGCCCAGGCTAGAAAACAGAGTCACAGTAGGACAGGACTTCTGGGACACGCCAGCAACTTTAATAAATACATGGGTAGAAAATGCCTCAAAGTTTTCAATGTGGTGTTTAAATTATCCAAAAATTTTTGAAATTCTAGGACCAGAAAGATAAGCACTGAAAAGAAATCAGGAGAAAGAGAAAAGCAAGTTGGAAAATGTGCAGACGTGTCTGCTGGAAATGGAAAACCAATGGAAGAATTTGTTGGTGGGATGTATGAGTCAAGATTAAACCTATTCTAAAATACAATGGAGAAAAGTGCGAAAATTTATGTTCCTGCAATAACTAAAGGCACATATTGGGATCAGGGCAAACCACCCTCTCCGTTTTGGAGGGCCAGGATCTCCCTGCTCAGTGCCCACCACTGGCACTCAACAAGCGCTGGTCCAACCGGTTTCCCCACAAAACCCCATCCCACCCAAGTAATGCAGCAAACCATTTTCTGCCTTTTTCAAAGAACTGGGTCTAGAGCAAACATTCGTTTTGAGAGAGTTCACCAGAAAATGGCAATTGCTGGAGCTCAGCAAAGAGCACCAACACCAACTCAACGACCATCGCAACCTTCCACGACAACGTGCGGCACCCAGTCCCAGCAAGCAGCGGGGAAAAGAGCTCATTAAACACTCTCTATATACTCAAAATACATCATCTCGGAGCACTGCAAACTCCTCAGCATTGTTTAGGTAGGTAAATAGGAATAACAGCATGAAATTCAAGAGGAATATCTGCGATGAGCAGCACAAGAGCTACAGCACTCGTGTTTGTTAAGTTACAGCAGGGTCTCTTGAGAGAAACAGGAAAAATTGGAACTCTTGGAAAATCAAAGGCTGGACAAAACTAGACGCCTGTGCATGGAGGAGGAAGAGGAGGGCTCTCTAAGCTATCTACCTGCACAGATAATATTATTTAAAAACACCCAAAAGCAGCAAGCGCTGCTAACCTATAAAAACATGGAACACAACATGAGAATTTTAATATATTATTTGCTATTCCTCCACTGCAGGGACATCTCTGGCCGAAGAGACGTAGAGAAACCATGGATGCTTTTGGACAGAAAAGCCTGGCCCATCGCTTACTACCCACAATGAATGCTAGAAAAGTAGGAAAAGCCAACAAAACATCCTCAAATATTTGACAGACGTCCCCAGCCCCATTTAACCCGATCTCAAACAACGCTGCCAGAATGATGCCTTTTCCTCACCGCTCTCACCAGCCTCGTGGCCCCCACGCAAGTCTCTCCACGGCCTTCCCATGAACACAGGACACACAACTCAAATCCCCAAGGTCCCACGAGCTCTATCTTTGTGCTCATTTTCTCCGCTTCTTCCCCACGTGGTGCCCCAACACCCAACCACCCAACGCGCTGGGCTCAGTGAGTCCCTTCTGCCCCACCTGGGCATCCCCTGCCCCAAAGAGGGGCTCCAAAAGCCCCTGCTGTGGGACCTGCGGCATCTGCAAAGTGCTCGCCCAGATCACAGAGCACAGAGAGGCCCTTTGCAGGTCACAAATAGGCCATTTGCACCCCATTTTGGTCTCCCATTCCACATCCCACCGCCTCCCGCCCCACATCCCCATGGATGCAGAGCTGCTCCCGCCTGGCCCAACGCGGACACCGCGGCCGCGCAGATCCTGTGCGGCCGCGTCGCCGCATCCCGCATCGCCGCATCCATCAATCCCGGTGCTAATCCCGCCGCGCGGAACGCGGACGGCTCCGGCGGCCGCCCGCCACCCTATCCATCCCCGGCAAACTTATCATAAAGCAATCACGGCTTAATTAAAGCCGCCGAGAGGTCAATGTGTTCGTGCGCGAGATGATTCAGGATGATGTCACTTGGGTGCAATCAATTAAAATGCACAGTATATTTTTTAAATGGGAAAACCCGAGCGGGGAGCCTGTTGTCTACCCAAAGGTTTTCGTATGCTTTAAAAGCTTCATTTAAATATTTTTTTTCCCTTATTTATATGCACAAAAGTAATAGTTACATCAGATATTCATAGGTGATTTAGATGATTGATACCAATTTCTCTTCATAATATGACTAGCAAATAAAAAACACAGCAGTTCTAATACAAAAAAATAACATGTGACAAGGTTTCCTAAAACATTTCTATTTTGGACCTCACAAGCTAAATTGCTTTTGCTGGCCCCTTCCACCTCTCAGCATGGTTGACAGACAAATTGATCGAAACATCGGAAAATAATATGCTTGCAAAATTTCTCTGGGTGAGTTTCCAGTCTTTTGAATTTTTCATACCAGAACAAAATGAAAGATTGCCTCCTTGATTTTTCCTCCATTATGCGTCCCCATCTTATGTACTACAGGAACATACAATACTTCAAATAGCGGCAATACATTGTAAACAAAATGTATAACATTTTTCATAGAACACCCAAGCCGTGTGAAGTTAAAAGACTGGGTAGCAGGCATCTTTGCCCTGCAGATTATGTTGTTCAATTATAATGAATTCATACATTTGAAGTTGCCTTAGGGCCTCTCATTAGACTTAGGGGTGTTTATTACAGGAAATATTGCTTGTATCATTTAAGAAGCAAGAAGGCTGGATGATTTGATTAGAAATGTTGACAGTTGAGGTGTGTAAAAAATATGTCATTCACCCACATTTTCCCCCACTTTAATATCAGGATCCTTCATTTTTTATGAATTCCTTAACCCTTTCCTCCCCGCCCGGCGAGCGCTCGGGTTTCCCGGCGGGTTCCGCATGGATTCCTCAGCTGGAGGAAATGGGGGAAGCTGTTTGGAGCACTGGCCCGTGTGCATGCATGCGACATGCAGCATGCAGCACAGCATGCACACATGCAGCATGCACGCAACACGCAGCATGCACATATGCAGCCTGCACGCATGCAGCCTGTGCACATGCACCAAGCTCTGCTCCCCACACGTCCTCCAGCCCCGGCCCAACACTGAAATTAACTTCCATTACGGTGCAGCAAAGGCAGAATCTCACACATTTAAATTTACACCTCATGAAACTTAACCAAATTATTTTCCCCAATCCTGCATACGAAACCCTGGTAAGTAGTTCATCTTTTTCCTTTTTTTTTGGCCAAATTACACAAGTCCTTAGAGATTATCTTGCATTTAAACCATCAGCAGCATGGATTGAGTCTAATGGTTGAATCAGAAAGCTATAGGAAAAAAAAAACAAAAACAAAACTCATGTTCCTTGTGGTAGTTTTATTTTCTGCACTGGCAGGGCTCTTTTCTTGTTTGCTTTGCCTTACTCTTGCCAGAGGTAACATAGAGCGCAGGTAATCCCTATCCTATGGAAACCCATCTGTAAATCTGCTTCCCATGGCCCATAACTCAGGAAGAAAGTAACTTTTTGCACTCAGTCTGTGACACGTGGGGACCGAGCACTGCGAGGAGTGAGCAGCAGTTTGGATGATGTGAATGCAGCAAGCGGCTACTCCGATGTCTTCCAGGGCATCTCAGGCTCCAACATCCCTCAAGAGTAAAGCATGCAGTCCTAAAGTTTGCATGTATAGTCACATGCCACAATACTGATAATATTTAATCGAATATTTCCACATGAGCTGTCAGAGCCAGACAGAACAAATACTGGTGGCAGCAATTAGTTGAAAATACACGATATCTAGCAATAACCCTGGAAGACTTCCTCACCCGAGCACTCAGCAGGCTCTGCTGCATGGTGTGTGCCAGCCCTTCTGCACAAGCACCAGGACACAGGCAGCTCCCGGCCAAATATCCGTGTTCACCCGCAGCTCCGCGGCAAACGGGGGCGTCAGACCAAAGCTCACCCAGTGCTGCTCACCGCTGGCTAAATCGCAGTTCAGAAGGTACTAGCTGCAGAGATGTGCACACCACTAATTACCTTGCAAGGCATTTGAGGAACCTGCACTTGAAATTCCCATGCAATTCCATGGAGCAGGTGCCCGAACGCTGCTTGTAGCTGCACGTTCCGCAGGGCTCCGCACGTTCCGGGCTCCACGAGCTCCTCATCTGCATTTAGAGACGCTTCTATCTCTTAAAATACTTACCTAAATACTTCAGGGTGTTTAAACAGCAAGCTGCCGACTATCTGCAAATATCTATAGGACTAACAGTAGCATTCTTAAGTTAGGAGTGACAAATACTAGAAAACCTCCACAATTTGGCTTCCATATCTCTGAATTGGTATTTCAGTGACAGATGTTTGTTGCGGCAAAAACCTCTGTCAGAACAAAATTAGGTGATCTATCATTTTAAGATATGGTCTTCATATACTGTTTACTCGAAGATATCACTTGCCTCAAGCCAATTTTGACCAAGAACATTTTGTGATATGGAAGTGATTTGTATATCATCATTTTTGTGATAAATGTAGCTCTTGAACACAAAATAACCTACTATTCCACAGTATTACAGTTAAAACTCCTTCACCAGTAAATCTGTACTACTGCTTTTATTACTACAAAGATACTGTATCTAGACTTCAATGCATTTCCCATTTTTATTCACGGAATGAGGTTGCCCGTTTTCCCAGCTTTTCATGGGGGAAGCTCCCCCCGGCATCCTGCTTCCCATGGGAGACATCCCGGGGGCCGTGGCAGGGCCAGCGCGGAGCCCTGGGAACGGCACCAAACGGCGACATTCCCGAAACTCCCCAATTCCTCAGTCTGTGGTGGGGAAGCAACGTTCCTCCTCTTGGATTGGCCAAATCCTGTGTTTTTTAGAATAAAAATTTGGATAAACCATCACCATCCTCTTCCTCACCCGCTGGGTTGGAAGCAGGGGTGGAAGGGGAAGCACAAAAGGCTGCAAATTGGCCTAAACCAGGACAGCCCATCCCATCACAGGAGCGTCGGGATGAGCGGGACAAGGGGGAGATGGGAAGGGAAACACGGCTCCCGACCCGGCCAGACCTGCTCAGCGTTGGAGTCGAGTTCCCACCACCTATGGAGCATCTGACACCTCTTTGGAGACCGCTGATTAGCACAACACCTGCCACGGAGAAAATTAATTGAGTCCATAAATTAGTATATAGGCCGCTGAGTAACCGCGGTGCAGAAATGAGCTCTCGTCACGACTAGCCTTGGGTCAGCCTAAAACAAAGACTTAGCGATGCAGGGCTCTAGTTATTCCTACTTCCCGGAGTAACAGCTGACCTCACGTTAATTGGACCCCATGGACACGCTGGAAGCAACGCTATTGCACACGGAGACACCTCCCTGTGGTACGAAATCACAGGATTTCGGGTCAGCCCTGCCAGTGTTGGCAGGAGCAGGATCCCGATGGCCAGGAACCACATCCAGCTGCCCTGGCTGCCCTCTCTGCTATGGGACATGGAAGTGACTTCAATGTGGCAGGTTTGCCACAGCTGGAACGACAATTTTCACACATAAATCCCCACTATGGAAGATATTTTATATGATTTACCCATGGAGAAACTTCCTTGCTATGTAATGACATATGCTTGGTAAAGGAGAACTGGGTAGATGTTCACGTGCCCCTCTGCTCTAGTAGGGATTTGATCAAGTATAAATTGGTATAATCCCTGACAACACAATCAAATTCAATATTGCATTTATTTTAACTAATCTTTCCTAGTTGTTTAATCACTTCTAAATTACATGCATTTTATTTTTCACACAGTCCAGTTTTCGGTTGTTTACACACATTTTTGTTCCAAGTTATAAACTAGCAAACTAAGCATGAGAAAACTCTGTGTTTTCACAGAATCTCAGAATGGTTGAGGTTGGATAGGAGCTCTGGAGATCATCCAGTCCAAGCTTGTGCTAAAGCAGAGATTTTTCAGGCTTTCTTGTTTTAAATCTAATCCTGAATTTAGTAAGAACTTGTTTCTATCTAGGACTGCAAGAAGCCCCAGACTGCTCCATCAGCTGCATGGACACCTCAGCACTGCACCCGGACCTCTGATGTTCTAGCTCCTGTTCTAGGAGAGACAACATCCCTGGACGAAGGACACAAAGTCATTAATACCTGTTTTTAAGTATAGGCCAGGCTAGTAACGACAAAATAGGATTATCCCCTGTTTTGGGAAGTGTGATGTCCAGCAGCCTCCCTCGCCTGCGGAACAGGGCAACATGAGCATCCTGCTCGCAGAGCAAGTGTGAAGCTCCTGCCACCCACGTCTCTGAACAAAACCTGGGCTGGACACCACTACATTGGCTGTTCATCTCCCTAGAGGTTTAGGAAAGGAGAAGACAACAGGATCTTCAAGATGCCACCACCATTGTCCTTGTCACCCACCCGGTCCCTTTTCCCAGGGCACTTGTCCATCTTAAAGGATGGGTTTCAATCAACTATCTTGCGAGGATGAGCAAGATTTGACAAAATTCAAGGGACATTCTGCCACCCGCTCTGGTCCCTATTACAAACCTGCTCATAACGTGTCCCATTAGGCAAAGAAAAAAGAGGGTAAAATCACCGGGGAGCTGGGAAGGGAGAGGAGAAGCTGAATGAGCAAAATCCCCTTCCCAGCACACGGGAAAGGCAGTGGGGAATGCAGGGGAGTTTCCGAGGGGAGATCATCCAGCAAGAGAGAAGCTCTGAATGAGAAGCACAAAAAAGGGGCGGAAATCTCCGCGCACACCTCATCCGATCTGCCTGTTTATTTTAGGATGTTCCAGCACACCGGGATACGGCACCGTGAACCGCACCTGTAAGAGCAGCAGAAATTACAGAGCTTCCTACAGAGCACTGTGAAATTTCAAAATATTTTGCACAGTTTAAGGCGAAAAAGATTGCTATTATAAACAGGAACACTACTTCAGTTTTAAAGTCTTCCCCGCCACAGGATTAGCATCAAATATACCAGGCGTGAGAGAGTTCTTTTGGTAACGTAATTTCGAGGCAGCTGGTTTAACAGGGTCCCGCTTTGCCTTAGTTCTTAGTTAGGACGTGCACAAGTCCTTGCGCAAGGTAAACTCTCCTTCACAGTCAAAACTGAAATGAGAAAAATCACACGTATATGCATAAATAAAAAATACCTCTTGAACAGATAGGAAAAGTGATAAATTCTGGAGGTAAATAGCAAAGTGCACGTTAAAGTCATGAGGAAAAACTGACACGCTGCAGTCAAGGCCAGAATTTTAACTTCTGAGAGGGCAGGCGAAATTTGGCCATAACTACTTTGTATCTGTCACAATTGTCTAATAAACGACAGCTATTTCCTTTTGCTATTACACAGGGAAAAAAAAAGAAGAAAAAAAAAAGAAAAACGCACCCATAATTTGGCCTACAGCAACATAACCACTGAAAGAATTTTTTGCTAAGGTTCAATTTGCATGATAAACTGTTGTTAACAGATACCATCTGTTTTTAAATTTAGAAAAAGGGCCCATATTATACAGCTCATTACAAATATTACCAACTCTTAGACAATGCCTCGTGCACAGCGCGCTCGCCGCTAATGAAGTAGAAAGCGCCAACGACAAATCACTCCCAAGTTCTCGCCCCGCACTTCTCACGCGGGCAGGCCGTTATCAGAGGGAAACGCAATCACTTCTGTTAAGCAACCCATGCACCTACTCCATGCAGCACAAAAAGTCGCTATGCAAAGCGATGATGTGCAGGGGAAAGTGGCTCCTGCAGGCTTTGCATTTTAGAGCGCAGCTTTGGAGGGCGCAGCAGGTGAGATCCCACCAGGATGAGGAGGAGGAGCAGGGACCGGGAGCTGCCCAGGGAGCCCCTGTCCCACACACGGGTCTCAGCAGCGGTTCTCAAGGCTCCCTGCACCATCCTGTCAGCAGCGGTCACCATAAAGATGTGCTCCTGATTAATGCTCCGCCAGCACCGGATTTAATAATTGATATAATCTGTATTAACTTTAAAATTGCTATCGCTAGGGCGGACAAGGATGAAACACAAACAATTCTGCAGAGTAGTTTTGCACAAGGAAACATTACGCGCTGCAATTAAAACTGTTAGTTTTATACGAGAGTAATTGTTCATGATTCACAGAGATGAATTAACGCGAAACAAAACTTCACGTTTAAAGCAAATAAGGAATACTTCCAAGAGATAATAAGTACTTTATAAATTACTTTAATATTAGTGTTTCTTATTATCACATTTATATTCTCATAAACTGGGTTTTTAAATGTTATTGCCAAGCAATCTATGCTTTTACAAAATGAACAAACTTTTAAAATAATGACAGTATGCTGTAGAAGGAGCGTCTCCATTAATTTCTCCACACCTTGCATTGACAAAGGGCAACAGGAATGTTACAGTACTTAAAAAAAAAGTCCTTCTACATTCATTCAAATAACGCTGTTTTTATACAAAGAATTAAGCAGCACTTCCCGAAACATTATATTGTAAGGTTCACTGGTATTGGTCAAGAATATCCTATGCTATCCTATCAGGATGATTAATGAAGGCACCTTTTTCACAGAATGTCAGGCTCTGCCTTTTTAACAACTGACCTTTCATAGAATAGTACTGAACTCATAATTCCACTTTTGTTCAGTTTCTTATTAGTGGAGTTAAAATTAATACTTATGGGAATGATGGCTAAGGTGATGCACAGTAAATCTTAGAGCACATCAACCTTCCACGCCGACTACCCAAGGAATAGCACCTGCATTTGTCTGCTTCAATAGCATAAGTATTCTAGTAAAACTCTGTGTCCTTTTAAAAGACAAATTAGGTCAATATTCAACCCTCTTTCAAGTGCAAAGCTGTACAGACGCAGAAAGAGGCTTTCAAAGTTCAGATAACCCAGTGCAATAGTTAATGCCTACTGTACATCCAGGAATTTGTAATCTTGCTGCCTTGTTTGGAACTTTCAGGATGTAGGATACGAAGTAGTCCCCAAGCCACATTAATCTTGGAGGGGACACTTGGACAGCATGCCCTAAATGCTGCATCCCAACAGCTCTCCATGTCCTAAATGCTGCATCCTGACAGCTCTCCATGCCCTACGTGCCGCATCCCAACAGCTCTCCATGCCCTACGTGCATACCTAAGAGCTGGGAATACACCGACAAAAACACGCGGCTTGAGGAAAACATGCCAGGATGCACTTAGTCATGTGTAGGGATGAGCATCAAGAAAGCAACAGAATGCTGATTTAGGAGATTAAAGCTTCGGCAAAGATATTCATTACCAGATCTGTCTGTATCTTCATGCCTTTGAGAACAGTGGTAACAACTCTTCCCTCAGCCTTAAACACCAACATCCCTAAAACAAGAAGCTATGTGGTACAGCCAGCTCCCTATCCTTCCAAATATTTTAAGACGATACAGATGAAACTTTTATTGGCATATGAAGATGAAAATACGTGTTGTGGCAGCGCGGCTGCGAGAGCAAACACTCAAGGCATTACCCAACTTGCAGCAAGGGGCACAGGGGCAGTCATGCAAGCAAACCACAGCTTAATTTTCCTATATGCGCTTATTTG
Source organism: Nothura maculosa (assembly GCA_032353885.1). Taxonomy (NCBI): domain Eukaryota; kingdom Metazoa; phylum Chordata; class Aves; order Tinamiformes; family Tinamidae; genus Nothura; species Nothura maculosa. Next base: position 4,338,128 of record JAUBOD010000059.1, read on the forward strand.
GAGTCCACTCTCATTCATCACGAAACGAGGCATCTGCCTCGTGCCTAAATATTGCATCTTGCAAAGAGAACAGCACTCGCACCGTGTCACCTCGTGCAAGCCAGAGAGGCCGCGAGGATTTCGCCTTACATCAACAGTTCCCTGGAACAAAGCTCCAAGATGCTAGAGTGCATTTCAAGCCTTCCTCAGATCTCTGTATTTTTCATCAGGTCAACTGGGCTGTCACTTAACTGTTGGGTATCTGGAGAGCAGAGACCTCCGGAGAAGAAGAGCAGCTCGGCAGGCACTTCATAATGAGAGGAGAGGATCCCGGGAGCCAAGAGCACAGAGCTCCTTCCACCGTTCACTAGGATAATGGGAATAGCTTAACAAATAGGGGTTCTACAGAACTAAACATGCACTTTCTGTAATAAAGTTTACTCCTATACCATGGAAAAATATACCACTAGTCCTTGAATA
>JAUBOD010000059.1:4338686-4350745 GCA_032353885.1 Nothura maculosa
TTGACTTTTCTATTGATGCGGCAGTGAAAACTCTGTGTGTGTCTGTGTATATACACAGGTATGTACGTATATGCTTGTGCTCCAAACACATATACACATATGTGTACATAAGCTGATACACTAATATTTAACCGTGAAGTAGGTTTTTAGTATGAAAATATCAATAAGGGCAAATGTTTCTGTCACTCTCTAGCCCAGAACCCGTCGGAGCTCCCGTTCTCTGCGTTAGCTGCAGCAGGAACTGCTGCGGCACCTACGTGCACCTCGGCTAAGAGAAATGCACAGGCAGGAAGGGGAGCTGCGGCGCTACCAAGGGGAAGGGAAAGTCTTTTTCCTCCAATTCCGAGGACAAAGGCGCGGGCTCGGAGCTGTTTCTGCTCTGTTTCAGCCGGAGAACATCAAGATCTGTCACAAGCAATCAGGCTCGCGTCCTGCTGAAGCACTCTGTGACTGCTGCCAAATGAGTCTGGGAGAAAAAAAACACACACAACCTAGTAATTAGAATTATAAAACACGGATCTGTGAAGCTATACTGCTTCCGAAGAGACTCGGTGGCATCTGCCAGTGCAGTCACATGTAGGTGAAACAGGATCATCTGAGGCTTGGCTTGTTCAATATTTAGCAAGAACACGTATTTAAAAGAGCAAGTCCCTTAAGTCCTATCTGCAATTCTTACCTGTGCTATTAAGAGCACACATACTCCAAGATTTCCCATTAAATGCAAGTGGGTATCCTGCCTTCCGGTGCAGCTCTTAGGCCCCCAATCTCAGAAATCCAGATCCTCACTCTTGCTATGGCTGCACAACAGAAAGAAACGGTTAAACCACAGAACTAGAAAAAGTGGTTTAATAAATAGATTGCCCCAGACTTTTCCAGCCCTACACTGAAGGGAAAACAGCACGAATGGCTAAGTACAGCGTGGATACCCTAGTAAATGTATTCCCTCAAGTATGAAAGATGAGACAATAACTAGGAAGACACAGAATTTTTATAGAGCAATTTACAATGGGAGCGCAACAAGAAGCGCCGCTCCGTGTGGAAGGGAGGCCGGGAGCGAGGGAGGCCTGCGAGGCCCCAACCCCGGCCCCTCCAAACTCCTCCGCTCGTTACCTCTTGATACGTCCAGGCCAAATGGGTCTTAAACAGAAATCCCTACTTGGAAGGGGCGGAGAAGTGAAAAATAAAAGGAATAAATCCAATAAATCCCAGCAAACACACACCGATGTCTCTTCCAAGCGAAGCAGATCTTTCAATGCCGCTAGCCACAGAGTGCATCAGATCCCCTACCATGGATTTTTTGGTAGTAAAATGAGAGAGCTGAGCAAGTGTTTGGGGAAGACAAGTTTATGATGTACATGAACCGCGACAGAGCAAAAAGGCAACACGTGTCACAATTGGGAGAGGCTCTTTTATCATTTCAGTGATACACTTGGCTGATAAGTAGGGAAATGTATGTTCATTCTGATGGTTCTCACAGCCTTTCAGAAAACTGTAAAAGTGAAAATGGGACAAGATTTTGGGAGGAAAACCACAAAGTAATCTAATGCTATTGAGCAAAACCCACAGGTAATCCAAATAATCCCTTCTTTGCCCAGGTTGCAGGGGAAATCCAGCAAAACTCCCCCAAATGTGTGCTCTCGGATGCCCACACCCTAGGACGCTGCACTGGGAACATCTGCTCAGAGCACTGCTTCAAACAGGAAATTCTGCTTCATGCACATTTTGGGGGGCTGTGAAATGGCTCCAACTTCTAGATAAACAACACAGGGAGGATTAATAGCTGTGACTCATTCAAGAAATGGGAATACGGATACAGCAGGCAGAAAAATGACATATTCTCAATGCAGTCCTAGTATTTTTGCTTTCCTCCAACTTCATTATACCTGTTGTGGATGCGAAGGGAGGGGAAGAAGGGGCATTCGGCATCTTTTTAGCTTGGTGTTCCTCTGCTTTATACAAAATACATTTTGCTAATGCGTTGAGTTATCTGTGCCCCTGGAAATCATATGCAGCGTGAATGTATTTTTGTTCCTGTACTCTTTTGTTGCCTGTTTTTGTTATTGCTATAAGTCCTACGAAAAAGAATTTAAAAATGTATTTCCCGGAGCAGACAGGAAACGAGACACGCTACCACGCCGCTGAGGATATCCTCCGTTTCACACGGCAAAATAAATCTTAAACCCAGAGGATATCTGCATAAATGAAGAGCATCTGGACAAGCTCAGAGCCAGGGGCAGCATTACCCGGCAGACAGCGAGCTCGTGACCTGCCGCGGTTGATAGGTGATCCCAACCATGACCAACAGCAATTGCGGCTAACACGGCGCGCCAGCGAAGCCGGGAGCTGCTCTAACAGCCACAGACACCGGCAGCAAGGGCAGGGAGACATCCCCAAAAGTGCAGGAGGAAAAACCTCTCTGAGCAAACACCCAACCCAGGCCTGGCTTGCAGGGCTGCCCTGGCCTGCGGACCTGGCTAGGACTGAAGTTGCTTTTTATCTTCTTCAAATAGACCCCCAAGCCCTTCTTAAAATCAGAACAGCCTCTTTCTGGACGTGGAGAACGTTTCTGAGCTGGGCTTCCACACTACTGAGGTATGACAGGTCAAATGATCTTAGTGCAGGGTAATTTATATTTACAAACAAGTGTTTTGGTGTTTAAACTTCCAACGGCTCCTCCCAGACAAGTTACATCACTGGACCTGAAGAATTAAAAGAACAGGAAGAAACAGGGAAGGAAACAGGCTCCATCCTTTGCATCCAAGCATCCCTTACACCCAAGCAGGCTGTTAAATGCAGCCAGTAGCCACAGCAAGAAGAAGCTCCTGAGGTTTATGCAAGTTTCAGAAAACATGGATCACAATATCTGTGTGCACTGAGGAATCAGGTGCCACAGGAGCTCTAGGTCTCATGCAATGCCCATCAGGATGCACCCTCAGGCTTTACAGCATAATAAAAGCAATGGGTGCACGACGGCCAGGCCGGCGGTGCCAGCACGGCTGCATTTAGGCTGTTGGACCTGCTGCAGGAGCTGCAGCAGGCGCAGGGTGCAGAGCCACAATCCATGACCCACCATCCCCACCTTGGCCCTCATATCTTCAAATAAGTTGCAGCTCTGTCGCCACCTGCATTGCACTGGCCATGGAACAAAGCTGGAGCTAAACTAGAACACAAAACAAGAGACACAAGCACAAAAAACTCCTAGCCCCAACCAGCCGTGCTGCAGGACACGATGGCCAGGAAGACCACGTACGTTATTAACTGAACATGGGCCACAGCAAACTAGAATGGTAAAGCTAAAGCTACGGACATCCCTAACAGAGGAGAGGATGGAGAGAGCGATGACAAGGTGAGAATTTGACTGTCTGACCTTCACTCTGTTCTTCTACTTGCTCCTACTTTGAGCTGGAACAAGCAGGAGAATGAATGACCTCTTGAATAGCATTTTTTTTCCCACACTGGACGTTATCCGTGAATCATGTGTGATCTACAGTATTATGGAATTCCTTAGGAAAATAAAGTACAGTAAGAAAATCTATGAGTATGAATGAAAACTTTATGTATTAGCTGACTACAACAGGAAGTCTTCTGAATGCCAAAATTAACTGAAAAAAACCTATTTGATAGCTGTTCAAAAAGCAGTTTGATTAACTACTAGATTTGCAGTCTATGACATAGTAGATCACTCTATTTAGTTTAGAAGTAATCAAAAAAGCTTTTATCACCAGCAAGGTCTTATTTTAATAAGCAGAGAGGCAACTGTGAGTATTTATCACTTGAAGGATTCTATGCACCAAACAATCTCATAAATTCTTCAAAAAGCCAATAGGAACATGCTTGTAATAAAGGAGAGTTTCTGAAAACTAGGAAGATGAGCTGTTGGGCATCTATCTCCTAGGTATTTATCCTCGGAGTTATTCTCATTTAATTCATTAATGAACAATTGATTAAGGAACTCAGAAAGGCTGGGTGGGTTTAGAGATCAGGTGCTAAGGCAATCCCTGACAACGCCAGCAGGGAAACTGTGCTCACCCTGAAGAGTCAGTTATCTCCATTTCACAGCAAAACATGTAAGCTCCTTCGACAAAGAGTCGACAAAAATCACCAATTCAATCTTTTCTAACAATTTTCTTTTAGAGAATAGGAATACAGTTCTTTAAAAAGAGTGAAGCAGAGTGACACGGTGGCCAAGCACGGAGCAGTGTCGAGGTCCTTTCCTAGTGTTGAGGATGTGGCCCAAGGAAGTCATCCAAAAGCCGAGCTGGAATTCCTGGAGACTGGAAAGGAAGCAGTGGGACGGCTCTGTGGAGGTAGGTTGGTTCAGACCAAGGTCCTGCAGGAGAAGGGGGCTGCAGCTCTCCACGAAGCCCCGCAGCAACTCCATTCCACGGGATACTGGAAAACCTGACACTTAGATTGAACTAGCGAAGGAAAACAGATATAATTTCAGTATCTGTTTCAAGGAACAGCTCTGCACCCAGAGGAGCTGCCAGGCAAAGGCAGAACCAGCAGCTTTGCAGGTGAGAAGTGACACAAGAATGGGTCCAAAATGTGCCACAGGATCAGCAATCCAGTCACTCCTTAAGTGTATTTTCCCAGGTAACTGTTTCCACTGTCTTAGGGAGACGATAGCATGAGATCCCAGCTTTCAGTAGGGTACATATTTACCTTGCTTTACTTGAACATAACAATGCTCCCATTAGTAATATTTTTTTACTGTACAAAACAGCGCTGGCTTTCCAAGGAAAAAGTCCTTGACCAAAATATCAGCGGATATTAAACTGAGAAGTGATCTACTGATGCAAATCATTAAATCTATTTGCATCTGCTTACTGAACCCTTACACAGAAATTAAACTACACAGTGTGGGAAAAAGAGCTGGTTTTGCATGGTTAAAAGGAGACATCTTGGAGGATCCAAGCTCTATGTCATTAATTTTCCTTCTTCCCCTCATTAACAAGTAAAATGTTTTCACTGCTTGAAAAGTTTTAATAAATAGGAAAAAGCAGGGCAGCTGACATAAGTTTTTAATGTAATATACAAGAGCTTTTAATATTTTTACATATATTAATGTAAAACCTAAAAAAAAAAAAGTTAAAAGGTTACATTTGTGAGGAAAGGAAAATGACATCTCCAGTTATAGAATTAGGTTTTTAAACTTTTTTTTTCTTTAACTCTTTCTTTCCCTGCCCCGTGCTGTGGAGTCACTGTGACAGCAAAGGGCCCGTTCTGCAATGGGGTGTTAAGGACACCTAGTGCCTCCCAGGACTGAATCCTGGGATGCTCCTACCTCATGTCACAGCACACGGTAACTCCAGGCTCCAGAGCAATCCAGAGCAATAACAGCAAGGCAGTTCCCCAGCCCTGCACGGCATGAGGACACCGGCACCTGCACACTCCTCAGGTGGGGACCACGGTCGCTTGGAAAACCCTCCCTGGGAAACGGGCTCTCGCTGTCCTTGCTGCGGGAGGTTTGCCTGCAGCCCGGGTATCTGCTTGTTCTCAGGCTCCACAAAGCGCCGCCTAAGCTCAGACCAGTTCTGCAGCTTGGAATTATTCTAGGCACCGTGCCTGAGTGGCTGTGTTTTGTTGGGAACTAGAGAAGTCTGGGAAGAAAAACAAGATGAAGAGTTGCAATATGTAAGAATACCCACTAATTCTGATATATAAGGGAAACAGAACCCAGGTAATTATGCAATCCATTTTTCTATCTTTATGGCAAAAATTTACAGTGGAGAAAGCTTCCACTGCATCAATCTACTACTGGTGCAAGAAGCAGAAAGGTTCTGCTCCCTGCAGCCTGAATTACCCAAGTTAGGAGAGATATTACGGAGGGTGCAATATCTTAGGCCCAGTATAGGGCACGGCGTGAGGAAAAGATTTCTTTCCTAGGAAATTTGAGGAGATGGGATTGCATGGACAAATGTTCACCTCCACTTTGCTGAAATTATTTTTCATAATTATTAAGGCTCTATATCTTCTGCACCAGAGAGCAGCCATCGCATCTGTGAGATTTTCAAGTGGGTGTCTGCACAAGTTATATTACCCAATACAGCTCGTTGTTACTTTTGCCATTTTAAAATATCTCCACTGTAAAACGTGAGCACTGGGTTGTTATAACATTTCTTGCCTTGGAAGTCTTTGCCAACCATCTAGGTTTACAAACATGCATAACTCCATAGCAGCAAAGTTGTTTGCTCCTCTCTGCACTGAAACTGTTCTTTCTTTTCAACAACATGACATAAAAATGCTACATTAACCTTAGATCTCGTTTTTTTTTTTTATTTAATAGTCCGATTATTAGTCAGTCGATAATTGCACAGCAGAAATTTAGCTTCTGTTTAAACATGAGCTTCCTCAAAGGCTTCTCCAGCTGGATTTATGGTCAAAAACACAGCCCTGAAGACTTGCAAAAAACTACTTCTATTTGAATCTTTTAACAGTGCTTTTGACACACGAATAGAAATGCAGCAGTGCTGTCAGGAAAAATAACATCTCCAAAGTATGGTATTGATTACAGCGGGGCTGCTGGAAATTCACTGCAGCTTAAGGAAGAGAGGAATGTGCATTTTGCCAGGCAGGCAAAATCAAGTTTTTCCCCGCTGGAACCTGCCAGGAACCCCCCCTTGCGGAGCGCTGCCAGGAGCGGGAAGCGGCGCAGGCGCTGCCGCCCGCGCGGCCTGGGCACAGCCGGAAACTGGCCCTGCTCTCCCTGGTCCTTCTGCTCGAGTTTTTGGAACACGGCTTCCAATATAAAGTTCTCTTATCTTGAAGCAGCATAAACACTCTGCAGCAGCTCCACGAGAAACTCTGACGAGAAAACCTAGCCCAGTTTATTTTTAATAAAAGGAGGACTATGCTATATAATAACTCTTCCTGCCACATCCATTGAATCTGCTGAAATAAAGATTGATGCCTGGATATTTGTAGACACTTCTACCACAGAAGGCAATATTTCTCTCACTATTTTTTTTTTTTTGGAAAATTCTACACCACCTTCTCTCTGGCATTTTGCAGTAATTTGAAGAAAGTAACTGCACCATTTATGCTGTCACCTAGTAGGTATCTGCATGTCTTAATTTTTAAATAATTGACAAAATAAAAGTCAGTGAGATTTCTGACAGTCTGCTATCATGAGATATCAAAAGACATTCAGAAATTAAACCCGTAGAAATATACGAGTCAAAGATACTCTCTGCTCCTTCTGTAAGGGCTCTACACGGACACCCAGCGCATGGTTCTACTTCTGTGCGTATAAATATGGGAGCTTGGAGAAGAGCTGGAATTGAAGAGATGGATCAGGCTGAGGACACATTGCCACCAGGCTGACTCACCTGTGGGCTTCCCTTGACTTTGGGGGAACTAAAGTCCTACTTGTTACTGAAGGACTCAGCAGGTACAGGCATATGGAGACCCTATCTCAAACCTCATCTGCTCATGCTAACATCTACAGCAGCTTTACCTAAGGAGCCGTTTTGCTGCAACCACCGCAGAGCAACTCATGACACTGCAATTTTAAAGAGGAAGATGCTGCCCAAAGCAGACTGCGGTAGATGATACCTGCAGTTAGCCTGGATGACTGTAGTACTTCAATGACATAGTACTGAAAGTATATATAGAAGAAATACGAATTTTATTCCATCGCTTTGAAGATACGGATTGTGAAGCTGAAGCACTCAAACAGATTTACAAAAGCAGGTTGCAGGGTAGGTATATATTCACAGTGCTGGAACAACGGGCACCAGCTCGCTTCCGAAACCCCTCCGTGACACTGATGAGTGTTGCTGTTGCAGATACACTCTGTGCACTTAAAGCAAGTCCACCCACCTAATACCGAACATGTAGAACACACGGCTGTCCCAGCCACAGCAGAGCTTGGGGTTTATGGCACCTTGTGATCATTCCCGGCTCCAGCCTTCCTGGATTCCTGGAGGACACAGCGAGATGCCTGCTCCTATGGCACAGCCGAGTCCCGGTTCTGGGAACGCTCCGAGACCGCCGTCCATGCAGCCAGGGTAAGCGTCAAAAGAACAAGTCAAGCCCCAATTTAGACTAAAAGAGCAGCGAGTGCTTTCAAGCTACTGCACACAGACCGCCAACAGTTTGCATTGCATTGAAATTGCCTGAAAAACGTGTAGTCAGCAAGAAAAAAGTTTTCAAAAACAGACTTACCTGAAATGTCCTGTAAGGAAAGCGAGCTCGAGGGAAAGGGTCTGCTTCCCAAACAGAGATCATTGCTACGTTATGTGCCTGGACTTTAAAACCCGGCCAGCTGCACCAGGAGCAGAATAGCTTTAAATTATTACAATTACTTTCATCTTATTAATGATAAACTCTTTCATGCTCTGAATTGTTACTTTGTTGCCTCTTTTAGTCTAGATTATAATCTGTGTTCTTAATTTTTTAGCCGAGCCCTCACAAAATCCCTCGTATCTCAGGTGATTAATTGCACAGCATTATAGCATCAAGCTGTAAAGGAGCCCGAGATCCCCACGTGCAAACTGTGCCATTAAGGAGTCATTCTGAACAGGTCTTTCTACAACTACCAGCTTTGTCTGACAGATTGCAAGTCTTTAGTATTTACACATTTCAGAGGTTTACTTATTTTTGTTGTTAAAAAAAACCCTAAAATCTATATTGATTGTTACATGTAATTCTACGTTAAAAGTCCCGAGAACTGTATAGCAGAATACCAATATTTATTACTCGACTTGTGCTCATTATGGTTCTCTCTGACAAGGGTCCATTAAAATCAATTTTTATGTTTCTTATTTTTTTTTTACGCAGTGTTCTTACCATAGCATTTATTAGCCAGTTAGAAGGAACTCCGGGCACGGATTTGTTTTTATTTTATTCTGTCAGAAATAACGAGCCTGGTTTTTAACACCGATTCACCAGCAATCAGAAGGGATTAAACATTATGCTTCAGCACAGACATTCACAGATGTCTTTAAAATGTTAGGGCTTTATCACAAGGAAAGGCACAAAAAAAGAAGCCCCACCTTTTGCCCGCCTTTGGAATTGAAGTTCTTAAGGAGCTGTGAGAGTATCCTGCTCACCACTTAGCTTCTGAAGCACCTGGGACCTCGGAGAGCAACATTCCCTCTGTAGCACACACAGGGGCGCATTTAAATCCTGTGATGTGGGAATTTCAAAGCACTATCGAGATGCTAGCGAAGCCTCCATGCCTCCGAGATGGGGAATGGAAGTCACCTCCCTGCTGAACAATCGTGGTGAGGAGGAAGTCACCGTGTCCAGGGAGATCTCCCTTCCTCTGCTGCTGTCCTGCAGAGCATTCCTGAGCCACCCCACTTGACCGTGCTCCACGAGAGCCAACGGCAACACCGGGAAATGAAGGAGTAGAAAGAGCATCTCTCTTTATAAAAGGACAAAACTCCTTTGCTTCTTAGCTGGGCTGACTAGGGAGGTGAGACACACACCGTTTGGCAGAGGCAGCATCTTTTATTTAAGCAGGACAAATACACGGGGTAGAAACGTGGCAGTGGGCACAGTAAGGCCGAGGTCATAACAACAGATCTTGGCTCTTGCCTCTCCAGGAGGACTTCATGAGCACACCAAGAACAACTGCATCTCCCTTATTCACCTTCTTGATCTCTACTAATTACTAAGCCCTTAACTATTTTTTTTCTTCCCATAATCTGTCTTTTCACTTTTGGAGCCCTCAGTTTTTAGCTCCCACAACTCCATGAATGCTCCTTGGTCTTCAGCTTTTGTTTTCCTGCAATGCCCCTCACTTAAAGAAGAATAAAGGCCTCATATGGGCCACCACCAAGACATTACAGACCTTTATGCTGGTTCCTCACCCACTTGCTAGAGGTCTTCTCTAGGTGAAGAGCCTTGGTCTACCTACAGCAATTGCAAACACCAACTGCAAACCTATCCAAAATACTGCTCTGTTTTCACCCCTCATCAGCAGAAATCCAACACTCAAAGCAGATATGAAGGAAACTGAAGTAGTTATTTCCATATTGCTGAAGTTGGCAAAAAGCTCTGTCATGTCTAGAGGCTCAAGGGCTTTAGAATTAGAGGCAAAAACACATATTTCAACCAGAATATATATTAGGCTTCATATTTATGATTAATGTTACACTTAAAAAAATCACAAGGATGTTAAAAATAGAAAAGGAGATAAGTGCAAATCAAAGAAGCATTTGAGAAGTGAAGAACAGAGGTAAAAAAGGACAATATTGAGACAAGTCAGACTTGTTCCAGTTGCAGCAGGAAAGAAAATTCTAAAAAAAAATGTGACAAAGGCTGTAACTTTAGTACCAGGAAAAGAGCTGAAGGGACCAGTTCTAATAAATCACAGAGCAATTTTGGCATAGGAAAGGCTGAGGAGCAGGGTGTCAATATGCGTATGGCCAGCCCTATGTGTGAGCCATGTGCTCCACTGCCAAACCCTGTCCTCTTGGAGGCCACAAACAGGCAAAACGAGCTGGAGTTGGCCAAGGAGGCCACTACTAAAAGCTTCTCCATGAGCTACACAGCCCGGGGAGCCCTGATTCTGCCCTGCTGGAGCAGCTGTATCTGCACACATGTCCTCTCCATGCTGCTCCCCAACCAAAGGAGGAGCTGCAGCTTGAATGCAGGTGTCAATCTTGTCCTCACCTGTCCAACCTCAAGATAGCAACTGTAACAGCAGGCACTGCTACACACGTGGGCACGAGGGCAGCACTGATGAAGAGTCCTCATGTCTACAAGATCCACAAAACACACATGGATGTCTTCTCCCACAGCGAGCAGTGCTCACGGCATGCCCAAAGGTAGGAAATACATCAAACATTCAAAACCTGATTTAAACATTATTATCTCCTGGAATGTTTCTAGAATAATACTAAAGATGCAATAGAGAAGAACAAATATATCTTGGAATTGCCACTCCTTCCAGGTACTCAAAAGGCTGCTTTTCCCTCTGCCAGGAGAGAGTGAGATGTTTCCAATATAGCTAATAAAAATAAGCAAGCATAGTTGCTTCTTAATTGCCCTCAAGAATCTGTTTTCTCTACCGTGTTCTTAAACATGGGATCGGTAGGACGTGAACTTACCTACTTGGCAGCTCAGTCACTTTTGGAAGCTTTATTTCATGCAGGCCTTTCTCACACCCAAAGATTTCCAGGTTGCCCACAGGGCTGGGCAGAACTGTACGAACCACCTTGCACTGGAGTTCTGCATTGTTTACTGCAATCTGTTGAAAAACAAACAAAAACAGAACACGTAAAACACCACAATTCAATTGTGTGCATGTTCTTCTAAGGAACTTGTGTAGTTTTTAAAAGTAACTTAAAAAAATGCAAGAAAATAGCACATTTCAAGTTTCTTCCACTATAACATTACTTTCAAAACTCTGCCTAACAATTAAAGCATTTCGTCTGTTTTAAGAAGTCAGCACTAAATAGCATCTAAATCAAAGCCTTAAAAAATGTTACCCAACTGCACAGTGACCTTCATAAAACTCGCATGTAGCAGCAGTTTCATGGTTGGTTTGTCAGCCAGCCTCCAAAGCGAAGCGTTGTGACACTGATTTCAAACAGATTATGATGACAATAAAGCATATTCACTGGCTTACAGTAGCAACATTATGCAAATAACATCAGAAACACACACAAAGTGCCTGCTGGAAAAAAATATGGAAAAAAAAATCAATCATCGCTTAATAAAGGAAACATTTTTTTATTCCCAGGGTTGCCGAGCGGAGTTTTTGCGGTTCCTGACAGAATGTGCTTGTAAACAGACACCAAGCGTTTCTCAATGCTCTGCAAGGCCGACACCACCGCACGGCCATCTAAGCACGTCCGTCACATTCCGCCTGCCTGCAAAAACACTCGCACCGGCCCCTGGAGCTGCAGCCCCTCTGCCTTGTCACATCCCGAGGGAAAGAGCGCAGATCAAGGCAAAAAGGGCTTTCTTAAGAGTCATCCCAACGCTTAGGTTGGGATGCCAGCAATCTTAGTCCTAAACCAGTACGACTCTCTGCATAAATTGCCATTTGCCTCATTCTAATCCCCCTTTTTTGGTAGCATTCAGGACGAGCGGAGTTCCCA
>JAUBOD010000059.1:4385893-4407090 GCA_032353885.1 Nothura maculosa
CTAGGTGTGCCTGCTGGAGCGGGAAGGTTGGACCAGATGATCTCTAGAGGTCCCTTCCAACCTTGTAGATTCTGTGAAATAGTGGAATGAGCGGCATCCTAGACCTGAGCTGGGCATGGAAAGGCGCCCCAGACACACCAAGGTCTCCCTTGAGATTCTTTCTGGCCAGGATGACTTATATTTGGCACAAAAGGCTCGGATTTTGTCCTATAGGAATGTAGCTCTTCAACCTTTCAACATGAAGTGTTGAGAATTGTACTGCTTTGCGGAGCCTTCCCTCACCCAACGTCCTCTCCAGGACGTTGGCGAATCCAACTCCACCTCTCCAGGTGCGAGTGGAGAGTGCTTGGTTCTGTGCTCATTTCTCTTGGTTTCCCCGTGCCGATGGCTTATCATGCATGGAAGCTGTGGGAAATCTGGGACATTAACCATGTCCCTTCACCTACATTAATAGCAGAACAACCAGAAGAGCTGTGGCAAAAAAAGCAGGAGCAACATTGGCCATCTTGTAGAGGATCTTTCCTAATTAATCCAATTGGACATCTTTATCTGGGTCAGGATAACACTGTGTATTGAAGAGGATTTAGCCTGTGATTTCTTGATATCCTTAGTTCCTATGTAACTTTAATGTGCTCAGCATTTTTTAGGATTAGGTCTTAAGGGCTTGATTCGAAAACATTTGCAATCAATAGGTGTTTTTCTTTGACTTCAGTGGGTTTTGATTCAGCCTCTAAATATCAGTCAATACTTTCTGATCCAAGTACAAACAAATAATTTTAAATCATATTTCCCAACCCCTTATTACTTACTTTACATTGTATCGCTGCTTGAACTCTGGGTAGATTTGAATAGCAAAATATTAATGGAAACAATAATGATATTGTTAGTTGGAGTTTTAGCTGATTTTCGATTTAATAAAAAATACCATTGGGCATTCTTTAATGTTATAGAAAGAGAATGATTAATTTAAGGTTCAGGTGCAAGGCAGGGTCAGGAAAGAATTGTTGCTGCATACAGTGAGCGCTTCAAGATGAATTTGTAGTTTGAAGTATCATTTTATGATGCATTTTCTATTTTGTTATCAGGGGAAGTCTGATGGGTGACATACGAGTGATCACAGTGTTTTGGTGCAATGTTCTGTGATGGGCTTTTCATAAAAATTAGCTGACAATGTCATGAGTATACAAGTAAATTTATAGCTTTCATACTGGACTGCCATTCCCAGAGCTATTTCCAATCACTTGGGCTTTTTATTAAGTTTATTGTTCTTTTATTGTTCAGTGGAGTGCAAGCAGCGAGATTACAAATAAATGTAAGTTGCGCCGGGTATGAAGCCACGCTTGTAGAATTAGGAAAGACGCAAGTGAAGGGAAGCAAAAATTAATTTGAATGGTTGGTGATATGAAAGAGCGCGCTCTGACATGGCTTGTCAGATGTGTGCGTGTCTGCAGCCTCCTCGCCTGACACAAACACCCCACACTACAGGGACAACAGCGCCTCGAACCCAGGAAGTTTTGGACTTTCTTCCTGGGATTCATCACGATTCCCTTTCCCCAGGTCACCCGGTGCTGCTTTGTTCTTATTCCTCCCCAGGCTCGTGGCAGAGCGAAGGGCGCTGGGCTTGCTCATTTTAGCGTCATTCTCATAATATCTGCAGCGTGAAACCTGCAGCATTTATTTCCCTCTACTTTTTCTCCCCTCCAAGAGTGAATACTCTATCATTTTGGTTAATATCCTGACCAGCAGAGCAGAAAATCAGACTCATAGCTTTTAATGACACATTTTCAACTGCAAGTTAGTCAAAAAAAAATCATTTTTATGTGGTTCTCCTATACTTATACAGACTTCAAGAAACATAATTAAAATTTGTGTTCCTCCTTTGTTATTACAGCCGTGGACTCCACTTAAACTGGATGCTGTTTGTCTGGGCAATCAGACAATAGCTGGAATCCAAAAGCAAATCGATTTGCTGTGTGGCTTGTGCTATTACTTAAGTTATAAATAAAATGATTTTTCCCAGATGGCTCCCTGATGGCCCTGCACTCTTCCCAGTACCAACTAGAGCTTTTCATCCCGTTGCAGCTCCCTTAAGCATTCCCTGATCCGCTCGCACCTCGGCCGGGTTCCCGCTGCGCTCCGACTCGCTGGAATGCTGAAATGCTTCCTTTGCAAAGGAACCAGGCTTGCAGCAGCAGGAACAAGTTCACAAAAGGATCACTGGGAGCCCCAAATGTCCATGGGATTCCTAACAAACCCTTGGCAAAAGATCTGCTATCCTCTCAGTGCCTTCATGGAGATTTGGGAATGCTAATTCCAAACACTGGTGAAAGGACCTTTTAGCCATAATTAAATGATCATTTAGGTCATGCTGGAGGTTTTGCACCCGCTATAGGGGCAGTGCCTGGTCCCTGAGCACCTGCCATGGGTTGGAACTCAGTGATGGTTTGAGGCTGCTGTGTCTCCTCATGGGATTTTCTTATGCAAACACCAAAACCAAGAGTGTTTCCTAGGCTGCCTGTCTGCTTCCTAAGCCAGTAAATATACGTCTGAGAGCCCAGTATGCACATTGACGCATGCTTTATTTTCCTTTATAGGATAGCTGACATTAATCTTGCATGCAAAGTGTATTTTTTTTTCTTTTTAAATGAGAACTGTGAAGATGCAACCTGTAATCACACAGCATTTGTAGAAGTCAAACAATTATGATGAAAACAAGAATATTGGGAAACTGTAGGATTAAAAATAAATATTTTTCCATGAACACAATAGAAGAACATTGAGAATTACAGGCAAAAAAAAAATCAATAAAAAGTAGTATATAATAGCTCCAGAGTTCAAACAAAGTGCACTCATTCCCTAGTCCCTAGGAGGACCCCTGATATATACGTGCAAAAGTTAATGAAAATCAGACTTTGTTGTGTCATCAGGAATAGCAAAGGAGTTGGCTGGGTTTTTCTCTACATTTTGGCTAGTCATTGCTCCATAAATATAGCACCTATTTAAAGGACCAAGCCCTGTTCCCATTAAAGGCACTTGCAAATCTCAGGCAAACCTTGGCCCAGGCCTGGGTGCCGAGGGTTTTGGTGGGAGCTCAGCAGGTCCCTGGGATGCAGCAGAGGGGCAGCCCTCACGCCTTCGGTGTTGGGCATGGATGCTAAAATCCAGGTGGCATCTTTCAGCGTGCTGGCTATGAGCCAGCTGTGCCTCTCATTTTTGCATATATTTCTATGAAAGCAATGTATTTTATACAAAAAAATAAGTCCATGCTTGCATTTAAGGCATAAAGATGTTGTGGTATGAGGTTCCTCATTTGGGGAGATTTAAATGCTGGGAAGGGGCTCATGGAAAAGCCGGCAGAGCTGGTGCACGGAGCTGCTGCTCCGGAGCACGGCCGGGGCCGCTCATCCATCACCGCCCGTGCGGCGGCTCCTCCGGGAGCCGCGCAAATTCGGCGCAGGATTAATGGGCATTTCTGCGCCGGAGGAAATCCCTCATCTCCGGCCGCTGCGCTCGCCCTGCCCGTGCGTGATGTATGGGGCGGGAGCGGGGAGCGCGGCGAGGACCGCGGGGACGGAGCGCCCCACGCCCGGGGAGAGCCGCGCAAAGGGCTCAATGATGGGACACGGGCATGGGGAGCCCAATGGGGAACGCTTGGAAACGGGAGAGGAGATGGTGAGGGGAAGGCAGGGGATGTTAGGGCAGGTTATGGGCGTGCAGAACATTCCTGGGAGCTGCTGCAGCCGAAAGGAGCCTCCCAGGGCATGGACTGAGGGGTCCTGCCTTGGATGCTGTTGTTCCCAACATCCCATCCCGGCCTGCTGCTCCAGGGCCACTTCCTCAGGCTCGGCCTCCCTTGGGTTTGTTCGGACAAGTGGGTGCTGGGTTGTGAGCAGGAGCCTTCCCAAAAAGCTGCCATGGACCCTACTGCAAAAGGAGAGGAGTTCCATGCCGCAGCCATCCAGGGAATAGTCAATGACCAACATTTCACTTGGAGAATAATTTTAAAACCTCCATTTAGTCTTTTTTTTTTTCCTTTGCACTGTATGATATCATTAATACTGTGTTTCATCAGCATTATGAATACTCTGTCTTCATAAGCCTCATCTTCCCTCTTTCTGTTTTCTAATGAAACTCAGTGACTCTCTGCCTTACAATTTAAGAGTTTTCAAAGCAAATCAAATACCGGGAGCATTTGTAATGAGTTAAGCTGAAGCTGTGAGAGCCCAAACCACCTCCCGTTGCAGACAATGGGAGCCCTTCTTTGTTTTTCCATGGGTTTCACAAAGCTCTGCTTCTGCAGAAGGCCCATCAGCAACAGCACAATGAGGAATCCGTCCATCAGAGCCCCTGCTTTGCTTCATTTAAAAAAAAAGAAAAAAGAAAAAATATTTTGTTCATTGAAAGAATACGGGAAAGGATGAGAATGGAGACATCCATGCTGGCTCTGAGCCAGTCCAGTTTGGCCAAGAGGCAAGTTTCCTATAATTTAGAGATATGATACAAAAAATAAACCCATTGTTGTTCCAGTCTTGGTTTAATTGTTCTCAACTTCAAAAAAAAAAAAAAAAGCAAAAGTAAAGAAAGGCAGTGAGCTCTAAGTTTTCAAATCGGTTTAAAAAATAATTCTTAGAACTTTTTTTCCCAGAAGCTGGCCTGGCTCCTAAGTGCAGTTAGTCACTGCACGCTCAGCCCTGACACAATGGCTGGCTCTGCAGCAGCAGCCTTAAAGTGCAGTTTTGCAATGAGCTGGTGACTAATCCTCACTTCTGCCCCACTCACATGTGGAGGGGATGCTGGAGTAAGAAACGGTTGAAAGGTCTGGCACACTGACAGGGATGGAGGAACGGACTGAGCGAGAACTTCTAAAATCACCTGCCTAAAAATCTCTGTAAAGCTTGCACGGTTTCATTAACAGCAACTTTAGAGATGGGCCCAGCAATGACCCTTGGCTTAGCAGGCAACGACTCAACGCCTTTCGTTTTGTTCTCACGCTTTCTTGGAAGGATAACCATGCTAATATGCTTTAAAAAATCTAGCAAGTTTTTTGAGGCAAAACCTACACGTGGTTCTGGATCATGGGACCGATGAAAGGAAAAAAACACACCCTGCCAAATGCACCTAATATTTGAAATCTTGGGTTGATTATCAAAATTGAAACTTAAATTTGCAAAGCTTATAGTTGCGTTAGTAGGGCTTTTACATATGTTAGATTTCCCTGTCTGCATTTTTCAGCTTATATTTAGTATACATTCTGTGCATTCTCTGTGTACATTCACCTTTCTGGCATCTTCTATGGGAGTTAGAGTTAATAAGACTGAATCTCAGGGGACAGCTTTATTTAGACAAAGCTACTGCTCTAACACATTTCGTTTCATGTTGAGTCTTTGAGAGTTTTAATACGTTTTGGGTGTCTAGAGTTTCCCTACACTACCATTCCATTCCTAATCCATTATATGGATAATTCCTCATCTGTGAGACATGGAGAAATTATGGCATTCACAAGCATTTTTGGAATATTTATAGAATGCCATAGCAGGGCTCAGGATATCAGTTGGCTGAAAATAAAGGCAAGATCCTCAGCAATTCTCATATCTGAGTGCCAGTTTGATTCCTTGGCAGAAAAGTAAATTGCAATGCTGGAAGACAAAGCATTGCTGAACAAGAGGATTATGTTTAGTCCCTTCCAACAGCTGCTGTCCCTAAGAGGGCATCTGAATTTTGCAGAATATTGCTTTACTGGCTAGAATTATAAGTTAAGAATATTAGCAAGATTAAAAGAATAAGTATGATTTCCATGTGATATGTGCAATGACTTCTTTAAAATCTCCTGCACAAGGCAGGATGGTTGCAATCTTTTAACTACGTAGTAGGAGATAATAGTTGTGGTGTTTATGCTGAGAGCTCGTTGAGCAGCAGCCTGGCCTCTTTGAGAGAGCAGACTTGAGCAGGCCAGATAAAGCACTCCTGGATTTTTTCCTTCTTCTCTTATCCCTATCATCCCCACAGCTCCCACTGTAGTTCTTGGCTGGTGAAGTCGGTCTGTGCTCGTAGTTAAACACATCTATGGCTGTCATCGTAATTTTGTGCTTGGCCATTTCCATCTGAGGGTGTAAATGACGTTTACAGAGTTGAAAAAAAACACTGTTCTTTCAGCTTTTCAGGAGAGGGAAGTGTAGAACAGATAGCATAAGTGAGTTGCCATAGGTCGCTCAGTGAATCAAAGCAAGAAGCAAGAAGAAGAATGTCTCCTGACTTCAGTTCCCAATTTTTTGATGTGTTGTTTTTCTCTCTTCTGGAGAAGGAGTTATGTTATGACAGTTACTAATGGTTTAAAATCATAATTATGATGCAGTTATACAGCACATCTTCTTACGATGTTGTACTATATAATGAGCCAATATGACAACAAAGGTGAAGGCAAATATTATATTCAAATAACAAGACATTTAGGTTCCAGTCACTTTCAGAGACTTCTGTTGGTTTCAAAGCACACTGCATGAAAAGACAGTATTGGGAGAGCGAGGAAGGGGGTGAATGAGACGCTTTATTGTACAGATACTCACTAGCACTGGGGTGTCCAAAGAGAGTAGAAGGCAAATTGTTGTTTTCTCTATGAATTCTGCATAGTGCTGAAGTAAAGGACATCTCCCCGTGCAGCTGGGAAATACCAAGTAATCTCTCGGAGCATTTATAGATTGTGTAGGACAGACTCAGATTTGTCTACAGCCTCCTCCAAAAACACAAGGCTCTATCCCACGTCTAGACGTTTCCTGCTGTGGGCTGGTCCCTCACCATAAAACCATGAGGAAAATTCCTTTGTATAATCGTTTCCCTCTGAAGATGGATCTTGACTCCGTGGCCACCCAGCTGCAGATGCTGTGTGAGCTGGAGTCCTTGCCCAGCTGCAGACTATTGGTGCAAGAAAGAGAATAATCGTGCTCAGCCCCACAATTTGGCTTTGGCTCTGTGGTGTTGAGGGTCCTCAGTGCTTCACGGTAGGAACCAAGGTGGAATCACCCTCTTCTGGATCCGCCTGACAATGTGGACACTCTTCTTTGGACTAGAGTTTAGTCTTTGATCTCTGCAGATGCAGCTCTCCGTATTCCCAGGCAATCATAGCTGTAGCTCTGTGTATGCAAGAAGCTACAGAACCCCTCAAGTGGCACCCAAATGAAAACGTTAGGGTGGAAGATAGGGATTGTTGGGACATTGGAAACTACATAGTCCAGCAATAAAGGACGTGCAGTACACGTGCTTGTCTAGAGCTTTTCTGTAGTGATCTGATAAGAAATTATCCATGTATCTACATTTGTAATTACTGATATGCTTTAGTTTTAAGTTGAGAAACTGATGAAGATAGTCCAAATTGCACTGCTGGTGTTTATTTTCCAGGAATGACATTGCTCTGTCCCTGCCTAGGCAGTTTCTAGGCCTTCCCTGGCAGCTTCAATTTGCCAAATCTGTTGAGCAATGTTAAACCTGAATTCATCCAAGTGCTTGGCCTTGCGTTTAACTTTAGGCACCAGCTTACTAACTAGGCTTAAAGATAACTCATTGGCTTAAGCGGTTTGCTGAGTAAAGTCTCCACTACCTGTTTTTGCTTCTACTAAAGTTATTGGCACTAATACATTGATTTTGCAGGAATATGTATTGGGTCCCTCAGTTCTTACTAAGGAGACATCTGAGCTGTTGCAGACTTCATTTTTTTTTCTCTATGGGTCTTGAATTTAAGCAGAACAGTTTTTATGGGAAGTGTGATGTTGATTGTATCGATTTGGCAACTGGGGAGACACTGTTAGTGGGTGACCTTGAAAAATGTGATAAGTGGCAAGGGTGCTGAAAGGTTGAAGCACAAATGGGATGGCTAAAAGCATATTTATTTCTAGCCTGTGATGATAGAGAGGGGTTAAGTTCATGACTCTTCTCCATAAGAAGTTCTTCAGAAGCCATGGAGCACTTCCCACCATATTCTTCTCAGCTTTGCAGAGAAAATATTCACAGTTCCACTAGGGTTATGTAGAACTTGACTTAGAGATGAACCTTGAAACCTTAAAAAAAAAAGGAAACTCAAAAGCCGATACCAATACGCTGCTCTGTTTTGTGTTCAAAGTGATGCAGAACGGGATTAAAAATAGCACAATATTTGGGTTAATAAAAATGCAGATACTTATGTTGTTATACATATAACATATGCATGTGGCTGTAGTATGTAGTAACAGCTTAAGGAAGTGATTGCCAACGCTTCCAAACGCCAATCTGCCTGTAACAGAGCAAACGTGCCCTCCCTGGGTGCAGATGGTTCCTGTAACACTTAGGCATCCATATAAATATTTATATTTGTTGGAATGAAGTGGAGATTTGGCTGCTAGTGATTTCTTATTCTCAGCATAGCGATAATCTAATGTTTTTCCTATTAATTTAGCTTGAACCCGTCAAAGAAAAGCATGAGGAGCAATTGCTGCCCCTGGCCAAGGTCCCTTCTGCTTGCGCAAGGGAGCTGCCTTGCTTAGCTGCTCAGAACAGCCAGAAATTAGCAGAAAAACAGGGAATACACATGAAAAAGAGCTCACGAAACATTATTGACGTCACAATTTCATACTGCAAGAAGCACAACAAGGTGCACGTGAGCAGGCAGGGAATGATTTTATGGTTCTGTGGCCTTAGTGCACTAGTAATGTGTCATCTCCTCGTGGATCCTCGCCAGCAGAAAGGAAACAGGAAAGCAGGGACTCCGAGATAGAAACTGCAGGAAAGAAATACTCCGTACACCTCTTCTTGCTGAAATATGTAAATGAAAGGTTCTTGTTTAACTATTTCTGTAGATTCTGCTGAGACAGACTAGTGCTGGAAAAAGGTGAAATCTTCCATCTCATGTTATCTCCAAAGTGTACAGCAGATTTTGCCTCATTCTGAGCAGTGTTAAGGGAGGTAGCAAAATGAGAGCAGAGAGATTCTCCAGGTTCAAAGAAAAATAAGAAAAGCTGCCATTCCAAAGATTTGCAGAAAGTTCTTCGGCCAGGACCTTTATTATTTTATCTGGTTAAAATAACATCAAAAAGGGGAAAAGCTGGCCCTATATAAGATTCCTGAAATACTGTCAGTTTCCTGGAAACCTCATGTCAATATTCCTTATTTTTCCAGGAAGATATTTACTGTATTTCCTCATTAAGCCTCCAAAAACCTATTGTATTTCCAAAGTATTTCCAAAGCAAATAAAAATTGTGCTCTTATTACCCTTTCCCTAACGTAGCTGTTCACACATTTGGCATTTGCTCCCACTTGATAAAAAGTTTGAAATAAAACCAAGCAATGGATATAATTAACCAAGCCATCGATAAACGTGCTGCTACTCTTAGCACTGAAACACGATGAAGAAGATGACTGGATCAGGCAACTTGAGAGCTCTCCTGGATCCAAGTCTCCTTAGTGCTCAACAGAGATTCAAGTTGCAGCGTTTCCTTTGATTTGTTTCGCCCTCCTTGGGCTAAATGGTAGGCATTTCACAATTGTGAGGTTAAAAAAAAAACACGCACAAAACAAAGCAAAACCCCACAACTTGGCTTTTTGCATTTGCCTCCTGGTATGCAAAGCTGCTTTTTTTGCAATTTTTTTTTTTGCAACTTTTCTCTGTTGTCACAGATATTAGACAGTGCTTGCTGTTGTTGAAATGGATCTTGAGAATCTCACGGAATCAGCTGGCTTCAAGGTAAAATTCCGAAAGATCCTCTAGATGTTTTTGCCCAGCACTAGACACCAGCTACTATTGTGGCACTATTTCACATTTTCCTCAGTGGGAAAATTTCAGATATATCCTGAATTTTGAGCTGTATATTAGAGGAATAAGAGTCTGCTGAAAATGGACTTATTTATAAAACAAAAAAATGAAAATTCCTATCAGCTTCTTTTGGAAAAGATAATATTGGTGCATGAGTAAACAAAACAAATTAAAAACAAACAAAACAATTAAGCTGGGTCACATAAGTGTTTTGCTGAAGGTAAATACAAACATAGGATTTTCACCTTTCCACCCGTCTCTTATATCCCTTAGTCCCTTTGCTCTGCGGATACTCAGTTTATTTTTCCTTTTCTTTAGACTTCAGAGATATTCAAAAACTTCTTTCAACTGATATCATTTTGAGTGATATCAGTTGAAATATTGTGCCCACATAACTTAAAAATATATACATGTATTTATTACCCAGAGTATATGCTCAGGTTAATGCATATTTATATGCAGTGCTGGCATTAGGGACAATATTTAAATGTGCCCAGAGGCAAATCCTATCACAATTCCAAGTTATTTCAACTTTTGTAATAATCTTCTACTGGACTTTAGCGTAAATTTCAGACTGATGCATATTTTCCTTTGGCATGGTATAAACTAGTGGCATGAGTTTGTCTGTCCTGGTCTATACATCTTTTGCCTAGTGGATGCATCCTGGTTTGTTCGGGATCCAGCCAGGTGGCCAGAGGCCAGGGAAGCTGGTGGATCTGCAGGGACAACCTCCTCAAAGCACAAGAGCTGTTGCCCGTCCTGATATACCAAACGAGTGCGCATGGCAGGACGGTAAGTGCTGGTGTGGCTCAGCATGAAGGGGAAAGAAGCTCCAAGGAGGTGGCCGTAGGATATCTAGGAGGCATTTGGAAGCATCACCCAGGTGTAAAGGGAAGGAATTAGGATGGGTGCTAGTGACAAGTGGAAGAACATTGAGTTAGGGGGTCATTAAAAATATGGATAAATGCTCATCAGGAGAAGACAAGAGGATCCAGGACCAAGGAAGTGGTCCCATGGAAGGCTGTTCGATAACTCCTCCACTGGGAGGAGCTGAATCCAGACACAGAAAGGACAAGAACACAGTTGGGGATGGCCAGCATGGACCATAGTAAATCATGCCTGAGCGTCTGATTGGCTCCTGTGGTGAGTCCATCTTTGCACAGTGGGAGGAGAAATGTGCACAGTTTGAAGCAAGGGACACTTCAATTATATAAAAAGTAAATGAAGTGCAGTAACAGTGATGTAACATTGGGAACACCAAGACCTGACACCAAGACACCTAACACCAACCAACCAAGACACCAACCAAGACACCAAGACACCTAACACCAAGACTTGGCAGGGAGAAGAATTTAATAATGAAGATGATTTTCCCAATGGAGATACACTTTCCTTAATCCTTCACAGTTAAGTCAGGACTATAGCAAGTAGTAGCACTCAAGACACAGTGAAGGATACCCCCAAACTGTAGCAGAGCCCCACTTTGCCAAGGAGGGGAGGTTGCTGAGGGTCAGTTTTATTGAACCCCACCTCATATCACGTGTGAGAGCTGAGCAGCAGTGATTTGCATTTTATGATATGGAAAATTGGCTACCACTAAAAGGCAGATTAGACTTTCATATAGCAGGGTTATTTACGAGTGCCTGTGCGATACGTCACTGTGTTAGTTCCAAGCCTGCTGGAAGTGCCGTAGCTGTGCTCCGAGACGCATCCCGGAAATTAATTTGCCTGTCTTCTTGCAAAACCTACCTTGTCTGGTCTTGTGTTTTTTATTTACTGCTCCGTCTTTTGGAGCTCTTTGTCAATAGATTTACAAATACTGTCCATTCGTGAGGATTTCTTAGGAGGAATTTTTTTTATATGGGATGTTTTTTGGTTATCCTTCTGCCTACTACTTAATGTGCAATGGTTATTTATTGCTGTGTTGTATGATTGCAATAAACAATTGTAGCTGTCAGTTTCTTCTGATTAAATACCGTATTTGTTAAATAAATAAAATGATAGTAATGAACTGGGCTATTCTTTGCACATAATGTATGACTTTCATATTTCTGACACTTTGGAAGATATATGAAATGCTGATACGCTAGAGAAGGCTTGTAAATCAAGGAGAGTTGGAAGAGATTCTGATCTGCTTCCTATCAGAGGGTCATCTTTGCCATTATAAACTCCGAGGGCACTTTTGACTTCTCTCCAGGCCAAGATGTACTGGTCTGAATAGGAAGCTGGACCCAGAGGACGACCATTAACAGCTCAGAAAGGAAGGATTTTAAGACACATGAGCTCTCTAAGGATACGTGGGAAGATTTGTGCTCGCAGTCAATGGGTCAAGATGTTGGGTCAGGATTACAGGTGGTGTCTCCATGCATAGTTCTGATGATCAACACCCCCCAGGTTGGCTCCACTATTGATTAGTTATTGGTCCCAGCTGAGCCACATTGCGGGGCAGTGAATTTTTTTCACCTCCAATCTGGATACAGAGGATGCTGAGGCACAACTGGTAGGCACTGTCACCTGTGCTTTTTAATTAAACAATTGCTTTTATTTTCAGGCAGATGAAGCCGTGTTCTTTTGGCTCTCAGATGGTGTGGTTAGCACTGCAGATTTTCTGCCCGTGGAAATAACGTGTTGACTTTGGTTGCTGGAGGTGTTAGGGCAGCGAGGCATTTCCAAGCGCTTCCTCGCAGCAGAGCTCGGCAATTCCCTCCGACTCCGTAATTCATGGGCAAGGGGCTCTCACACCTCCTCTTCATTTTATTCACACTATTCCACAGAGCAACCTTATCTCCACCTATCAATTATCGTGGTATTAATTTACACTGCGGTGTATATCTCCCTTACTTTGCTGTTTGTTGCATGCTTACTTAAAATATGTCAATGTCCCTGAGTAGGTTCCTATAAAATGAGGCCAGAACTGAACATTGCGGGTTTATTTATGTGCCAACACCACAGCAGACTACTTCTTTTTTTTCTTTTTGAGAGAGAACACTTAAATAATGAACCAAAATAAGATTTAAAAAAAGTTGTCAGAAGAGTACGCAGAGATACTGTGCAAACAGGAAGCGTTTTGATTATGTTCGCTGGTGCAAAATTAGTAAAGAGTTTGAAATTGTCTTGTGCTTACAGATTCTATTGTTTTCAAAGAATAATTCCATCTATTTTAACATTTTCAAGTATAATTCCATTGGTAATGGCTCTTCCTTTGATTGTGAGCTCCGCTAATTGAAAGGTGTGGTGCAGTGTCTGTTTTGGCAGTTATGCTTATATCTTTTGTTTAAAAACTCAAAGTGTTGGCTTTCCTGTCCAGCCTTCCTTAGTATTTTCTGTTTTGGTGATGTGATGACAGACTTACAGTGTGTTTCCTTGTGTGTATGGTAACAGATGTTTATGTGAATAACAGACTTTTTTATGAAGGCACACACTTTATAGCCAAATACTAATTAAAAATAATTGCATGTAAGCATTTTTGTTTATTCCCTGTTGTGCATCTTTAATCATTTGAAATCACCTGCAGTTGAAAACTGAGGCAAAGATTTGATACTGCAATTATAAAAGGCCATCTGACTCTATATTAGAAAGGAACAGCAACATATTTGAAGAGGAAATTATTACAAAAAGTGTGCGGATGCCTGCCCTCTCTCTGAGTTTGCTTTTGTACTCCGTGAAAATGCCAGTGCCTTATTTTGTTAAACTAATAGGAGTTTAAGGTATCTTATCTAGCGAAACGATTGGTTCTTGACTGACATCCTGTTCAGGACACATTCTGGCACTAATAAGCTCATTACAAATATATTTTAATTAGACGTGTAACAGATGGTTCAGAGTAAATACGGGCAGTAGTACTTTTTAAAGAATAAAAAAACCCACACAGGTTCTTTTTAAGGACTCAGCAGCTTAGTTTGGATGTTATGGTCAGAGTTGATTGAGCTAAACACAGTGAAAATTCCTGTTAAAGATGCTCACAGTAATAGAAGAATTAGAACAAAACTATTCAAATGCCAAAGCCAGACTGAGCAGAACTGAATATGTTCAATAAAGGCGAATCAATATTGAAGTGAAACAAATATTTTCTCATGATTAAACACTATTTTAACCTTTGCACTTGGCCGGGTAGAGTTTTATTTGTATCCTTGAGTTGCTACCGCCAGGTAAAAACAACAAGAATCCCTCTGCTCTTTGTTGGTTTGAGCTCAAGTCCATCTTTTGAAGCTAGATGAATTGCTCTGAACATCTTACACTGGTAGAAAGGTGGTGACGGGTGAAAAACTCAACCATTGAGACAAAGTTTGTTGTCGTCTTTTGTTGACTTTGGCTTTTACTTGGAGAAGACCGTGATGAAATAACTGGCTTTGTTTGGTTCTATTTGCTTTTTTTTTGTATAGGGGGGAAAATATCCAAGGGGTGGGTAGTTAGGTAGCATGAATTAATTTTCCCTATTTGAATTAAAAGTCAGAAGCAGGGAATGGCATCTCTGCAGCCTGCATTTCCTCCTTTTCTTGGAAGCGCGGATCCCAAAATAGCATGATGGCAAAGGTGCATGAACAAAGACAAATGTACACGAATAAAGGCAAAAGTACATGAATAAAGGCAATGGTACATGAATAAAACATACATTGACATATCCCACCCTTAGGACTGGGTCTACTGCGAAGCAAATTTCATACATGCTGTAACAGAGACCAAGGACCCTTGTAGCTATAAGGAAACAAAATCCATGTCCTCCCTGGGTGCTCAGAGCCCTCATCTCAGACCTATGAGTCCCTCCATTGCCCAGCAGCGCCAACAGGTCTGTGAATGGATGTGAAACCCCCACAAAAGCAGGTCCAATGGGGCTGGCCAGCAGTGGGACCTGGGGCTCGGGCGGTGCTGGAGCACCCTGCACGTCCAGCTCACAGGACGCTGTTTCACCCCATTCATCACCAAAACGAGCAGCTGCAGCTGCCAGGCAGCTCTGTGCACAGCACCTCCTGCGCAGGCGGCTTCGCTGGGGCAGCCAGTGCCGCTCCTCCTCGCTTCTACCTTCGGGGAGCTCATATCGCAGGGTAAACATGGCTGCAAGGAGGATCCTGCAGGAAAATTATATGATATTTGACCTTTTTGTAACACAACATTTCTGGAAAATATGATCACACATGAGATTTGGTGTAGTGATATTGGGATTAATTATGTGATAGATGTAGCACGGTGTAAGCATTTCTTGCGTTGTGTTTGTGCAGATCGAGTAATATCATCTGTAATTCAGGCTGCCGAGCGACAGCTCTCCTTTGTTTTTGGAGGCAGAAAAGGGAGCTCAGCTTGGAACGAGCATTACCTGGAAAGGTGCAGGGGGGATAGGCTCCATCCTGGGTCCCTCAAGGGTTTCCAAGGTACAAGAGCTAAACCTCTTGTGTAGGGATGGCCATAGCTGCCACCCCAAATCTCTTAGCACCAGAACTGCATTAAGTTTGCAATAATTTGCAAATCTTTTAATGGAAGTAGCTCTATCATAGTATCAAAATTATGTTTATCAGCAGTCTAAAGGCACTCTCAGGGGGCTGCTGGATGAACTGCCAGTTAGGCTCAGCTTTGCCCGGCCTGGGAGCGGGCTGCGGGGTTTTGTTTAGCAGAAGCAGAGCCGTTCCTGACGCACACGCTCCTTGGAAAGTTCTGCTCCGAGTATTTTTATGCTTCAAGGTCCAGCTTTGGCTCCGTGTCAAGCCTGCTCCGGGAAGGCTCTGGAGAGACGGCATCAAAGGCGACGCGTGAGGACTTTGCACGAAAGCCACTCCGGGGAGCAAGGGAAAGTGAATTAGGGTAATTAGTGGCCAAACTGCTCCGCTGGCAAGCCCGAGGTCTGGACGGTGGCAGGTGAGTTGAGGCTGGGTGCACAAGATGATGGATTCATTATTTCCATGGACTTGGTCCTGGTCTTTTTGTCACATTAGATTTGCAAACAAAGTGCAGCCTGCCATTACCCAACTTTGGTTTCATTTGGCCTTGGGAGTTCGTGGAAGGCTTGGCTATGCTTGGTAAATTTTGTAATTTTGTTGTAAAAAAAAAACAAAAAAGAGTAACTTTTAGAAAAATAATATAGTTGGAATAGTTTAGATTTGAATTTGTTGTGATTAAGATCCCAAGACCTTGACAGCCCCTCTATAAAGATTAATTGCAAGCAAAGGCAGTGCTGTTGCTGCTCACCCCTTCCTGCTCTGCTTTCCGCCCGCCCTGCACAGGTTCCGTGGGTTCTCCATGCCATGAGCACCACTCCAGCGGGAGCTTTCCATGTGTGTCCTGCTCTCAAAAAGACCATGCACAACTGTCCTTGGATGCTGCTGTTGGGCTCTCAGTGCTGTGCTCTTACCTTTTGTGCTGCCAACTGCGACATCAGTAAAGCAGGAATCTACCTCCCTTCCTTCCCAGTGCCATATGTACATGAACAGACCCTGGAGAAACTTCAAGCGTGATTTTTCCGCCATTTCTCACAGTTTCAGAAAGAAGAGAATACTCAGGATTAAAAGATGACCTCAGAAAGGAGCGAAATTAGAATAAAAGGTGCCAGGAATGGGCCTGCAGTCCTTTCAAAGAATGCTGTATCCTAATTATTTCACATCTGCTTTATATTCCATTTGAAAACACAGGTGCTCAAGCCTGGTGAAAATTATAAATAAAAATTCCCTATTACATTTGAAAAGCGATAGAATACCTAAGGGAGGTGAAAAGTAATCAGAATCCAGGAGTGATGACGATGGAGAGAGAGGCTTCGGAGGAGCCCTGCTCCTTGCCAGACGAGCCGACCCTGGGCATTGGGAAAGGCAGGGAGCAGCTCGGCTCCTCCAGCGTGCTGGCCGCAAGCTGAAGGGTATTTAGGTGCACCAAGGCATGGAAAAATGCTCAAAGCTAGTAATTATAGCAAAATTTGGTATCGACCAAACTGCAGGTTATGCACGTGGGAGGTGCTGCAAACATTATTACTTAACGCTACATCCAATTATTCAAAGAAAATATTTATTTTGCTTATATTTTATAGGTTCGGGTGGTATAAGCATAATTTGAAGGGAGGTGTAATTTGCAGCAGTTCCTTCTCTGATGAATATGGTATTGACAGCACTTTGAAGAACCTTTGGAAAATAAATGTCTAAAATGCACAGTCTAATTTCCATTCCTTGCCTAGATCACATCTTGTAAATTCTGAAGTTTTCCACACCTGTTATTTATTCTACAATAAAACAAATATGGTCATGGATAAATGCTTGAAAACTGCTTCTTGCAAGTATCCACCAAAAGAAGATGTATTTAGGAGCCTCAAGAATAGTATAGTGAAAATACCTGATATACAAATAGTGCAAAGATTTCCTGAATTATTCAAATTTTTGAGCAAATCTTCGGCCTCTTTTACTGTACAGATTTTTTTTTCTTTATCTTGGCATATTTTGACATCGTGGTATCACTATCTGGATATACTTTGCAGTAAGGCTGCAGCTAAGCATTTGGGCTGGTCACAGGTTGTGAAAATATCCACTTCCCAAGTAAAGAACTTGAAACACCAGAAAGGCCAGAGTGGTATCACATGCTGTTAATTAATTTCTATAGCAAAAATTTTCGATGACTTTTTTTTATCTTAGGAGGAATAATATTGCTTCCCTGGAAGACATTGCACATATCAAAAAGATTTTTTTCTCCCAGGTTTGGCTTTTTTTCTGTACTTTGTAATTTGGAAAGACAGAACTGCAGATTGCATTGCAATTTAGGCATATTTCATTTACAAGTTGCAGTAATCTATTTTTTTTTGTAATATTTTGAACAAGTTTATGACAGCTTTGCCTGTGTTCTGCCTTGGACTTTTGCTCATGTTTATTTGACACATTAGTTATTTTCAGAATCTAATAAAACCCATTTTAAGTGTGAATTGCTTCTTGCAATATTAAGACTTCTCTTTTCTACCAGGCAGAAATTAATAAATTTCATTCATATTTAAATTTTCTGTCTTCCAGATGCGCTGTGACTTGTTTTATGGACTACGTGGCTCGCAGGAGATGAAGGTCAGTAATTCAGGTTTATTTCTAAATAAACCTGCAGTTATGTAGCTCAGATATTCCAGTTGCTGGGGCCTCGCAGGCTCCTTTTCTTTTGGCATCCCTTACTCCTAGCCTGGCTCCAAGTCCATGATTCCAGCATCCCAAGGATGAAGCTGGAGCGGGGTGGCCTGTGTCCTCCTCCTGCCTCCTCCAGCATTCAGGATTCCCCTGAAGCAGAATGTGCCCAAATTTACTGAGGAGTTTTGGATCGCCAAGGAAGTTGTGGAGAGAGGTGGCATTGCAGGATATGTTTTTATTCCGATAGAAATAAAATTTTAGATGGGGTTAAATCTCTCCTGAATAACGGTTGGAGGCAAGATTGATGATTAAGTCATTTGCTTTTATTGTCTGACATTAAAAAATACTAGAAAGTAATTGAACTGTTTTTACAGTAAACATTTAATCGTTGTTCATGAAGCAATTATCTGTATTTGATGGACGAGCAGCAGCACTGCTGATGGTTGCTGAAGGAAAGGATGGTTCACGTGGAGAGGCCAGCAAGTCCTGGCTCCCCCAGTGCTTCCCAGAGCTACTTCGGTCCCTGCTTAATTCCCAGGGCTGGCACAGGGAGCCCACTGCTCGATACTGCTCTATTTTTGCTTTATATATTTGGAATTAAAGTTTTGTTAGACTGAAGCTACTGCATTATCAGGAAATAACTATCGATTTGATTACTTGCTTCTTTTGATTAACCTCAATTTTTTTTTTGCACTTCACACTGTTGCTAAATCTTGGATTTTTCATGCCACTCTCCTGGCCCGTGCTGCGCAGCCACCACTGCCTTTGCAGGCCCCTGTTGTGGACAAGATGTGCTCTGCATAGTTGCTTTCTCTTTACCTTGTCTCTCCTGCAGCTCTTGTGCGGCTCAGGTATCCAATGCAAATTGTTAAATTGGGCACTGAGTTCCATAAACATATGCTTATATATATATATATATATATATATATGTATATATCTTATGGTACTTTCCTTCTGCTTCTTTGGGGCATCTCTTGGTGACATTTCTGAAGTTCTCTTTTAGTCAGTGAAGGCCATGGCTCTATCTAATATAAAAGCTGAAATCTTGAGTTAACATCATGTCTTGAAGCTCCATTTGTAAATAAAAATATCAAATATTGTGAAACGTGGTGACAACTCCCCAAAACTCGCAGTCCTGGGAGGACGGACAAGGCTGCACCGCCCTCCTGTGCTCCTTCCTCCCTGCACTCACCGGGCTCAGCAGAGAGCAAAATGCTCCTGGTTATTCCGGCTGCAGATCCCACTCTAGAGCTCGAAAATTTATTCAGGAAATCTCACTGCTTTACAGACAATGAGGAAATCTCATTGCCGTTCAAACGGCTTTTAAGTTGTCTAAAGGAAAACTTCATTCTCACATCCAGAGAAAGTGTCAACAAAGTCTGCAGGTACTTTTGATGGCAAACGTCAAAGGAAATTCAATTCACTCGTCGACTACCAGGCTGCGTTTTCGCTGAAATCTATCAGAAAACCAGTTTTCGTCTTGTCTCAGGCTTCTTCACACTCGTGCTGAACACCCTATTAACAATTTGTGCAAGTCTCTTCCCCAGAATATTACTGCTATGCTAGACTGTTGACTCCAATTTCATAAATGTGCAAGAAGTGAGCAAATTAAGTAGTATGAACTATGACAGTCCTCTGACACTGACAGTGTAGTGTACGGGCCCACACATGCTGTACAGCATAATGATTACATTACAATCTTGTGATATTATTCAAAATGACTTCAGATAAATGAATGATAAACTAGGGGTTATGCTTCCTTTATTACAGGGCTGATAAGGTAGCTAATCAGTGTCCAAGTATATGTCATTACATAAATTATGAACCAGAGTTTGATGTGTATTCCCAAAGAGCCGGAGCCCAAGTGTCATCTGGTATAAGTCTGCAGCCTGAAAAATGAATTCTGAAAACAACAGTCATTTTTGTTCTGACTGTATTAATAGCTTACTAATAAATAACCTTAAAAGGTTGCGGGAGAGTCTTTTAATCTATTAGTGGAATTTTATTCTGCCTAATCCTACATTTCCCTTCATTTGGAAGATTAACTTTCCATGCAAAGATTTGAATCCTGTTGCCCACTACAAAGGAACTGTCCTTTGACAGCTCTGAGAAGAACAAACAAGGCAAATTGCTCTTCTCTTGGTGAGCAAGGGCTTGTTGGGGATTTTGTGAATCCTGGAGGAAAATCTCTCCCCCAAACTCACATGTCCTCCCCTTGACAGCCACACATCTTTAGGAGGAAGGATCCGAAAAGAACTTGGCCAATTCCAACTTTTTTTTCCCCAAAGAGGTGAACTCCCATGTGATGCTCTGAACAAAGAGCAAACTGTGTTTAATGATCCTGGAAGGGTTTGCTCTGTGACTGTGGAGCAGATGCCTCAAGCCAGTCTACTACTGAGGCAGAGAGATGTAGCATTAAGAATACACAATATTTTAAAATTAATAATATATTTGCTTTTTGTATCTTGATTACATATTTTCTTGGGGAAAACAAAATCCTATGAATCAAGGAAAATGTGTATTTAAAAATGTTTAAATTTGATGAAGCACTTGTTACTTTTTTCTCCATTGAAGGCTATTCCGGCAAGGGAGAGAGAATTCCCTTTTTTGCAGGAAATCCATTTTCTGCAGCAGACACTTTCTGAAGATATCTGACTATCTGTAAGTAATCTATAATATATGGACATTTGAGAAGTCCTGAGAGAGAGGGGACCCGAACTGGCTTCACTACATATACATCAATGCTGTATACACAGGTTATAGGTCCGACAAGAAAGTGAGTCTGAGTTCATCTTAGTTGAAACTGAACTGAGCACATCTGAGTCAAGATTGACTTATAGAGCACTTGGATTTACAGATTCTTCCAGGGATGTTTGCATAGTTCTCTCGGAGTTTCAGCTGTAATCCTATTGCTATCAGGATTCAGTTTAAACCTTATTTTTCATTTAGTTGCTGAAATATAGTTGGATAGTCACTTGTGACTTGTATAAGCATGAGGCAGAAAGGGGAATTTTCCCTTTACTATTGCTGCCATGTATGTTCCCAATGTAAATTATAGCTGCTCCATGCTACAGGGCATACAGGGATAGGAAAGATGTATAAAGGTAGGGCTAACTGAATTACCTTCGTTGGTCATGACGTTTGCAGATCCATAGGCCTGGCTACATCCAAACCTGTGGCCAAGGCACTGTCACGAATTGGGAATGTGGGACCTGCTGTCCAGGATTGTGCCATGTTTTGTCCTGCTGCCTGCTCTCCATCTGCTCCAAAGCCGCCAGCATCCCAGGTTGGTGCCAGCTGGGAGCTTCACACTGTCTTGCTGGGCTAGAGAGTCTGTCTCCAAATCTGCA
>JAUBOD010000059.1:4407190-4420128 GCA_032353885.1 Nothura maculosa
CCTAAGAAGCATCTCAAAGGAGCAACGTGTATTTCCAGCTTTTGGAAATGGGCTTTCTAGCAGCACGGAGATGTGGTGGTGGTGGTGCCATGGGACATGCTTGTGCCAGGGTTGCCTTTGGACCCGAGCTTTGGTTTTGTGGAGGGGACCTTTGGAAACAAGAGCCTGAGCAGATGTGGCCAGCAGCCTGAAACGCCTCGGTGGTCCACAGGAGAGCCTGCACTTAATGGTTTTAAATTATTTTTATTGATTAGTGTATGAAAATGTAAGCGTGAGGAATCTCATAAAAAAAGTCTTTCAATATTCCTGTTTCAGCCTTTAAAAAAGGCAGCAAAGCACCACAGCCTTTCTGGAGGCAATGCAAAGGTCTTCACGTTGTCCTTTGAGGCTCCTTGCCCGGGATACAACCCGTGCTCCTCATGGGAAGAGCAGCAGACAGGGACACGCTGTGACCAGCAAGGGGATCCTCCTGCGTGCAGCCTTGGAGGTCCCCACAGAGGCCAATAGACATCATGGGTGTCCTTGTCTCCATGTGTGGATTCCTCCCCAAAACAGCACCTCACATTTCTCTTGCTCTCCTGCACCGCTCCCATCAGTTGCTTCACGCTCATATTAATAACAATTAATTATCATTTTATCCCGGTGTTGCTGCACTGACTGAAATAGAGCCACACGAGGGATTAATATGGTCCAGGATAGTTTTCCATCATTGCATTGCTTGGCCTTTTTTTTTTTTTTTTTTCCTTTCATCTCAATGCCTTGTTAGAATAGATTAATTTGAAAATTGTTAATTGTTCAATTGTTAATTGAAAAGTTAATCGTGTTCTGCACATTCTCCAAACAAAAACCCTCCAATTCTTCTCGGTAAATATTTACGCCCCAGGCCCTGGGCAGTCGCTGCGTATGCGACCGCACAGAAATTGGAGGACAGTAGCAATTTCTGAGAACAAACACAGTATTTACAAAGTGTGCTGCACACAATGGACAATATTGTAAAAGAAAAATATAAGACGTGTACAATAAGGTGCAAACAAATACGTTTCCATTTTTTTATTTTGTTGACTGGTATACAAGGTTCTAAAAAGGATTTTTTTCCTTTGTGGAGAACGCACTGCAGATTTACAATATTATATTCCACTGTATACATTTGCTAACAAAAAATACCACTACTGTATCCACACCAGTGACAAATCTGCCAGCAAGTGACTAGTTGATATGCCTTTTTATTACTGCAGCTGCCTTGTTTTTTCTAGTCAAAATAAAAGAAAATCACAGGATCCTTAAAATAATAGCTGACAGCAGGTAGTTACTGAGAAATGCATGTCCCTGGCTCTTAACTTTGTAGCATCCATCCAGATGGCAGATGAGAGGCTGGGATCTGCAGGTTGGTGACAAATACACGGGTAATAGCATTCAGCTTGCCTAACTGTAAAAGTGAATCCGCTCTCGGGCTTTGATTGCGGAGCTGACATGTCGCAGGAGGAGTCGCTGGGAGGATGTGCCGAGGCAAGAGCACAAACAGGCGCGGGCGCCGGAGCTGCTTGATGTGGAATTACGAGCACGGCAGCCGCCAGCGCCGCGAAGACGGCGGAGCCGAGCAGCCGGGAATGCTGCTCATCCCCGGGATGCTCCGGCTCCTGCGCCGGCGCGGCTCTCCTTGCAGCATCCTTCATCCCTCTCTCTCCCTTTCCATTTTTCCTTACTTTTCCTAAGCAAAACCTCGCCTGGGAAAGAGGAGGTGCAAGGCTACTGCTAATCCTTTAATGCTGACTTTGCATGGGGAAAGCCCTCGTGCAGCTCGGTTATGCCCACCAAGAATTATCTCTGCCCAGCAGCCGGGCATCTCTGGCTAAGTCTTGCCCTGTGCATTAGCCATGGAGGGAAGCGCGTGTTGCGGAGCTGGGAATTGTCAGGATCCTCCGCACGGAAACGATCCTGCCAGGACAGGGGCTTCCTTCTGCATCCCAGGGCGTGTCCTATTGCATGGAGCTCCCTGGAATGAGGACCTGTGTGCTGGGATGGCGAGAGCTTGCTCCAGGCTATTCCCACCCCAGCTCCTTGGGATGCCACAGGCCCATCCTATCAGCAGAAGAACACACATCCCTCTCCCTCGTAATCTTTACCTATCTATGTTTTTTCCCCTAAAACGAGTGGTGAGGTGACTTCCTGCCTTCCAAAAGCTGCAGGTGGAGAAACCTTTGCTGCGTTGTTGCTCGTGCTCTGGTCCCCCTGTGCAGAGCTGCCTTGGGCTTCTCCCTGCCCCTCGCTCCGCAGCACGCGCTGGAGGGGATCTTGGGTTTGTGCAGGTCACGCACAGGAATTTCACTTTATAGGTGGTTTTGTTCAATGGATACACGTAGGATGACATTAAAAAGCATATGGCAGATTTACATGTTTAAATAGTATAAATATACACATACATCTTCTGTTTCTATTATGCCCATCTGCTGGTTCTTTTTTGGCATAAGTTGCAACATCTGCTCCTATTCCTTAGATCGCCTTTACTTTTGCTTTTGCTCACTTATGGATATTGAAAACCCAAATGTGAGAAAGGCAATAATAACACAGTGCAATATAGCTGGCTAAAATGTTCCCAAATCAGTCCTGTCCCACAGCCGGTAGCTCATGGACTAGCCAAGAGCCCGCTGATACCAGCTGCATGGGGAGAAGAAGCAATCCTGGCGCTATCTGTCACCTCCTTCACCTAGCAGGACTTCAATTTTGAGACCGTATCCTCACAAGACGCCACAATCCTGGTGCGCATGGCTAAATTATGCTTTATGTTACATGGGTTTAGCATTGGAATACTTGCTACTTCGGAGGATTTAAAACAGCGTAAGCAGAGCAGAATTTGGCCTAGCCTCCATAGTCTTTGCTCAAAATTAAACCTCAGCCTTGTGAGAATGAGCCTTTTTTATTATTTTTTACTTTTTTTTGTATTAAACTGTTATCTTTCCAATCTAAAAAAGCTTTTGTAGATCAAACAAACCTGCAATTTCATTGAGGTTCCTACCAGTCTGTTCTGTGCCTTGGCAGAGAAAACCCTGGGATTAATATATTTAGATCAACAAATTGAAAAGTAATGCAATGATGTCAAAATCTGAAATCTTTTTAAGGGAATACATTGGATTCTCACGCTGATTAGGTTTTAGTGCTTCACTTAATTTGTCTAAATATGCAAAATGTGCAAACTCCATCCGCTTTACAAACTGCTTGCTCCTCGTGCAGGATTTATCCCTCTTCCCTCGGCACCCACAGAAAAGTTTCTTAACCAGAAATCTACTTTTAAAGCACCTCTTAGCCCGTGGCTCTGCATAGAATTGCATCATTTTTTCTCCTAAATGATAGTACTGCTCAAATAATTTTGTTTACTAGCTAGTCATCTAATGATTTGTTTGCATAATCATATTTATATTAAGTAGATAGCAACAATTAACTTTATTTTAAGTGTAGTTATTTGAAATACAGTAGTGGTAATATATGCCAGAAGCAAATAAACATATTAGCAGGAAATGCTTAAATGATCTGGATAA
Source organism: Nothura maculosa (assembly GCA_032353885.1). Taxonomy (NCBI): domain Eukaryota; kingdom Metazoa; phylum Chordata; class Aves; order Tinamiformes; family Tinamidae; genus Nothura; species Nothura maculosa. The sequence continues at coordinate 4,410,724 of JAUBOD010000059.1, forward strand.
CCCTATGAGCCAGCATAGCAGGTGGTAATATCCTGTTTTTAAATTACATTTCAGCAAGTGAACATAATAAATCCTCTTGTGTTATATATTTCGCTGGTAGCAACTTATACTCACATTATTCTATTTGACCTCATTACTGCTAATCATTATCACATTTTTAATAGCTGCCACAGTGAGTGAAACAGTTAATACAGTATTTCTTGCCGAAAGAGAGCCTGTCAGGTTATTGATGACAAATTAAAATTAATAAAGAAGATCTGTGTCGAATTTGAGGGAATGGAGTAACCGCGGGCATCGGGATGATTGGAGCGGCCTCCGGGGCGCCCGCTGATGAGCGGTGGTTTTGGGGCACAGGTAGCGCTCGTAAGGGGCGAGAAAATGGCTCAATTGGTGCTTTTGCCAGCAAGATCCCCCGGAATGGGAGCTGCATCCTGCTGGTCCTCGTCACCCGTGATCTGTCCCCAGGATATCCCAGGGATAGAGAGCTGAAACCTTGCACCATCCCTGGGATTGCCAATACCAGCCGCATCGCTCTGCTGTGCAAATGCAAAATAAAAACAGAGGAAAGGAGGAGTTAATTCAATTAAACATTCTCCCACCCACGTCTTACCTTTCCCCACTGCTCAGGGGAATCATTCCTGGAACGTATATCACCAGCAGACTTATTTTTACCGTTATTTTTAACTTAATGAGTATACCTTACACATCAGAGAGAAAGTACAAAGGTTAAATTTTACATTAAGAGCACATTGCAACATGGTATGCAAATACTCCTATGCAAATGTAAAGCCAGCAGAAGATAAATGTGTTATATTTTTAACCAGTTAACTATGACTGTGAAGTATGGTGCAAGATATTCAGTAGTTTCATTTTATATCTTTCTTGTAAATAATGCATAAAGTATGTAGATGTTGTCAAAATATGATTAAGCTATTAGCTTTATAGTTTTCATAGTTAAGAATGTGTTCAGCATGTAGCTCATAATAACTCATTTCTAAATGCAGACACCATTATAAAATATTTCTTGTTCAAGTGAATGTTATCATGTGACATAATGATTTTGCTTAAAACCAAGTTAAATGAGGAGTAAAATTAAACAATATTGCATGAATTGTGTTTGACTAATTTTGTGTCACATTATATTAGCCAAGCTTTCAAAATATGTGTTAATGACAAATAGTGTAAGCCCCTAACATACTTTATATGTCTGTAAAATCACCCTTAAGTCATTAGCTTTTAAAGGTTCATTTTGTTTGCAGTTTTTGTAGCCACTGGCTTTTTAGTGATTACTTTTGTCTATGCAACTAGACATGATTAAAAAAAAGATATTTTACATAAGTCTTTGGGACTTGCTGCCGCGTTATGGGGGCATACTGTGCGCATTAAAACAATGTCTAATAATTGATGAACTCCTCGGTTTGGAGGTAAACATAGTTAAGGGTGAATTTTAATGCTCATGTTGTATTTACATAGGAGCCATACTGAGCTCCCGAGCAACAGTTTGTTGCTTTCATGTCGGGGTTTATCTGCTGCCTGCTACCGAAATCTTTCTTGCCGAATACGATCAAAGTGCTACAGATCTCTGCGTTTAATTTAAAAGGGACAAAGTTTGCTTCGATGAGATAACTGGTGTTTTGATTCAGCCGATGCTGCGGGAGATGTGGAGTGTGGACCGGAGCCTCCGCGGCATGGAAATACCCTTTGGACTTATCTCTGCCTGCTAAGGCTACAGGAAAGGGGCTGCGGTATTGAAACAGAGCAGGGGAAAATGATCAAAGTGCACATTTATCACTTAAAAATACTGTTTGGCCTTTTGCTCGCAAGAATGGTAATTGAAATGGAGTTATCAAAGGTAGCTTGTCACAGGAATAAAATGGAAATGCCTCGTTCCTAACACTGTGCACGAAGAAATGAAAGTCTAACTATGCTTTCAAGTGCCCCGAGGATTGGGGCATCCTCTTCCTTCCCGTGGGCTCTCTGGTGGCCTTTCTGGATGCACTCAAGAGGAAGGAGAGGTGGTAGAGGAGCAGAAGGGTGGTCGAGATGTGTGCTCTTTCTCCCTTGGCATCCCTTGGTATCCTGATGTTGTGTGTCCCTGCTCCGATCCTGCTCCAAATTGGAGGATCCCATCCCATCCCAGTGTTACTATTTGGACTCCATAGAATCATAGAATCATAGAATGTGTAAGGTTGGAAGGGACCTTAGAGGTCATCTAGTCCAACCCCCCTGCACACACAGGGTCACCTAGAGCACATGGCACAGGGCTGCATCCAGGCGGGTTTTAAAGATCTCCGAAGAAGGAGACTCCACAACCTCTCTGGGCAGCCTGTTCCAGTGCTCTGTCACCCTCACAGTGAGGAATCCATGAATATCCATGAATAGATGGAGTTAAAAACTTGCTGCCACCAAGTGCTCTGTCACCCTCACAGTGAGGAATCCATGAATATCCATGAATAGATGGAGTTAAAAACTTGCTGCCACCATGACCATATTTGTCATGCAAAGTAAGCTCTGGTGGCCACTCCCAAAACTTGATAGTTTTGAACGTGAAGTTGTTGCTTATGAGACACCCGTGAGATCCAATGGGAGAGCAGATGCTCAGCGCTGATGGAGCCCTGGCTCTGCAAACCCGTGTTTCCTTCCCCTTCCCTTGGGAGCAGCAGTAGCACGTAAGGAGCCTATGGGCTGGAGGAGGACTATTGTCTCTAATTAGCCCCTTGGCTACAACTAACTCCTCTTTTTTCCCCCTTTTCTGTCTCTTATCATGACAATATGCAATAGTGAAGCATTTGCTTCCCCAAAACTTCTTGTTCTTTTCTCCAAGGGGAAATAAATGACATTGGGCTTTTACTGGGGCACATTATATGCATTTAGCTAGTAAAAATAATAATTAAAAAAAGAGAGTGTTAGAGTGACAGTGAATTAGTGGAAAGATGCAGAGAGAAGGAAAATACTTTTTTTTTTAGTGTTCCAGTGTTCAACTTCTTTGATAAAATCTTCATTCTACCCACCCTACCCTTGTGCCTTAGGAAGCTACAGCTTTATCTCAAGGATTTTCCCTCTGGACACTTGTCAGAACAAAGAGTATGGACTTTGCATATAATTTATACTCGTGTATATGAGGAGCTTGTCACATCTTAATGTTGAACCTCACCAGAGAGCAGCCCTCTGGAGCTCTCGGCGCTCTGCTTTGCATTGGGGTGGGAAAGCCGCACGCGCCGCGGGTGCAGGCGGGTCTGCCCTCAGCTGCCACCGCTTTCCTCACCACCTCCCGGGATGATGGTCCGTGTCCCTCCGGAGCTGAACGGTCTTTGTGCTTCCATAGTATCCATGTGTTGGGAAAAGGGGGGATAAAATGGGGGAGAATTTCTGGTGGGGTGTAAACCAAGGGAAATGGGGCAATGATGTGTTCTGGAATTTGGTTGAGTTCTTAGACTCTACTTCCGACAAATTTCTGATACACTTTCATAGTGTTTCCATGAAATGAAAATATTCCTTAATGACTTGACTCCACTTCCTCAGGGATATGATTGACCTGATTACAATTGTGTGTATCCTCTAAGAATGAAAAAAAAACAAAAAATCTGTTCTGTGATCCTGTAACTGCTCTTCTGAAATGTTAACATTTGAACCTGAGCCCTTCAGACATGTGAACAGATCTTCTCTTGCTATGAGACAAGGAGTAGGTTGCTGCCCCTTGGTCTCCTGGGACTGGGTGTTGGGGGGACCTGGCCAATGTGTTTGGGACACTGTTGGAAGAGGGAAGGTAATAGGCTGGACAAGCAGCTGTGGTCACGAAAAAGAGATCACTGAGGAAAGGAAGATTGACAGGGATTAGGACTATGGAAACTTCCAGTTTACTTATTTGTTTGAGTGCTAAGTTAGTTTTAGGTTAGGTTTTAAGATACTTCCTTGCATGTGTGAGTTTTGTGCATTGAATTTAGCTGCTTAAGAACTGTCAAAAAGTTCTGATGGTGTTTCACAGAGCTTTAAGGATGAGAAGAAGAGGAGATGGTCTGTAAAGATTCTGGAAGACTCACAGCTATGAAGTGGGATATCAAGGCCATGAAGTGACTTGGCTTCAGATCATCCATACTCCACCAGCTTTACTTTGCAAGACTTTCTTCAGTGGTGCATCAAATGGTTCCCTCAAGGACAATAACCAGCCATGGTTCTGCAGATGGTTCTTTTTAGGGCCTCCTCTCTTTAGGCAAAGGAGACCCATCACAGTCCCAGTCTGGAATGTGGTTTTGGGGAATAGATTCTTATTTGCAGAGGGTGGAAGAAGGAAGATGGACTAGAGAGGGTAGAATCCTTCCTCTGTGGTGCCACTGGTCTGTTGCGTTGTCCCTGAGCTTTGGGGTTGTTGCTAACTGCCACAGTGAACCTGACCCTCAGTCCGGGAGGTTGTTATTACTTAGTTTGCAAGAAATAAATGCTGCCAAAATAAAATGTTAAATGATGTTATTTGTGACTGTGATTAATTCCAACACATGTAACCCATGGATTTGTTCGAATGGTAGGTGCCTGGGAGAGGGTAGCCAGGAGGGAGAGGAGTCGCATGGCTTACATAAGGTAGAGTAGATCCCGCTCTTACCCACACAATTTGCATCTCATTGCTCCTGTTAAAGTCATTTGGTGTGTTGGGATGTCACAAATATCAGGTCGGGCAGGAAGACAGATGGCACCCACCCTGGCAGTACCTTTGGGTACCTTCTCTGGCATCCTCTCTCCTCTGGGAATGGTCCTTGGCATCTTCAGGTCATGCTGGGCTCATTCCCAGCAGCCCAGCTTGGGCCCCATGTCCCCAGCTTCTTGCTTGACTTCCTTCCCACAACCAAAACACCTCAATTTTACTTTTGGATGGTGGAATGACCATCTGGATTTGAAATTGCTAAAATTAAAATTTATTTTGGATGAACCTGAAATACTAGAGCACAAAATTCCTCTGCTTGGAAACTGCACAAATCCAATAAACTCTACAGTCCTTAGAAGAGCTCCTGGGAATATGCAGGGGTGCTGAAGTTGGTGTCATTGGTTTTGAAGGATTAGAGTCTGATTCAATGGATTTTATGTGCAGATAGGCAGTACCTTATGGCACGAGAGGCCTTGCAGAGGTGACAATTTTGGGAAGCAGGATCTAGTTGGATGTGCTCGAGTGTTCAAGTGACTTGTAAAATACTGCCTGGAACAAAGGAAGGATCAGGCGTTTTAGTTTGTTTATTTTTCAGAAGTTGTTCTTTTGAAAGGATATGGAAAAAAACATCTTTTTTTTCCTGTCACTTAGAAGAGCCAGCCAGTATGTTTTCTGAGAGCTTTCAGAAATGTACGGCTTGTTAGAGATCCTGATCCAGATCATACTAGTGCTAATCTGTTCAGTCCTGATTAATATTCCAGGCTCAATCCATCACGATGCGACTCCAGCTCTGTCACTGTATCATGGAGAGTTGATTGAACTGGTGATTTCCACAGCTATTGCTGGAAGATCAGTAGAAGAAAAACAAAGCAGGTGAAATGGATAGCTAGCAGTGAAGCTGTTTAAATATTTATAAAAGTTAGCTAAGATTCAGGAGCCGTTTAACATACCCAAATTTGATACATTAAGATGAATAATTGCTTTCTGTAACATCATTCTATTTATTTATTTATATACCCTTCAAAATGGTACTACCACTTTCCGGATGATTTGGGAAGGGATTTTGAAAGTGGCATGTTGTCCTTGGATCTGGTTCTGAATGATCCTAAAAGTGTAAATCTGGAATAATGCTGCTCTGAAGGGAAATGTTGTTGATTTACTTTGCTGCACTGAGAGCAGAGTTTTGCACATGGATTTAAAAGGAATGCCTTAAAAATGTCAATAAACAAACAAACAAAAACACTCAAGAGACTATTTGCCCATAAGAGTTTGTTTCAAGGAAAAAAAAATCTGAGTTTTATTTTTAGACTGGAAAATACAGTATGAAAACCACAGAAAATTATCTAAATGAAATCTAGATAGGGCTCTTAAAATTAAAATAAAAAGTGCAAGAGTTACATGCAAAGGAAAACATTTAGTGCTTTAAATTCAGCCGTGTTCCCCAGACCCTCTAGTACAGCCCAGTGTACGCTTAAAAAGAGCTACTTCATCTATTTAATTAAGAGAAACTACTATCAAAGCAGATTTCGCATTTAAAATTCGTGTTTAAACTTCTCACAGATTAAGTGAGCTTAAACAGTTGCTATTCCTGACTTTAACAGCATTATAAAATACATTAGAGATTGAGAGGATAAAATTCTGCCATGTTAGGTTATAACCTAACTGCTATTTGCAGTTGTAAGGACTACTAATGGCGCAGGGACAAGATTTATTATAGGAAAGACATCCTGCTTAACATTACCCTTGTCATTCCATTAATAATGACTGCTTATGAGCCATCTCGCTGGCATCTTTGTTGTCCTGAAAACTTAAAACTCGCAGCACAATTCTTTACGATGTGCTACATTGCCCCCTCTGGGTATTCCTGACCATTATCCCATTTGGTTATATTCAAAACTGCTGCCTCCTGAGAGAGCATTAGGGCTGACCCTTCACCCTGCAATATTCTTGGTTCAAATGGCGTAATAACATGTAGTGAATATTTACAAGCATACTTATACTATAATAGAGTACTGCTGTGAACATTAGCACATATTTTCTGCTCAATCAGGCTTTGATGTAGAGCTTGGCTCGTACCCTGGAGAAAATGCAGTCCCCAATAAGCTGTGCTAGTGAAACACCCTTGAACCTAAACAGCTTACATAACATCAACCGACTGGATGCAGATTAGCCGGCAAACGTAGGCACAGGGAAGGCAGCAATGTGTCCCCGCGAGCCTAGGGAGCACAAGGCATCGCTGCAGAGCCAGGAGGTCATGATCTCACCTTGCAAAGGGAATTAAAAGCAGTCCCTGTGGGTCCCAGTTCCTCTCTATGAGCCAGAGGGATGTGTGTCCATGGGTTGCTGCTTCTCTCTGGCATGTTGCGTTCCATCCTAGGAGATGCTGCCCGGCTCGTGTGCATCGTCCTGGAATGCTCCAACCTGGCCACTCTCTTCCCACTCATCCAAGTACCGTCATGACACTTCTTGACATGTCTTGATCACCCACTGCACAGTCTCTTCTTGTCCGCACACCCCTTCATTTTATTCCAGATCCAAAAGGAAAGTCATGGGTCGTCTGCAGCTCTGGGATCTCCAGGAGCATCAGGTGTTTGCAAGGCAATGCCATTTGGAACAAGCTCACCTTGACATGCCAATGAAATCTAGTGCAGGGAAAAAGTCTAACTGTGGCTGATTAAAGATTTTAATGTTAATTTGGGTGTAAGCTTTGTGCAAATTTATTCCCTTTAATCACTGCTGTCAACTTCCTCAAGAACATGACCATGATTCCTCAAATACCAGCAAATCCATCTTTGATTCGCTTTACTCTTTATTGCCTTTTTGGTAAAGTGTCCAGTGAAAGAGTGGAGATTTTATTGATATTGCACTGAAAGCTGCCTGTGCATGCTCCCCATTCCACCGCCTTGGAGCAGGAAGGGTCACTTCTTATTTGTGTTGCTTTATGACTGTGTAGTTAATCTGTTTAGATATGAGCCCAGCTGGAGGGAGGACACTGCTCAGCACAGACCTAATATGAGCTTTTTTTAAAAAAAAATAGTCTACCATGTTTATGAAAAAGTTTGGCTTGGCAATATCTGTCTGTCTTTAGCTGCAGGAAGAGGAAGCCTTACGTATTTTCTCTGCATGCCATATAGACCTGTTACAATTTTTGCATTAAAATCTTCATATACAAAGGAGATGTCCATTTTTGATATTTTATTCATAAGATCCCTCAAGGTGTCATTGAAATTCTTGCAGTCTTTCATCAGCGCGATCTACTCGTGGAGAGTACACCTGCACAATAGATGAGATGCTCGTCCTCAGAGAATAATGGCAGCCATTCGGATATTAATTTGGTCCCAAGTAATTATCAAGTTCATATCTTTCACTTCGCGAGATAACTTTTTCTTCCTTTTGATTTTTTTTTCCTTTTTTTTTTTCTTTTTTTTCCTCTTTCCAGAAGGAATGCGCAGACTTGTTATTTCTGCTCCAGCCGCTCTGATCACGCTGGTCCCCTTTGCCGTGACTTTAATTCAGGTTACTGGCGTTCAACATGACAGACTACTGTAAGTGCATCTGTCTTGCCTCGAAACTGTTAATATTCGGTGTGCCAAGATCAATAATGTGCCACATAGAAAATCTTACCTGATGGATCTAGTTAATGCCCTAAGAAAATAAGGCCCCCTTATATCAATTTAATGTGGGTGTTGCTTGATGGATTATATCCCCGCGTAATCGAGTTGACAATCAGGCCCAGGACCTGCGCTGGGATTGCTCGACACCATTCGGATACCTTTTTTTTTTTCTGAAATAATATTGAAAAATGTGGTCAGTTTAGCTGGCAGCATGAGCAGGGCCTTGTGGCATCCCTATTGCTTCTGATCCCATGCGCCCGCTCTATCCTGTGGAGCCCCAGGAAGTGGTAGCATTCCAGGGAGGGAGAGTCATCACTTCTGGGCATCCTGTTTAAATTCATTGTGGTCTGTTGGCTAAAGGCAGTTTCTGCTAAAGATAGGCTATGCCTAAAGCCAATGTTCATGGTCTCAGTTTGCATCTTCATAGGAAGCAGCAGCTCAAGCAAGCAGGAGAAGTTGACACTAGACCCTATCAATCACCACCGTCCTCCAGCTTGGACTATGAAAGAGTCTGCAAGGAACTTACAGGTTTCCAGAACATTTCTGGAGCAGATTTTCTCCAGCAAAAATATTCTCTTCTATACTATCAGCTCTCCTATCCCCCTAACTGAGCCATGTCATTGTGACTGACTCATGTGAGTTGGCATTTCCCTGCAAGGTGTAAGACCACAAACACAGACACTGGGAAGGAAGAACCTCTGCAGACATTGCCGTCTCTCTCCCATCCCAAGTGTCCTGGTCCAGGTTCCTCCAGTTCCTGGTTTGATGAATTTCTATTTTTTTCTGCCTTAGTGCCAGAAAGCAGCATTTCAGCCTTTGAAATTGAAGGGGGAAAATTCCCGAGTATCTGTGAGCAGGCTTACACAGAAGGAAACTTAAGTCACTGTTAATAGAGGCACTCTATGTAGTCTGACTTTGCATGCACAACTTGCATTTCCAGACCAAGGCTTTGATGCCAAGTGCTGTAGAGCCAGCCACTTCCAGCAAAGTGTGCAGGTTTTCCCATACTGTTAGGTGATATCCCTGCAGATATCCGTCTGCACTCTTTAGTAGCTGTCTTCTTCCTTTCCTACTGTTGTTTTTTTTTCTTTTTCTTTTTCTTTTTCTTTTTCTTTTTCTTTTTCTTTTTCTTTTTCTTTTTCTTTTTCTTTTTCT
>JAUBOD010000059.1:4426215-4431215 GCA_032353885.1 Nothura maculosa
ACCAATAAAAATTAGCTTATATTTGGCACGTCTAATTTGTCCAAGAATAATTTAGATAGAAACTCCAATTACTTTGCAAGCAACCTATTTGCTACTTTACTCTCTCAGCGTGTTTGAAAAAAAAAAGTCTTTGATAATTTGCAAGCATTTGTCATGAAAGGCAATTTTATTTAACTTGAATCCAGAAGGAAAAAAAAATGCAAGGAGGTTTCAATTTTTAAACTGATAACAAAGCCCTGTAGTGGTGCTGTTACATTTCAGCACAAAGAGGCTGCAAAATAACCTCTTTTTGTAGTTAATGGTAGCAAAAAGATTTAATTGCTCTGAAACACTTATTTTATGTATTATCTCATTGATTAGAAGACAGTTGTAAATGGCTTATTCAATGTAATTGCAAACTCTGGGATGGAAACAAAAAGTAAATTATATGTCTTTGCAGGCTGTGGAATGGTAAGTCCTCGCGCTTTTAATTGCAGGAGTTTTGTGAAGCTGGCGGGGATATAATGCTGGGATTTATCCGCTTCTGGGAGGCTGCAGCGTTGGCACCTATCAGACCTGAATTAGGACAACACTATTAGCAAAGTGTTCGTTAAACCATGTCATCACTTCTGCAGTTCTGTCGATGTCTGCTCAAATGGCAATGAGCCGTCTCTGATACTCGCGGATGTATTTGAACCTGCCGGTGCTGAGGGTTGCCGCTGCAGTGGGATGTTCCTGCCACCTTTCCCCGTTTTGCACACCACGAGGTGGAGCTCTGGAAAAAAAGGCATTTTGTGGAGTGAGAAACTAACATCTTGTGAGAAAGATCACAATAAACTAGATAGGAGATGTGATCACTTCATGCTGAGCCATTTAAAGCCATGGTTTGGTATGCAAGGTGGTGATGGGGTTATGGTTGGGCTTGGTGATCTTGAAGGTCTTTTCCAACTGCAATGATTCTATGATTCTGTGTATAGGGATGGACGGATGTAATAAGGATGATGCACAAATATGAGTGGTATGAACCTCAAGATGAAAAGGTGTATCAGCTATGAGTCTATGGACAGGGAGAAAGATGGAAGCGCAGGAGCAGATGGCCAGACAGATCCCATACTGATGGAAAAATCAGAAGAACCTTTATTTATAAAATAGAAATTTCCACTATTGACACATTTTTTTGGAGTTATCTTTGGTGAAGATTGTCCTATCTTTTTGCAACACAGCTGATGTCCATGGGTGTCCTTTCCCCCAGGAAAGCCATAGCTGGGCACCACATCAATGTTGCCTGGCCCACAGTAGTGTTGGCATCCCGCTTTGCTGGAAGCAGATTCACTCCCAGGAACAGAGGGAGTAAATTGGTTACTGGATGGAGCAGTGTCTTCCCTCAATGACCTCCAGACACTCTCTCCCTCTTGACCAACGATATTTGGGAACTGTCTCCTCCAGCCTGGCCCTCCTCTTCCTCTCCAACCAAGGTTTCAGACTACCAGCACTGTAGTCATTCCTCATTAGTTGGGGTTTCAGAAGCCCATGGTATATTTAGACATCATATATATTTGTCAGTAAAGAGTAGCTTAAATGATCTACTTTGTTCACTGCTTAATTATGTTATTTTACTGTTCCTGAAAACCTGACACAAGGCAAATTTACATTACTGTGCTCCTAATTAGCCAATAATCCTTAAGGATTTGAATGATACATACCCAAAGTAATTTCCTTGCTCACTAAATATGAATTTCCTTACGTTAGGTTAAGGAGATGGCACGGTGACAGCAAGCATCTTGATGATGACAGCTCTCAACGTGTTTGTCTCGGGAGTCACAATCTATTAAAAGACACATAATGATCTCAACTCTTTAAGAAAGTGTAGGATGCCAAATCAATAAATAGTGTAGAATGCAAACAGAACCGAAATTTGCCTACTAACATAGTATGCAAGGCTGGGCTGCTCTTCCTTTAGGTATCAGGGACACCTCAGACGCAGGTTCCAAGCAGTGGGGACACGTGGAACTCCTCACGGGCTGAATTCATGTGTATTTTATACTCGGGTGCTTTTATTTCTTTAGGAGCTACTTCTAATGTGATTCCTGTAACAATAAGGTAAAGACTGATAATTGGATTGTGCGAGAATTAGTGACTTTTTCTTTAAACAGAGGTTTTAGAAACATCAGAAAAATTCCGGACGTGAACCCACGACCTAGGTAATTAAGTGATTTTATTTTCTCTCCTTTTCTGTTTGTGCTCCTGCTTTGAAGGTGAGATCATAAGCTTGCAGGGACCACATGGAGCTCCCACCGTGGTGAACTAATGTCTCTACAAATCCGTAATAACAAGGGCCGGTCTTTCATTTACTCTCCTTAAGAAAAAGAAAGGGAAGGAGGGAGCGACTCCAGCGCTTAAAGTATCAATCTGAAAACGTAGTGCAAAAGAGCTAGAGCTCCGTTATCCTACACGCAGGCTGAGCGATATCTTTCCATGCATCCTTCATCTCTGCAGCTTCCTGGCTTAAATAAAAGTGCAGAATTGGGGTAGGGGCTCTGATGGGAGCCAGGACAGGATACCTCTGACTTTTAGCTCCTGCTGGCACTAAAATGCACATTTTTGGTTCAGCTACATGTTTTGCTGTTGAGTTTCTGTTGCATTTTGAAGGACTCTTGTTGTGCTTGTTGTTGTTGTTGTTGTTGTTGTTGTTGTTGTGGGAGCTCGGTATTAAGGGAGTGGTAACAGTTCGTATTTGCTACTGTAGATAGTTTAATTTAATGCATTGTTACATTTAATCTTTGCAATGAATCCAGATGCCGCAGTGATGGGCGCATAAAAATAATTAAATAAGGATAAATAGACCATAACAATTTACCATTGCCAGTTGTTGTAACACGAAGTTACATATCAAAAATGTATGGCCAGAAAATTATATAGATTCCTAATTAATGCAGAAGAAGCAGAATGCAGATGCATTTATGAAGAAAATAACTTCTATAGACACCGGGCTGCAGCAGGTACACAGAGCTCATCGTGTTCTTGAAGGGGAAGCTCCTGCTAGGTATCCAACACTACACTTGATGTAACAAATTGGAAATGTAATGCAACTGAATGGAAGTTTTTGGACTTCCATTCTGGAAAACATTTTTGGCTTCCAAAGACTCCCCGCACTCATCACAGCAGTGAACTGGCCCTGTCCAGGACAGGTCTCAGTGTGGGACAGTTGTTCTCATTTTACCTCAGCTACTTGTGCACTTTTAATAATAAAACTTTTTTTTTCAGATTTGGTTTCTAAAATAATTCTGACCTTTTAAAAGGCTCTGAAAGATAGTTTCCTTTCTAGGTAAGGCAAGTGACACACATACACCCACAGATATATATATAAACATATATATGTGCATATACATATATATTTATATACAAAACATATATATACTATATATATACATATACACATACATGCATTATATATTTTATATGCACACACACATACATAAGGAGGTACCTTGCCACCTGGCACGTACCTGTCAGCCAGCTGGACTCTCCTATGCTTGCCAGCAGCTTAAAAAAGTCAAACCAGTATTAGAACAACACCATGATAATAACAAATAATAATACAAGGGATGGATTCAAACTCGCCCAGCTCCCTTGGTGCAGTCTCAGGTCCCCACTCATTTTCCTGGGAGTTTATGGAGCTTTGCACCAATGGAGGCAAATTAGGAGAGGCTGAGCACACACTCTGTGTTTTGCTCACATATCGGCAAAGTACCTGTGTCTGCGACTGGGTATACACTTTATTAAGTTAAGGAACATTTTTTTATGGTCAGTAAAGCAAGTGAATAAAATTGAGAGGGAAATATATATTGTGTCAGCTTGCCTCTTTCTGCAAAAACTGTATTTTCTGCTATAAAGACAAGGCATACAGAAAGGAAAAATATAATCATGTTACTACAGTGCGATCATCCTATATAAGCACATTAGTAAAGCACTGTGATACCAGTCATATTGTGAACTTAAAACCACCCCTAATTAAACTGTCTGCATCCCCCAGCATTTTCCTGTAATGATGTCAAGCCGTGCAGCAATTAGTTGTCCCTCCATGAATGTAAACACTGTTTGTAAATCATATAAATTTAACCTGCTTTGCTTATTGAAAAGCTCCTAAAATGGAATTAATTAGGATTGTGGATTTTGGAGCTATAATTTATTGAACCATTGTTGAATGTCTCAATATAATGCTTTCTGTGATTCACAGCGCTTCATTTTGGCAGCAAAGGTAGCGCTTATTAAAAAGCTCGGCTCTAATTCGGGCTAGGACTAATGGTGTGTACAGCAGCGTGCAAAATATTTTCTTGCACTATCGGGGCGGCTGGGGGGTTCTTTGATATCGAGGCTTAGTCTTTGGGTGCCTTGGCCTTCTGGCTTTCTCCGTTCGGTGCCCACCTCACCACTTCAGTCTAATCGGGATGTTGGGTTTGGATCAGGAGGAAGCCTGCCCTTCCACGGCAGTTCATCTTCTCTTTAGAGATCCGACTAACCGCCTGTGGCAATACGCTGGGAAACATAGCACATTACCATGGAATAGCTCCATTAGAGACAAAGAAATGTAAACAAAACAAACACATTTGCCACTGCTTTTAGCTCAATTATATTTCTCCTATTGATGGCATTGCATAAAATGAAAAAGTGCTCCAGACCTAAATTTAGTAAACCTTTTGTTGCGATTTACTCCAGGAAAACCTCTGTGGCTGGAGGTGGATGGTTTACCTGAGCCATCAGCTACATAGCACGTTTATGGTTATTGTATTTTACAGGTTGATAGATTTTTATATTCTGTCCAAGTCAGGATCTTACACCACCTGGTTTATTATTTAGTAATTTACAGTGCAGTCAGGCATGTTTGGTTTAATGTAGGATAAACTTATAAATCTATTGTTCCTCCAGTTGCTGGGCTGGTGTGCAATGAACTACAGAGCTTGATGCGTACATACATTTCAGCTCTGCTTATTTTCTTTGATAGGGAAGCAGGCAATAGATAA
>JAUBOD010000059.1:4436215-4441402 GCA_032353885.1 Nothura maculosa
TATCTATCTTCTTTTTTTCCCCATCCCATTTGCATGCTGCACACAATTAAAGGAAGTCATCCTGCTTGCACAGTGCTTTAAAAACGTTTCTGTCAGCAACAGCACCGGGGTTTGAAGAGCCCCGGCTCGCTAAGAGTAGGACTAACTAATTGCATAAGGGTCGCACCATCTGTTGCTAAAGTAAATCTTCAGATGATGAGAAGGTGGGTTTTTACAGAAAACCTCCCCACAGCGATCGCTCTTGGTTGGATGCTTCCTTTGTATCAGATATTTGTGCTGGTTTTCTATTAATTTCCGAAGCTTTCACTTTTTTTTTTTTTTAACTCTTAGTGGGGAAAAGACATGAAGAAATCTTTATTCAAAACTTGGGAAAGACTTTTTAAACCTTGGGAAAGACTCTCCATAAGGATAGGTACTTTTGTGAGCACTGAGTTTGTGGGGCTGTAGAGACCTGCCTCGTGTCCCAGGACTGCAAACTGTTTTCTCTGACTCCATTAACATGCCGTCTCCTAAGGGAGCTCATCCTCTTAATTCACTAATTTGGATAAATTTTCCGCTCGGATCTGTCGTAAGACCCTAAGTGCTGCTGTGACATGAAAAGTCATGACAAAAGACATGGAAAGACAGGAGGTTTATTTGCTTTTCTAGACTGGGAAAAATAGTTTGTCCTGCAAGCGCAGGTAGCAGATATTTCACTGAACTCTTGGCTGAGGATTCATAGTGCCATGGGAAACCAGTGCGTTTTCTAAATCCAATAGCTGTGATTTATTCTCCACATTTTTCTCCGAGAAGCACAAATGTGCCCTCTTATAAAACACATGTTTATGTATCAAAGGAATTAAAAACATGGAAGCTGGAGGGGATTGCTTAGCCCAGAGCAGCAGCGGAGCTGGGCTCAAGGGCTGCGGCGCGGAGGTTCCGGCACGGATGGTCTCCGGGAACGCTTTGGATGGAGCTCTCGGGGTCTGTGAGTGCTTCCAAGGGTGCCCGTGCACGGCGACCAGCTGAGGATGGGTGGAGGTTTGTGCTACTCCGTGTCCATCAGTTAATCAGTTTTCCCAGCTCCTGTGCCAATAATGTGAATTAGTCCATTTTCTCCATCAATCTGATGGAGTTTTGGTTGCAGTGACATCACTGCTCTGATACCTGCCAAAGACCACGACCAGAACAGCAGTTTTAACTTCTGTGGCAGCCAGCGTGACTCTGGAGCATCCCTACATCTCGCAGTAAGGAATCTCTGGGAGGTTCGTGCTCTCGGGTAGGCAGCAGTGCATCTCTGCAGGTGATGCTGCACACACCAGAAAGATGCAACTGCTGTGTGCACTGCCGTGCATCCGCAGGGCTTGCTGCTGGGGGGGAAATCACTTGCCAAACAAATGTTCCTGCCATCCTGAAGGACAAAAAAGACAAAAAAAAAAAAGATGACATTATATTTTTAATAACTTTTCAGAACTGCATTTTAGTATTTTTTTTTAGAAGACTGTAAGGCAAATTAGTCCTGTCTTTCCATTGAATAAACAAATAAATGGGCCCCACACTGCAGCATCCATAAATGTTTTTCACTCGTTGTCTCCAAAAACATTAGTGGCTCCTTGTCCATATTAAAAATATCTTGTGCATATTTGTGATTTACTCTGTTGGTACCAGCAGGCTCTGATGCTTTCTCTGAACTCTACCTGGAGATGCCTGTGAGAGAAGAGATTGACCAGTGTGGGCAAACCAGGGCTGCTGTTGATAAGAAATGTTAATTTGCAGTAATTTTAGTGGTAAGAGTATGCAGGGATTGCTCCTGGGATGCTGCTTTAGATTCTGACCTGCAGTCAGACTGGGAGAGGTTTTTAACTTCTCGGTGTCAGCAGGGAAACATTTGCAGGGGTTTTTAATATAGCATCATGCAAGTTGGGCAATACAAATGTGCGCCCTTTTCAAAAATACACCTACATTTTTTTTCCCCAAGAATCACTCACTCGAAAAGCAGCTATGATGAAGGAATATTTAAGGTTGAATTCTTAGCTGGTATATGTGATTTTGTTAGATTCAATTTCAATAAAAGGCAACTGGGAAGTGGCGTGATGCATAAAAGAACAGTGTGCCAGAAGCTGGTGTCTACAGGAATTTAAAACCCACAACTCTCAGATTTTCCGTGAAGCACGCAATATTTTTAATCCTGGAAAGGAATGAATTAATATATCCACTTTACATAAACCTTCAGTTGTGCTGTTGGTACCAGGAGTTAGAAACTTGAAAGCTGAAGCAAGCCTCATTTAAGAAAAGAATGTGGTCCTGTTGCTGTGCTGAGTGAAGATGCAAATTTGCACCTTCAGAGCTTGGTGCTGCAGAGACCCAATGCACACAGAAACCCAATGCACACAGAAGCCCAATGCACACAGAAGCCCAGTGCACACAGGTGGCTGGGATCTGCATGCGATGCCTGCAGGCAGGGCCCTCACACACCACTGGCTGCAAGGCGGAAAGCAGGACTGCTAGGGGGTAACTTCTATTCATTTATTTTGTGCCGAGGAAACTCCTGTTCTCCTGCATCTAGGGGAGTGGCACAACAAAAAAACATCTTAAAAGTATTCACTTTTAAGATTTCCCTCTCAAAACAAGCCTGGTATAGTTCTACATGCAAAATGGAGACTTCTGCAAAATTTCAGTAAGAAGCTTGTTAGAACTTTGCCTCATGCATAGCTGGTAAGGGATCTCCAAGACATATTAGGATATTATTGAAGATGATGTTAGTGGAGAAAGAGAAAAGCCAGTAAGCTTTCTAGTAATGTTATTTGTGTTATTAATGTTAGCTCTTCAAATTATTCAAGTTGTTATTAATGTTAGTAAATGCTATAGGAAGCTTGCAGTCGGATATGAGAATGAAATAATGCAAAGCAGGAGGGCTTATTTTCGAGGAATATATGGAAAGCAAAAGCAAAGACACCCCACAACCTGCAGGGTCCCATCTGTAACGAGACCATAGCACCAGCACATGCTGCATCAGCACGTTGTGTCATCCAAAGCAAAACCATGAGTGGCCACCTCAGGAGATGTTCCAAAATTCCCGAAAGGGGCTTTGAGTGTGAGTGCCGAGAGCAAGAGGAGACTCCTATTTCCCAAACCTTCTGTAAGTGTTACCAAACTTGCCCACATTTACAGAGACCATACAGGATCTTCGTCACTGGGCACTTTGCTGACTTTTCCAGCAGCCCTGAACATGCTTCAAGACCATTTCTAGGTGCAGTGAGATCTGGACCAAGGGACCTGGACATCCCCTTGGCACAAACCTGGCTCCTGCTCAATTCCATATAGCAATTTGTAATAAAAATACCTCAAGTAGATCTGCTGAGATGTTTCATATTCACTGAAAAACAGACAAAAATCATCCCCCTTTGTAATTTTTCATCCTCAAGGACCTACTTTGTTGTCCTCCTTTGACGCGCAAGGACTGTCTGATGAAAACCTAAAATAATGCTGGTGTTAAGAGTTAAAAACTTGGTGGCATTGGCTCCCTGGAAAACATCTTAGGCAGTCTTGATTTGAAGACATGCATCACTTCATTCTTTAGGGCAAAAAATAATATTTAGAATTGAACTTTGGACCTGATGTCCATTTTTTTGGCTCAACAAGCAAGCCAGAAATTGTTTTTAGATTTCCTCCTTGGCATTCACAAAGTTTTGCCTAAAATCCCTGGAGACCTGCTAAAAGAGATTTATTTATGTGCAATGCAAGGAGCTTGCCAAATAAATTCAGCTTCATGTTTTTTAATATTTTTCTAAATTTAAAAATTATTAATAAGAATGATCTTTTGGTTTAGTCATTGTTAGTTATGAATATTTCCATTTATTCTGTCTTCGGCATCAAAGAAAGATAAACAAAAGCTAAGATGCTGCTAACAAATTTTAAAGTACTGGCTAATGTCTTTCCCCAGTAATCTGCACAGATTTTTGTAGTGTTCTTTGGATATTTTCTTTTTGGTGGCAATTTCTCCACTTTATTAAAATTTTGAGATCAACTCAGAGACTTCTATTTGAAAGAGCTGTTGGTTAGCTTGCTTTTATTAACTTTTAAAGCATTTTTTTTAATGTTAGAAAGAAAAAAAAGCAGTTCTGCTTTAATAAAAAGGACAAGGTTTTTATGAACTATGTTCCTTTTACCTTCAAAGTAGGAGAAAAACTTCCCAGAGACTTGAGTAGGAGTCAGGTCAGCTTTGCTTTCTCCTCCCCTGTGTATGCAACAGAGCTGAAGACATTATAGTTGAAATTAGGGTTTACTTGATTTGTCTCATAAGCAATAAAAAATAATTACTTGGGCTGATTTATGGCTTAGGAGCACGTGGTCTACTTCAGAGGTAAGGGGCTTCCTTTGGTGTGCTCATTTCGGGTTTGATCTTTTATTTTAGTGAGTATTTGATTTAAATGGAGATGAGTTAAGGCCTGTTCTACCCATGTGGGCCAGGCACAGGCAATAGTGCGTTATTTGCCAGCTAAAGCTCACTCTGGCCATCGCTAACGGGTGATATACACGGATGTCTAATGTTAAGGAGGTGCTGATGCTGGCATGGCAGCGTTACATATGCGTTTTTGATAGGGTTTTAATAAAGGCACTATATCAAAAACCCAAGCTGGAGCACTAGAAAATGCCCCTAGTCTTGCTCTAATATATTTTGTGGGCACTGCAGCACTGTTTAGTGAACTGTTTATCACTAGTGTGGCTGGTTGGTGCGTGCATGGAGCTTCTGTGCTCTTGTCCAGCCCTTACATCCTTTATTAACCACTAAACAAATGCTATGGCAAGACTCCCAGTGCCCTCATGGGATCAGTGTTGAACTGAGCCTGGACTAAACTCATTTCAGTTGTGTCCCAGGAAAAAAATCCTTGAGGTCACCTGTAGAAGGAGTGATTTATCTGATTTTTTAGTGATTATTTTTATTTCCTTCTTCAGTGGAACTTCTAGAGAGGGTCCAGCGGAGCCAAAGATGATTAAGGGACTGGTGCATATATCTCATGAGGAAAGACTATATGAGCTGGGCCTGTTTAGCCCGGAGAAGAGAAGACTGAGAGGAGATCTGATCAATATGTATAAATATCTGAGGGGAGAATGTAGGGAGGAAGGGGCCAAGCTCTTCTCAGTGGTGGCCAGTGAAAGGACAAGGGCAATGGGTCCAAGTTGCAGCCCAGGCAGCTCCATCTCCAT
>JAUBOD010000059.1:4466194-4493400 GCA_032353885.1 Nothura maculosa
TGTGTAACCACCAAAATGCCTTGGAAGAGCTGACTCGTTATGGGTATGTTGGGCAGAGGTCTCCAGCACATCTGACTCACTGGTTAACCATGTTCATGTCTGTTGAAGACAATATCTGGCCAGATGGATAATTTTGGTTAGGAATGGGGTTCAATTAGGGCAAATTTTGTCTCTCTCTGCACATAGACCAAAGTTTAGCCAGAGCTGAAGACGTGTTAAGGTGTCTTTTAGTCAACCCTTTTTTGAATACTTGTCTTGCAATGGAGTTTCCCTTTGGTCTTTAGGTGCGTGTGCGCATGGTTTCAGGTCATTCATTTTCTATGAAGGCTTTTTGTGCTCCCATAGGCTACCCTAGTTCACCAATGATAAAATAATTACCCTTCACTCTGCTGTTTTTTTAACGTACAACAGAAAACCATCAGAAGGAGCAGCACACATATAGTGTGTTGGCTGACATTAATCCTATGACTTAAGCAAACGGACCGCGTGCGTGTTGGAGGATGTGTCAAGCAATAACTTGAGCACTTCTCAAAAATGAGCATTATTAGTAACTGGTTTGGCCACTTATGGCCAGAATAAGATAAACTTCTAATTGTTTTTTTTTTCTATTTACTTGCTGCCACTGATGGTTTGTTCCTGAACCAGCCATCCCTTTTGTACTTTCATGCATATCTCTGGCAAATGATGAAAATATATCATTGCAAATCAGAATGCCAAAAAAAAAATCAACTAGGAAGCTTGTGTACAGTGAGATAAAAATCAGTGTTTCATTACTTATTTATTTATTCATTTATTTAAAAATCTTTTAACCAGAAAAATTCATTAAGATTCAATATCTCATGTACAATGATGGCCTAGGGATGGGAGATGGATTAAAAAATGTAAATACTATTGGGTCTAATGTGTGTACCAATAACACAAATATGAAATTAATGTAAAAGTTTCTGAATGTACAACTTAGGTTTAACTCTTTAAATATGCTCTTAAAATAGTGCATGG
Organism: Nothura maculosa; assembly: GCA_032353885.1. NCBI lineage: Eukaryota > Metazoa > Chordata > Aves > Tinamiformes > Tinamidae > Nothura > Nothura maculosa. The sequence continues at coordinate 4,467,194 of JAUBOD010000059.1, forward strand.
TGATAGGCTTTAGCAGGCTTTAGCTCATGATAGATGCAGTAAACAAGTATCTCTCAAAAGAGACAAAATGTCAGCAAAATAATTGCCTAGCAGTACTTTATATCAATTAATTAATTTGTATTTAATTAAAAGGAGTCATAACAATTGGTTGTTATGTAAAAGCCCCTTAGCTCTGTAGCTTTATATGCCCCTTCTTAGTTTTTCTGGGCTGGATATTACTAGCCTTTCTGAATACTTCAGCCAAGATCTATTTCCTAAACAGAAAATGTGTCTGTCAGTTCTTCTCTTTTCTGAAGGAAAGAAGAAGTAAACAGGGACTCTAAGTCTGAAAAATGACAATGAGTGATAGAAGAGATGAGTTTTTGAAAAGTTCCTGAATCGGTTTGGTGCTCCCAAAGACCTATTTGCACATTGATGATTTCAATGAACCCACTGAGAAGACAGAGTGAGCACCCTGAAGATCCATCCTTAACAGAGAAGGCTGTTCAGAAGCGTAGCCCTGAATTAACTTCATCTAAGTTCATCTAACCTATTTTATCTCAGGTAGCAAGGTTCATTTCCTGATAGATTATATTTACATCTGCTAAGTGTATTGCTTTGGTAGCACCAAAACCAGCCTAGTACAGCACCAAATCCAGCTTAAGGAGTCAGAAGTTCACACCATAAAGCATCCTGATTCTATTTTGGACTCTGGAAACTATAAAAATACCTTGGCTTTCATTGATTTGGAACCTCATATCAGAAACCTCTACAGCTAATTGTGTCCTTTGGGTCTGGATGAGACTGGGAGAGAGCCCGACTCCCCTCTCGTGCAGAAGGATGCTTAGTATTGTCATGATTCTGTATCCGAGTTTAAAGAGGGAAAGGGAAAAAATTCTGCTAAAATACCAGCTGGGATTGGAGGAATCCAATGCTTTCTTCTCCTCACTCAAGCCAGTGCTAGATCTTCAGCCTTGGCTGCAAACTGAGTGGACCTTGGTTCAGCACTGGGCACATCTCTCCCAAAGCTGTGGGATCTGAACACTTGAAAAGAGACAAAAAACTTATTTATTTTGTGAAACTTATTTGTTTAGAAAATGGTGGTGAAAATGATGGCTTTGGATTTATCTAATTTTCCTGCTCTGGAGCTAGAATAGGCTACTACTAAAACTAAACTATGTTTTTCAAATGAAGAGCAAAAACTACTCTGTTTAGAGTATCACCTGTGATATAAAATATCACAGATATTATACAGATATATATAATATCACAGATATAATCTGTGGTCATCTATGATCTGTGTTTTTACCGTTTGATCATTTCCTAACTCACAAAATCTGAAAACCTGTAGCATCTCTCTGTCATTAATACAAATTAACCAAGTTCTATTCTTAAAAAAAAAAAGAAAACAAGGTAATTGAAAGAGCAGCTTTCACCGTAGGTGCTCTGGCATAGTGAGTGTGAGTGTGCAACCTCTGTAGATGCTGGTTCCCCTTGTCCGGAGGAGGAACAGGACACGCTGTGATTTCCAGAGGCACATGGGGAGGGTTCGCACTGCGCTTGGCGCTGCATTCAGTGTCTCCACAGCAGACGGACACGGGAGAGCAGACAAAACAGATGTTCCTGGAGAGCCCCAGGCTTCCGAGTAGAAACCTTTTGCTGGCAAATCATTATGACCAGGAAAATGTTCATCATTACATGATCATCCTGCATGTAAATACAGGAGCTGCATGGACATTAGTGCGACAAGCTGCTAGGGCTGGTTGCGTCCTCCCAAGTTCAGGGCGACCTCCTGCAGCAGAGCGAAGAGCTGGATGGTTTGTGAAGATGACTGTGGTGGTTGGCACTGCCTTGCTGGGCTCTGGATGGTGCTTCCTGGGAATGGGAGCATCCCCATCCTTGGCGTGGGCCAGAATTAGCATCTCCTGCCTTGACGTGTTATGGAAATTTAAACATTTCGTACATGAGAAAGGAAGTCATGGACGTCTCTCCTTTGGATCTGCGTGGAGGTGAAGGCTGGAAGTAGGGAAGGAGAAGGCTCAGAGAAGGTGTCTAAGTGGTGCAGTGCCACCCTGGTGATGGGAAGGATGAAGGACGCGGATGTGGGCACTGGTGGAGTGCGCATGGGGCCATTTCTGTCCCATCCTGCCCCAGGAAAGGGGCCACGCGGGCTCTGCGCTGCTCCACATGGCTGTATTTCTTCCACCAGGAATTCTAATATTTCACAGCCTCTGTCAAGGAAACGGCTACTCCTAATGCGTCCGGTGAATGCCTTCCAGATGGCCCCAGATCCAGCGCAGGGTTTGCACAGACGTCGTTTCGGCCCCACTGCCGCCGCCGCGCTCGGCTTTGCCAAAACCGGCTCCACGATTCATTTGCGAGCGCAACAAGTTAATCCCAGCGCGGGGCCGCGTCCTTTCCAGGTGAGGCTTCCCACGGCTGCCCAGGAGCCCGTCCAAGTGGCAATTTATACTCAGCATCCTCGTGCCAAACCGTTCTTCTCCGTATCCGTGGCCAATGGATCACAGTCCCTTAATTTATGACCAGCATTAGCTAGCCATCGAAACTGGTCCAATTAAATGAATGCTTTTAAGAGCAGCAAGAAAAATATTTGGGGAAAGGGAAGCCCTATCGGCTACACGCAGGGAATAGTAAAACAGCAAACAATTGCACAGGCTGAATCATGATTAATGCTCATCTTCATTAGCTCTCAGTGCAACGCTATGAGCAGGAGGGAATAAGCAAAATGCAGCCTCATGCAGCTTCAGCGAGGTGGCTTGGGGTCAGTCTCGCTTCTGTTTGTTCCCTTCAATATTTATTTTTCGTAGAGCTTTTGTGGAGCGTTGCCTTCTGCTGTTGGCTCTTTGGAAATTTCCATAAAGCCGTGCTGGATATTAAATACAATTTTCTATTTACATTTTGATAGTGAAACGTTTTAGTAAACATTGCCCTCGTTCTACTCATCTCATGTCGCCTTGTCAGAGCTGTGAAAAAGGCTGGTGGAGACAAAGCTGTCTCCGTTCCCTTCCCTTTCCTTTTGTCTCTGGCACACTTGGCTCCATCACACTCGCTGAAATGAAATGATATTTCCTGAGCACTGACCTCTTCGACACTTATGTGGACTCAGCATCTTAATTGCTGTTAGTGTGAATCATCTAAAGCTGGTGCATAATTTCTCCAGACATTTATAGGAGATCGACAGTAGACATTCGCTCTAAATAGCAAAAATAAAGAAATCCATAAATCCCATGAAACTTTCCCCTACTTCATTTTAAGTTGTTTATACAAGGAACTTCATGTCGTAATAACACTTTTTGGCCTTTGTTTGATTGGAAATTTCTATTAAACCGTTATGAGAAAATAACTTTATGCTTCAGGTTTTATGTTTCAATTTGATTAACAACAGGCTCCTACAAGCACTCTAGCACTGCTGCATATACTGTACGCATCAGACATTATTGCACTAGCTGTTTTTCTGCGCAGAGTGGACTTTATCAACAAAATTATATTTCCTGCCTATGACATTTTGGAAACGTATTGTATGTCATATCCCTGTCTTAAACGCTGTTAGTGCGAATCATCTGATGCTGGTTTATAATCTTTGTACTGTATTTATAGCAGACCATTGCTCTGTAGTGTTCTAAATTTCCTGCTTATGATGCAATGGCAAAAGTCATTAAACATTAGCAGTAATAGTATTTTCACTGTAATAAAGTGTTAATTACTTCCACATGTTAATCGAGTTGGGGGGGTAGAGAGATTTTTGCTATTGTTACTGTGGCTAAAATAATTTCCATGTGATAATTTTCCAGGATATCAAAAACTGAATAATTATGCACTAATTAAGAAAGTAGAGCCTGCTCTGGAGTTAAGACTGCATTAATTTTAATGTTTTTACAGTCCTTTAATTGGGGAAAGGGCTGTAAATTGAGAGCTGACGCACTCTCCTTCCATAAGCAGGCCTGCCTTTGCAATCTGCCTCCTATAGACTGCAACCCAAGGTCAACACAAGTTTGCAAAATCCCTCTGCTCTTCATACGAAATGTATTGGTGCTGAAGCGTGCATCTATCACTCTGACAAGCATTTAACTCTCCGAGAGCACATGCTCTCACTTCTTAAATTATTAATTGCATTAAATACATTTTCATATCGCGGGCCGTTTGCTACAAACTGTTGGCGGGCAAGGAGAGGCAGTCCCCCCACAGTAGGATCCGCGCCGCCGTCTGTTGTTCCCCTTCGGAAGGGCTCAGTTTAGGGAGCTCGCATTTGCGAGTGGAATAATCTGCTGGAAATTATTGAAAAAGTCACCCTTACAGGGTCTTTTTTTCTTTTTTTTTATGTTGATAAGTTGGCTTTGATTTGTCCCCTCTCTTTTGTTCGGCGCTGACGTGGGCAAGCGCGCTTTGTGCGGCTCTGTTTATACCTTTGCACTTATCAGCTCCTGCAGTTTCCCAGGGCATTCTCCCTGCCTCGCCATTATCGCCGGCAATGGCATCATCATCCGCTTCATTATCATTGCGGGGTCGTTCCCTTCCAAAATGGCTCGGTGCTACAACGAGAAGGAGGAATCTGGCAAATGGATCGCATTATCTCCCTCGCTCATTCCGGCATTTGAATGCATTACAGGAGACGCAGCCTCTACATTAACGCGCATCGTGACCTTTGCCTATAGCATACTTCTTGCAGCAGAGCTGCAGAAAGGTGTCTCACATCTCATGTGAGCAGCATTCTTCTACAGAAATATGGGCGAAAACTGCTGGGATGTAGGGGGAATAAGAGCAGAGTATTTTTATCCACTACAAGGATGGACTATCCCAGGAAAGGTTCAGCAGATGTGGAAGTTGAGATTTTATCTGTGGCTCTGAGCTTGTATCTGCTGGAGGTTTTGAATTTCAGACCTTCTTTTGGGGGTGTTCCTCCTCCTCCTTTCCTTAAGGGAAAGGCCTCAGGGATTAACAGAAAAAATAAATTCTTTTAATAATATGCATGTATATATTGCCTGCACTTCTTTAGGATGTTTTTGAAAAGCTACAAGAAATCCATTGTTTTTGATGATATTTAGGTGCAGAGGTAAGGTCCCTCTTACAAACCCTCTGATAACCAAAGAGGCAGAGCTGCAAGCATTGGTGGGAGCAGAACCCATCTCCATCAAGTCTTTCCTGCAGGTCTGGTTGGGCAAACCCAACCTATGAGCTAGGGCTCCCTTAGACACCTGCCATTTCTGCTCTTGTGCATTGCCTGGTGCCAGTATTTTAATGACAACACTGATGTCGAGATCAACACATGACATCAAGACAAAGAAACAGGTGTAAATTCATCAATGGTAGGCATAAATATCTTCATAGAATAGATCATCAGCAGTGTTGCAGCAGTAAATATGTACCACAGTAAAGCAGAGAGCACTTTTAGAGGTGCTTCCAATGAATTTTGATATATTCTCCTCTGTAGGAACCCAAAATACAATGGCAATGGCTAAATTCAAGTCACTTGGAAGCGTCTTTTCTGGTTAGTGTTCCTTGCTAAGAAAGTGCAGAGAAATAAACCCCAGCCTTTCCAAGGTGATGGTTTGAAATGCAGAGCAGATGAAATTCCAAGTTCTATTTGACTTTGTCATGCATCCCATAGTGGCCATTGGATGCTTTGCAGGAGCTGTGGATGGAGCAGTGGAAAGCTTATGGGTGGGACTGCAGCCAGAAATGTAGGTTTCTTAGCTGTTTTAAAATAATATTTCCTATATTATTTTACTGGCACGTACTTTTGAGGCGACATGAAGGACCTTGTGCTCCAGTTAGTGCTTTTATGGTGTCCGTTCAGCAATTCAGGTGGAAGAAGCTATATTTTTCCATGGCACATCTGTCCTGTTGGGAACCTATGAAACATCTATACACTGATCAGTCTACCTGCCACATAAGAAGAAAAGACTGTAAAGACTGTATGAAAGTTAACAAAGACAAATTATAGAAAGGCCAGGAGAAACATTTTTCACACAACTTTTTTTTTTTCCTTCTGCTCCACTTTCCCTATTACCATTGCATTAATTAGAAATTTAGGTAAATGACATGAGTGCCCTAATTTTTTATTTCTGCCAGGAGAACAATTAGGCCATTAGAAGTAACAAATGGCCTGGACGCATGTTGCCTGTTGAAATTTTCAAGCTGCATTATTTCTGACAAGAAAAAAACCCTACATAATACTTGTTTTGGCTGATTTTTACCAAAAGCAATGTCAGCTTTAGCAGACGCATTGTACCATTGGCTTTCTTTTTTCTTTCTTTCTTTTTTTTTTCCTATTGACATGGCTCATTAAAGTATGCTGACTCTTGTGGATTCCCATTTCCTTTAGGTAAATAGTTATTTACATGGACTGCAACATTTTTCTTTGGTGACAATTTCTAATTGTTCAGGCAACCAAGGGTGATGTATTAACCATTCCAAACAAAGCTTCACCTATGAAATAAATTACTTTAAATTAACTATCCTTTCAGAAGAGTGGCAAAATTTCAAAATGGACAAATTAGCTCTTCTTAGCCACATATGGTAAGGGTTTTAAGCATTTCCCTGTTGGTAGTGACTCTGGAGAACAGCTCATGATGGAGAACTTCTTCACTCTTATGAGCCCTCTCCTGATGCTGCTTGCCATGGGCGTGCTCTGAAGGGTTCCTGTTGGGGCTATGCGGCATGGACCATGATGTCTGGAGCTTCAAGAATGTGGGGCTCCTAAATGTTTAACACTTTTCTTGATATATCAGAAAACTGTAGCAGAGAATACCCACTCAAGTCCACTTGGAAGTTGTCCACTGGGTGTCTGTGGGACTGTCGTGAAGACCATGATGCTTCAAGGGTCTTCCATTGCCCTGGCCATTGTAAGACGTCATCTTCTTTGAGTGTGGAGTTCAAAGGCACTTACATGATGTTTGACATGTCTCTGGTGCCCATGTAGCTCTTGAGGCACCTGTAAAGCTTTAATGATCTGTTCCTTGCAAACTTACATCCCTTGCTCTTTGGAGTGACAAAGTCCTACTTCAAACCTAGGCTGAAATGCTCGTGTGCTTCTGAAAATGTTCCTGATATAACTCTTTCTTCACTGCTTGAGCTATGCCAAATATTACAAGATACAAACCTAAGCAAACATGTTTTTCTAATTTAAGTCATAACTTGACCACATTTCACTGTCTACATTTTGTATTTAGAAACTAAAAGCTAAGAACAAGGAAGCATCCAATCAGTTTAAATTATGCTGAGTTTGTTTTTATGGTTTCCCAGGACTTTTCAGTCCAGTGCAGTTTCCAGTTTCCCACACATTAAAGTCAGTATGTCAATACATTGGAATGTATTGGACGGCTTAGCATAATTTGAACACACTTTTGAAATGGTTTCTACTACAAAAGACCTAGATATTGTACATAAATTTTATAAAAATAGCAAATTAAATGAAGACTGTGTTTTCTGTTTGTATGGGAAAAAATTTAATTAAGAGTTATTTTAGTACTAATATTTACTCTAGAAGAGTAATTAAAATAGAGTGATCAGTAAAATGGGTGTAGCTCTAAACACATGTTCTTGCTTTGTTTAATTATGTTGATTAGGTTTAAACCCCAATTTGGCATCACCTCCCTTGTCTTAATAGGTTGTTGATAAAACCATGTGGAGACATGACCTTAATATAATCGTGACAAACCTCATTTGATTACCTTGAGCTAATTAAAGCATACATTATATGTAGCATTATATTATTCTTATTCCTCTTGCTGTCCTCTCCCCATACCTCGCTGTGCCATGGAGCAAATCTTCTTGTGAGCTTTCTGTCTCTTGAAGACCTCGTTCACTTTGTGTAATTGGGGGAGGTGTTTATTTCATTGGCCAGTTATAATAACAGTGATTATCATATAAAAGCCCCGTGAATTTTTAAATTGCCACTCAGTGCTAAGTTTACTGTGGTTCTGTGTCGGTGCGTGCAGGAACCGCTTGCGGCACATACAGAACTTGTCCTGTCACCTTCTTCCTTCTTTCCTTTCCTTTCCCTGCCTTTTCATGATCAATTTGCAGAGTTTTGCTCCATCCCAGCTGTGCGCATTGCAGGCGGATACTCCTGTTGACCTGCTTACTATTAATGCCAAGGCTCTGTCACTGGGCTTTGAAAATTCTCATTAAAATGTTCATGTTTTTTTGCCCAGAGCTATTTCTTTGGGTGCTGCAAGTTTGCATGTGCTTTTGCTGCCTACAGATCATAAAAATAGGGAGGACTTAGAAGTGAATATATTGAGAATAAATGTGCTCAGAACTGGGTGCTTAGGTCCTCAGGTTTCTTATCAGTTTGTATTGCTTCCATTTGGAAAAACATAAAGAAAACGTGCAGCTCCAGTAGCCACTTCTTGTACCTTTTAGGCTCTTGTCTAAAAGTGAGCTGTCTAGTCTTAACCAATTTTCTATTTTTTTTTCTTTTCTAGAGAAGTGGATAACAGCCTCATGTCTCTGCTGTGCATTACTGGGGAGATTAACCTCCTACTCGACTGGATCCTTCTTCTTCTGGTGAGGTTTAAATAGAGCATTGCTGCCACTAATATGCAATTAGCATGGAAAATTGCCTTCCAAAGTGCACAGAGCAGCCGCCTGCCTCCCACACAGGTATGACGTGGGGACTGGCCCCATTCATCAACCAGGTTTACCCAGACTCTTGACTTGCCCCTCATCCCAAGCGCGTTTTCATGTCTGTGTCGGTGTCCCACCACCACCAGTGTCTAGGAGTAATCAACTTCCAATGTTTCTGTCTTCCCAGCCATGCACCTCGCTAAATAAAATAAATAATTAAATAACGGTTTTCGGGAAAATGCACAAAATCTAATTTGCAATGACATTGGGGTGTTATTTGAAGCCGTGGAAGCTGGTTAATTCCAAAACGCTCTCATTAGCTCCCACCGCTTAACACGTTTCTGCTCATTTAGCTCGTGCGCTCTCCGGAACCTGCTGGCTGCTCTACCTGTGCGTCCTCCCGGGGGGCCGAGGTGACTTTAAACTGCTGCCTCCTTCCCCCGCGATGGATTTGGGAATAAAACGGTGCTGGCTTTATTTATCCGTTTGTTTTTTGGGTTTACTCCACTTCCAGCAACAGCCTGTTCCATGTGCTCCACCAAAATGGGTCCTGTTTGATAGGACTGGGCTTTTGCGTTGTTTCTAACGGAAACGTTCAAAATAGAAAAGAGAGCTGTAAAAGTCTCTTTCCATCCCTCATTTTACTTTTCTTCCTGTGGTTCTCCAGAACTTCCATTTCCAAAGCGGCTCCCAACGTGCTGCTTTTTCAAGGGTAGAGACATTGAACATGATGGAGCCTCTCTAAGGTACCTGGAGTTCAGGGCATCCAGAAGCCCTGGTCACTGCTGAAAATGCTGAGAAATTTGCTCTGTTTTCAGAAACCCAATGGGTAGCGTGCACACCAAGCCTTTGGCTTTCCCGCAAATCCCAGCAGAATCGGCTCCAGGAGCCCAGCCAGGGTAAGTTGCTTAATGGCTGTGTATTTATGTTTGATATGGAAGTGTTGGCCCTTGCGGGCAGGAGAGATGTTCCTGCAGTCCCACCCAAACTGAAGCAGTGCAGGTTCCTTGTTTGCAAAACCACTGTTTTTTTCCCAGGGTTTTAGGGGCAGTGGTGGGCAAGTTTGGCTGGTTAATTAATTCTAAGTACTGGCCTGAAAAAAACCAAAATAAAGATACCAACCAACAAAACAACAACAAAAAACCTCCAAAAACCTACAACAGCAGCAACAACAACAACAAAAAATACAAAAAAAAATCCAAAATATTTTTTAGCTGGTAATAATGTACAGGTCCAGGGACACACTCTCCTTTCCGACAGTGAGCTCCTGTGATTGCTGCATCCTTGTTGCCGGAAATCCATCTTGGCCCTGTGCAGAGGAACGAGTCCCATGTAAGGTTTTGTCTTCCTGGCCCTAAAGGTGACCAATTCACATTAATCCTGGATCTGGAACTTAGGAAAATGGTAATGGCCACAGCCATACAGTGCTTTGCACCAGTGCCTAACCTGGGGCAAGAGGCTCAGCGACCCTCTACTAGTTCCCTTTGGTCCTTATTTTAAATAATTAAATGCCCTTGGAGTTCTGATTTTCATGGTGCTTTGGTGCCTTGTGTTAGCTTTACACTGATCACTTGAATTGGCCAAGAATATATTTTTTTGAGGACTTACTTAATCGGTAATTGTATCTTACTTAGGGAAAAAAAAAGCAACAACTTCTTAAGAAAAAATAATTAAAAACATCAGTTTACTCTTGATCATTTGGGGATTAAAAACTATATTTAATCATGCAATGGGTTTTTATTATTTTTATTCTTGTGTTATAGCCAGTGTACAGTGGTTTTATCTCCTCTTTGTACTTGCAATAACATATTATTTGACCATGAATCACTTTAATGGATTGAAACATAAGCATGTGAATTGAAAAATAGATACATTAGTCAAATCAATAAATAAATATGAAAATATATTTCTACTATGAAAAACCATCTTGGCTACTGTGTCCTCCAACTTGGACAGAGAAAGCTGAAATATATAGCTGTAAAATATGGCTTGCCGTGTCAACTAGCCAGTGCCTGCAGCCTAAAAGGAATTTTGAGCACTGGGTAAGTAGTATTTCATCAACAAAATCATAAAATAAAGACATTAAAATGAAGGAATGATTGAGTGCTGCAGGACGTTTGTAAAATCACCCTTCAGTCTGGGGCTGGAGTAGTTTAGTATTAGACATTGCATACTTTTCATATAAATTTGCTTACAAATAGCATGCCTTAACAAGCAATATTGCCAGGCTGCCCCTGTAGCAAATATTTTTTCACTGTGTTGCTAAACAAACTCTGCTCATGTATTCCACGGCGAGACTACAGCAGGTATAAATAATACATCTCTAATATTATAAAAAGAATGCATTGCAAAGCTCCGCGTGCCGGATTAAGACCCTGTAACGAACTAAGACAGCTTTGGAGCTGCTTAAAAGCCCTTTCCACGTATTTGTCTTTGTGAAGGTCCACGCAGCCCATGGAGCTCAATTCTGCCTTAAAATATGCTGGAGTAGATCCAAGGTGCTTGCACCTCAGCGGAGCCTGGCTGCATCCAGGCGGTGGCAGAATGCGGCCTTTTCCACGTGCATTTGGGTGGCCGTGGCTGCAGGAGGGCTGTATCTTTGCATTCATCCTTGCAAGGCGCGCAGCAACCCTTGCAGTCTCCGGATCAGTATAAGCAGTTCAATAAAGCACACATGTTAACTGCTCATCTTTATATCTTCTCGACGTCAGCAAGCTTTGGTGCCTTTTGCTAGCTGGAACACAGTTCAGAAAGCAGGAGCTTTCAATAGCCTTTCAAGTTGCTTGTTAGCTATATAAAATAATGACAAAAGCCCATTCTTTACCAAAGTTATTTGCCTTTTTTTTCCTACCTGGACATATTAATGCAAGCATTAGGTTGGCATTTGCATATGACAGGAATATCGGATATTATTTTACTTCAAGCCACTTCAAATACTGATAGAAAGTAAAAAAAATAAATGTTAATCAGCGTAGGATGTGTTTTATGTGCGTTATGAGCCGCACCAGGACTGCTTTAAGGGATGCTCAGCACCACGTTTTGCACCCTTGCTGCAGTGCCTCTGATGTGAGCTCTGCATCGGGCGCGTGCTCAGCACCCCCAGCAAGCGGAAAGGAGCTGAAACTCCAGATTAAAGGATAAATAAATAAAAACAAATAAATGCAGCGTGAACTCACAAGCAGCAGTTGTAGCTGGGGCTAGGATGGGAGCAATTGCAAAGCAGTTCACAGTACAAAAGCTGGACAGGGCACTGCTGAGGATGGGGATGGGGCCACCCCAATACCCCTGTGTCCTGCCTGCAAATTCCAGGGCAACTTCATGTCATTCCCAGCACGGAGCTTGGCTTGCAGCGCAGCCAGGCTTGAGCAGTGATGCCCCGGCAGCTCCTCCTGTTATATATGGCTGCAGCTCTCATATATATGCAATGTGATTATGCCTTTCATTAAAGCGGCTAAATAATGTGATTAGGTTTTGCCTTCTTTAGTGCATCGAGCGGTTTATTTTACTGGTGCTGGAATTGTTCTTTTGCAGGGATCGAGCTGTCATTTATTACACAAAGCACCTTGCGTTTGCAGCAAAGAGAGGCGGCAGCACCGGCTGTATTTCTTGTGTCTGCTTCCTCATTGCCTGAGTGTGAAAACTTTATTGCTCATTATCTACTGGGCTGTGATGAAGTGACAGATGATTTATTGGGAGCCAAAAACTGTGTTTCAATGGTGAACATTTTTATCCTTTTGTGTAGCAGCCTGCCAACCCCTCTAACTGCTGAGGCAACAAATAAAGAAAAGTCAGAGCTGGAGGGTCCCCGACTATCACTCATAAACGTCCACATTTCAGATCCCACTCTGTTTCTAATTTGATTCAATTCCCTTTTGTTGCTTAAAAATTCAATTTGTTTAATTGAGCTGTTTGACAGTAAAATCTGAATTCCATGCATTTTAACCATTCATATTAAATTTCCCTCCACATAGTACTTTTATTAATGTACTTTAAAAGAGGTCACTTTAATTTAAATTTGGTGACCTTACAAGCTTATAAAAAGATCTATATGCTATCCTTCTCAAACTGGAATTAAATTGAATAAATGTAAGATAATGTTGCAATAGATATTTCTGACCCAACTTTTGAGTCTTCCAGAGACCTGCTCTGAAAAGCTGGGAAGAAGGCGGTGCCCTTCTCAGCTCGTTTTTAAGAGGAGTATATTGTAATTCTTGGATATTTTAATACTTAAGTTGCTAGATGGTTATCATGCATAGATAGTTATTAAAGAGACATTTCCCAAACTGAACTTTTTCTTTTGTTGTTTTTTGGCATTTCAATCGCAGTGCGTCTTTTCCTTTGGGATTAATATAAGGAGCATCAGAAGCGGTGCAAGGCTCTAGGATTTGGTAAACTTGAATCTGCACAATTTACTAGCACTCCCCGAGCCGTTAGGGGTGCACGGGAGGCTGTACGGCTCCGCAAACACTTTGAAGCGATGAGTTATGTTGCAGGAATGGGTTTGCCGTGCATCATTATGTCCAGGTAAATGCCAGGATGATGGCATAATTGGTAGTTGGGAGTAAAATACAACCTCTGTAAAATGTTACTAAGGTAAATGTGCCTGGCTTGTAATTCATTATACACAAACACGACGAGCTGTTATTTATCATTCCATGAACCCGGCGGCGTTTCCCCCTTCCCGCATCGCTTTGTTCACACCCGTGCGGATCCGCTCGCTGCCGGAAAGCTCCGATTCCCGCTACGAGCCCCAGCGAGGTGGTCCGGAATGAGGGCCAGGCTATTCCGGTGGCACCCCGAGACGGCTCGGGATACCCCGGCTCCTACGGCGTGCTCATTAGCGGCGTCATCCCAGCAGCTTGCACACCCTGACACATTTACGGCCCCAGATGAGAGGTCATATGGGCACTGGAGCCATTAGGGTGGCCCCGCTCCATAAGAGCCGCAACCTTAAGGAAATACATTTTTGCAGCCGGCCGCCTGTTATGTTAGCTCCTGCTAAAGACATACAGTAATAGTTTGAGAGCAACAAAAGCCTATTTTGTACCTGTTCAGCTTGCAAGTGCGCTAGCCCTAGGCTACTGTTTAACTTTTAACCCTCTTGTTCACACAGCGTACATGCATAAAACTACAATGTGCCACGTAATGAAGCAGAGCCGGCAGCATTTGTTTGCCACTCTTTGCTAGAGGACACGCTTCTCTCCAGCTTTTAAAAGCAGGCCGGAGAATAGGAAGGAAAACGAAGGCTTTTTAATTTTTTTTTCCCCAATAAGCAAAAACCATCGGGTTTTTGCCCGCATTTAATGGGCACATTTTTGGGGCATGAGCAGGGCGCCCGAGTGCAAAGGAATAACCCAGTGCAAAATGATGCGGAGCCCGGGTTTCTTTTGCAATTCTTTTTCCATGCCTGGTTTTAAACCATTTTATCAGGCTTCCGCCATGTGTGCCAAACATTCCCCTGTCAGGTGGAGGATGAACTACAGTATAACCGCCAGATATTTCTTTCCCTCCTAACAATCTCGAGCCAGAGCCGGTGATGAATTATTTGCACCATCGCGAGGAAATTCCCCTCTTCTGCACTTAAACCCAGCAAAAATTCCGCACCGATTGCAGCAGGGAAAACATCTGATGTGACAGCTGCGTGGCACATGGAGATCCATTGGTCCATTGGTTAATCAGCAGATTTTAATGGTGCTGGCGAATATATCGCCGAACTGTCCCAAATTAGAAAAGCCTCTGTGGTCTCCCTAATAGGCTGCGTCCGCTACCCGGAGAGGGGAGAGTCCCGCTGCCTAAGTGCTGCCAGGCCTCAAAATTTAAAAAAAAAAGGAAAAAAAATGCATGGGGAAAAATTGGCATAATTCGGGACACAAAAAGGAAATCCTGCGGATGAGGCAATTACATGGTTCCTAATAAGGATCCAGCCTGCAGGCCTGGTGTGCGCGATGGAGGAAATCAGGATTAGCTGGGTTAACCTTCCTCCATTCCCCCACATCGTGCGCCCCATTCCCTCCTCTGGAGCCCATCTTCTCGTTTTGCACTTTAGCTTGGATTTCGGTACAATTTCCATAGATTTTAGGCATATTTCTCCCCCCTACTCCTTTTGTTTTCTTTTTTAATATATCCTATTAACATGGCAAAAAGACTCCAAAGCCACATCCGAAAGTGGAAATTAGAGTTGGAGCTATTTCTTCCGATTATCCTTAATATTACCGTGACTCTTCCTATGCTTAGGAAAATTAGGATCACAGTTCTCTAGGTTTATTAATAGAGATATATCCCCCAAATTCCCCCATATCACCAGGAACCACTCTGAGGCCCCAGAGGAGAGCCCTGTCTCAAGAGAGCTGAGGACTTGGCCAAGTGCAGTAACGATAATGATAAATAACCATCATTTTTAACCGTGCCCGCATCATTTAGGACCTCATAGCGCTCCACAATAAAATCAAAGAAACATTAACTTGAAGTAAACAAATGACAAAACAAACATTAGCAGATGGGCAAATCAGCAACCCAAATAAGCAGAGCCTTGGGCTGGGGGCTCGGCAGGCGCCCATCACGCAGTGGGGTTGGTTGGACGTCTTGGTGCACGTGGTGACCCCGAGCATCGCCCAGGGACAACGGAGGTGACAATGTCTAAATTTGCAACTCTAGATACGAGTGGGATTATTGCATTTTTTGCTTTATTTTCTCCTTCTTACTGAGGAGGCGGGCAGCACGTTGAGGAGGGCAATGGGAGGCTGCAGCCCTCCTACCTGCCCGGGCAGTTTGTGCCCGAGTGAACTACAGTCCACACAAGCCTTTTTGTCACGGCAAATAGGAGCTTGCAGCCGGGCAGAGGATATTATTATTATTTACTGCCGCTGCTGATACTTACTGGTGGTACAGTTGGGCCTAAAACTTTATTACGCCAGGCATCATATAAATGCTTGCTGGAAAATTCCCTCCACTGAAATTATGGAAAAATATCTCAGTAATCTGTTTAAGGCAGCACTTAATTGCAATTCTTTATTCTCTTGGAATTCGTTATTCTCGCTGTGGAGGAGACCCCTGTGAGTCCGCCCAAGCCCATGGCCACCACACTGTGGCTGGATGTGGTGGGTGGCTTTGAGCCCAGGATCACCTTTTTCTCCTAATTTTGTAGAAATCTTGGCAAAAGGAGGGAGGCTCCTTTCCCTTTTGTAAGCATTTGCTTCTGAGCGGCGCTGGCTTTGGGGGATTGACCATCCGCTGCTGGGAACAGTGTTTAGCCAAGGGCTGCAGAGAAGGATTTTTTTTAATTATATAAAATACCTGTTCATCGTTATATCTTTGAAGGAAGGTTGAGACAGGTACAGGCAAAGTTCCTAATTCAGACTTTTCCAAGTGGAGATGTACCTAAAACTGGATGTTCAGAAACAGAAACCTCTTCGGAAAGAGAGAAGAAATTAACACTTTCCTTCAATCACGAGAGGGAGGGCTGGTGCTTGCACCTCAGGATCCTGTATCTGAAGAGATTGATTAGTTGGGAAATGCAGGAAAAATACGGGTGCATCTGCTGGTGTTTAACACCCTTGAAGTAAATGAGGTTGTTTAATTCACTTTGCAGTGTGGTGCTGAGTGTGGGGACGCAGAACCACTGCAGACAGACATGACACGGACAGACCTGTTCCCAGTCACAGAGCAAAACTGTCCCATCCATAACCTTCTTGCTGCATTGCAGGAAAACATAGAAACAAGAACCTGTTTTTCCTCCTTACCCCTGGGGCTCCCGGGACCCCTGCTCTGTGGTGGTCACTGGCACCCATGCTAAGCTCGCTCACAAGTGGTGTCATTATTAAAATGTGGTTCGTGATGGAAACAAGAACCAGTAGCTGCCTTTGGCTGTGGTTCCAAGCTCAGCTCCTCGCTCTTTCTCAGAGCTCGGGGTGGTCAAATCCAAGGTGTTGGGTTGGGTCCAACCCAATGAAAAGTGCTGTGGGTTGTTTCTAAGTTGGCACGCTGCTCTGTGCTTTTATGCTCCTACATAAACTTCTTACAAGAAGATAAAGCCTTGGGGTTATTCAATCTTAATGTAGTGTTTTCTTTAGAAAGAAATGGTGTTTTAGGCTGCATTCTTCAAAAAGGATTACTACAATTTTCTAGCGTTACATTGCCTACCAAGCCATGATAGTTCTGGAGAGGGGAGCTATGGAACTACCCAAGCACCAGCATCCTTATCCCATCCTTCCACTGCCTCTTTATGTTCCCTGCATAAATAAATCCTTTCTTGTCTCCATGTCTGGAGGCCAGCAGCTGTGGTAGCTCCTGGAGGACAGGGAATACCTGGGCACCAAGGTAGAGAAAACTCTGTAAATGTGTATAGAAAAGCTATTCATATATATAATACATGCTTTTACATATACTATTTTTATATGTATGTGCCTATATTTATAAATGAATTCTATATACACTACACACACTATATGATATATATAAAATATCAAATACATACTATATATCTATATAAAATATAAATACATATATAAAAATAAGAATGTATGTACACATATACAGCTCCACCGCTGCATGCACCCAGAGAGGGATATTAACTCTGCGCTGCCTGGCTTTTATAGCTTGGGCTCAGCTTCCTAGCACAACCTGAACATATTTTGTGGGTGCCTTTAGTACCCGCCGTCACCTGAAGCCGCGGTGGCACATCGCCAGAGGGAAGAGAGGTGTTAATGAGAGGCGCTCGGCACTGACAGCTTCCCGGAGCGCTCCTGGCACCGCGTCCAAGGGACAGGTGGTGGCTCCGCGCTGACCGATGGCCTTGGCGATGATGAAGGAGCCGTGACAGGGCTGGCGAGCGGGGACCGCCGGGGACGCGCTGATGGGCGCGCTGGCGCAGGGAAGGGGGATACGGGACATGCGGATTTCACATGGACCAGCAGCTTCCTTATCACTCGCTACTTGATATCAGTCACTGCAGCTTCCTCAAGTAGCATCCGTCACCGCAAGCACTCGTTGAGGTTTGCGGAGGGGACTTGCACTCATCCTTGGCATTGCACCACCAGCAACAACCACAGGAACCACCGTCTCTCCTACTCTACGTGGAGTTCTCCATCCCCAGTTTTTAGCCCACATTTTGAGTGAGCTGCTAGATATAAAATTCACTTAAAGATGGATTATCTTGTAAAGCTGTTCTTGCACGGGCTATGTTCTCACAGAGCAGTGGTGTCCAGCACGAGCAGGCACGGTTTTGTATGGCAAAGGTCTTATTAATGGGACAGATGAAGCACTGTTGTCCTTAAAATTAAACATCAGTGTTTGAAATGCCTTTTTTTTTTAATAAGAACTCACTATTAATAATTTTTTTAAGACTCTTGATTGAATAACTAAGAGGGCATTATTATTGGGTTAATAATTACTCCAGATATGTTCCGATTTTGGTCATTTCCACTGCATTATTATGGTGCTGAGGCAAAATTTCACTCATATATTTGACTTAAATGACAGTCTTTTGGGATTTGCAACAGAAATTATAACTTCTGCAGCAATTTACATGTTAAGTTCTGTAACCCCGTGATAGTTCAACCATTTGTAAAAGAACAGTAGGTGGCCTAGTGGTCTAATATTCAATGAATAATTTTATCTTACATCAAGTGCAAGGTCCAGTTTAATGTTTCATTACATTAAAATTGCACTGGGTGACATAAACTTTGTAATTAAAAGAGCATAACTTTCTAGGAACGGTACAGGCACCATGTGAAAAAAAAATGTGTTTAATCAGGATATTTTTGGGTATACAAAACCTATGTTTTCATGTATACGAGGTGGTACCTGTTGAAGGCCACTGAAAGCAAAGCGTGATTTAATTCCCGCGTGTTTTACACCCAGGCGGATGTAAGGGACCACAGGGGATACCCGTGTCCCTGCAGCCACCGTCACTGTCCAGGGCCGCATTCCATTTGCCAGCCCCAAGCAAAGCTCCATGGCCTGGAGCAGTATCCCTGGAGCAGGGTCATGGAGCATCCCAGCTCTGCATGCAGCAGCCCCCGGGGCACATCAATCTCTCCTTTGAATCGCTTCCTCACGGCCCCGAGGTTTCCAAAGGGAGCTGCAGGAGCCGCTCTGTGTTCCTGCCGCAGCTCCGAGTCCTGCTCCACTGTGGCCCCTCGCTTTCCTTCACTGGAATTAGCTGCATCGTGCTGCATGAGCCACTCCTCGCTCAAGGGGAACATTTTTTGGACCTTGTGGACCAAAAGCGTGGCATGGCACTCTGCTCTCTGCATCCTAATTCCCTCTCATCCCAGATTAATTTATTTCCCATCTAAAATTACCATATTTAACAAGTGCACGGGTACAAACAAGAGCAAAGGAGGGCGGCTGGGGAGCTGCTGATGCCGGGCGAGCTCTGGAAGATGCTCCTGGTCTCTCCAGGTATCCCAGCCTGGTGGTCTCGGAGCTGGTGGTCGCAGAGCACTCCGAAAGGCAGCTCGAGAGCGGGGGCTTCATTGCACAGTGCAATTATACAAGATACAACAGAACTGGGAAAAACGGAGTAATTACAAGGGGTTCAAGAGACCCAGTGTGTCTCGGCCGTTGCGTTGCATGGGGTTCATTAGATGCAGCATTAATCAATGCATTCTGTAGCGCGTGTTACGATACATCATGCAGCTAATTTTTATAGTTCTTTGAGATAAAGGGTTGTATTAACCCCATATTTTCAAGTGGAGGGCCTGGCATTCCCATTTGCTCCTGCGGGCCCACAGGGAGCACGTCCAAATTTCCACCCCACTTCCTATACCCTGTTCCTGCATGGAAAAAGGGGATGCAGGCGTGATGCATCTGCTGCGATCGCCATGCAGATATGAGAGGTCTGGATGCATCTGCTGTGTCGAGGGCTGCAGGAGTGTTAATTTGGGAAGGCATTGCTCTCAATCTATAATTACATCTTCTTTGTCAGAAAGTAGAAATTTCTGAGAGCAGAAAGGGATTAATCTCAGCCAGTGTTTTCAAACAGTTTGAGTTGGGTAGTTCCTGTAAGACTATCATTTCTTTTCTTTTAAGCTAGTTAAATTTTGCCCGAGGCTCCCATTTTATATCCAGAGTAAATCTTACTAAAATTAAGAAACAGAACATACAGCTGCCCTTATTCCTGGCCCACAGATGTTACCAAAATCTGATTAAAAAGCCCTTAATCTTCTGCTGCACCTTTTCATTAGTGTAATAATCATTTTTGCCAAATATCTGGCAGAAGAGGGTGGAAAAAAAGTGAAAAATATGAGGTTTTGATGATCAGCATCTTTGAAAAGAATCGTTGAACCTAGTGGGAGAAATGAGGACTTGGGGTAATCCATGTGCTGAAATATTTTTGCTTCTTTTTCTAGAAAATGTGCAATTTGGTCAGGCAGAAAAAATTGAACAGAGCCTTCCAAGCAATAAATCACTGGATTGCTGGTGACATTCATACAATGCGGATATAGTGTTAACTGTATGAGTCAGACAGCCCTTACTGCACTCAGCCTGTTCCTAGGAGGTGACCTTGCCACGGTGTAGTAATCAATCATTCTGGCACAGGACACACTGTTTTTGTTTAATATTACACTATTGGAATATATAGTAAACAAAGTGCAAAGGAAATTTCGAAAGCAAGCGCTATATAAGGCGCGCTGTAATATTTTGCAGCCCGAGGAGCGCCAGCGCCGTGCTCGGAGCCCTGCAGATTACCAACTTTAGGCTGTTAGCAGCAGCGCAGCATATGTGACTGTGCTCAAATACTTCAGCTGCCTGCACAGCTCAAGAGGAGCAATTCGATGGAAATATGAAGTTAGGATTACAAAAAAGATTTACTGCCGTAGATGCTGCAGCCGAACATTCCTTATTTTGGCACTTTTATACAGTGTATGCATCACGATTTTCCCAGCCACATGACAGAACAGCAACATCTCAAACTGCCTGGAAAAGAATTAAGTAAACAAATCTTAATTAACTAGTAAGAATTCTTTTAGTGTACAATAAGCAGAGTGTTCCTGCTTATAGCCAAGAGGTTATATTGGATTTCCATACATGAGTTATACCACGAGCCTGTTAATTCATGAAGTTTGCTGTCAGGGCATAGGCTAAAGGAAGACAAAGGCAAACACTTTTCAAAGAAGGAGCTCTAAGTGAAAAATATGTTTTCTCCTCTTTGTACCTATAGCAGAGACGGAGGATAATGGAGCGGTAATTGAGTATATAAAACTACCATGCTGGAGAGGTGGCACCTTCTGGATGGTTACAAGCATGAACCTCTCTGCATGTGCAGCAGATAGGTGGAGAATCAGAATTGGTCACGCTAGGGATGTTGCAAGATCTTGCTTTGAAGGTTTGGCCCTTCTTTAGATAATGCACGTGGCCAGAGGATGGCGTGCACATCTCCTACCCAAACTGTCCTTAAAGAGACTCCAATTTGCACAGCCTGTAGATGCCACCCTGCTGGAGGTCTCTGCGCTTCATGGTAGTCATTTACCCTTCTTCCAAGCAAGCCCAAAAGTGATGCTGTCACTCATTATGGGGCCCTTTCACCAAAAACGTGCACACCAATAGCTAAAGGTAGCATGGGGAAGCTGAGCCCAAGCCCTGGATTGTGTGTTTTCATGCAACGTTCCTGCTCCTGACTTTCAGCCAAGGAAGGGAAAAGGGAAAGAAGTGTCTAAGTGCTCTCTCACTTCATCCATGAGCTCATAGGTTCCTTTAGTTTCAATATGTATGTACAGAAGAAAGTAGGAAAATCGAGTCTTCCTAGAAAATGTTGAAGTCAGCGTAGTAATTCTAGGTTTACATGGGTGTATCCGAAAGGAGAGTTTGGCCTGGGACTAGGGAAGGCACCAATTTAAGTACGTTTCCTGGGACATTTAGTTTTGTAATGAGGTTTTTGGCTACGGTGATTCTGTTTATCTGCCATCTCTGCTGCCTAGCAGGCTGAGGTTATTTTACTGGAATAAATGAGCACAGAAATGTATGTCAGTTATATTAAAAAATATATTTCAAAACTTTTGGTGTGTTCATCTCAAATAGCTATTGCAGTCCTTGGCAGTAAATCTTAAATTACTGTGGAGATGCTTGCTATTAGGCATTGAATGCTAATGTTCTGCTTTGTGTTGATTTTCTCTGGCTTTTTAATCTTTTTACAAATAAATGCATCCAGCCAAGGCTGTAATGTTTAATGTTACGTGGATGTTAGTTATATATTATTAGGCTTGCCGTGAATAATGAGTTCAACCGAGATCAAAAATAGCGAAGTTCTGCTTAAATGTGAAGCGCACGCTTTTTAGGTTAATCAAAGCAAGCAAGCCCAGAGAAAAGCCCCGACAGGTTAACCTGGATTCGGCGCTGGAGTCGCGTGCAATTCCACATGGTCCCCGCGCAGAACCGCAGCCCGCGCTGCGCATCCCGCGGGAATGATCGGCCTCGCTCCAGTGCCGCCGTGGAGCAGTAATGGGTGTCAGGTAGGGCTGGGGCTGCCGGGATGGAGCTCCGGCTCCCTGCTGGGCTCCGATAATTTATTGTCCCAGCGTTTCCCGGTCGGGTTCGTTCTCACCTGCGCCGGCGGCTGCAATGCGATGCTCAACGAGGGCGGCCGCGCGCTCCCACGGGCCCGGCCGCGAGCTTAGGTGTGACATGAACGCCAAAATGCTGGCGTTTTAGTAAACAAGCAAGGAAATTGTGCTGCCGCCGAGATCCCAGTGCTAGACGTGCTTCCGTAATGGTGCTATTTCCTCGAGAACATAAAGGGTCACCGACACACAGAAACTACAACAAAATGTGTGTTTTTTTTTCTTTCTCTGCTGGTTTTGTTTGGAGATGATGTAGGAGCTGCTGGGAAGGTGTTTATTTGTGTTTGTAAATGGAAGGCGCTGCTGCCTTTTTTTTTCACAGCTTTGCCCCAGGCTCTGTTGGATGCGCTGGCGGAGGCGGATGCAGGAGCTGCGCGTACGGAGGAGCCGAGTGGGAATCACAACCCTAACGTGCAATGCTAAATGGGACAAGCGGAGTATAAGGAAGCCTGGAAAAATGCCGCATTTCTGTGCTCCAGTTGGAAGGAGATGCAGGGAGCCACCATTCCCAGGGCATGCCATGGCTGAGATTCCCATGCTCCCTCTTCCCTGTGGAGCAGGTGTGTGGCTTGGCTCTTATTTGGGGATTTAGATATTGTTTTTTAAGTTTTTAGATAAGATAGTTTAGGTAGGCAGTTATTTAGATATCTCGCCTATTCCAATACTCCTTTTCCTCATTGTCCCCATCCCGCTCCGTCACCTCCTGCTGTCACCTTGCTATGCCCATGCACAACACAAGCAATTTGCAAGAGTTTTCTCACATCTAACTCCTACTACCTGGGTGCTACATAGACGGTGCAGGACCGAGCCCTTGTCACCGGCGTGTTGCATATAGGCACCTCCACTAATTTCACACATATATATTACACATACACAAATAAATTCTCCCATACCATTTTATTGAATTTCTAGTAAGTTGGCAGACTAAAGTGATTTTTAACACTTATCAATTGGATTTATGGTTTCTGTGTCATCCACCCTGCTTCTGACATTAGGAAATGTTCAACATGAGGGAATCATTCAATGATTCTTTTAACTACACTATAAAACATTTTAGTCTCCTTTCTTTCAGAAATCCATAAATGCCTAATTTAATCACAGCCTCGCAGCAGAAACCCCGAGTTTCTCCTGCTAATTACGTGGCCGAGGTTTGGTGCTTAAATCACGGCGACGTGCGGGGCCGGGGCCGTGGGCGCTCGGTCGCGGCGGGCGGGATGGAGCCGGACATCCGCGCGGTGCTGGATAAATAGAGCCCGGCCGGGGGTCGTCACGGGAAGCTGCTGCTCAAAAAGCCGTATCCCCTGCTGCTGGGGCATATGGAAGGCTTCAAACCATGCGAAGGAAGCAGCTCTCCCTCCTCCTCCTCTTCTGGGATCCTTCCTGAGGAGTTTTTCCATGCGCAGATCCGTGCCCCAGCAGTGCCGCGTGGCTCACGCTGGGAGGATGTTGGATGCTGGGGTCAAGAAGACCAAAAGCTGGTCATTTTTCATCTTGTCCATGAAGCCTGGAGCTTTACCAGCTCCTGGGGTGCAGCGGGGCATCTGCAAGTGTTGCTTTCCACAGATCCAGACGAGCCCGGGAGCCTCCTGCTGCAGAGTTCTCCAGAGCAGAAATTTTCCGATTTCCTGCAGTGGGAAGCTGCCATTCCCCTGCCCAACATAGTTGGTTTTGCTGACACGTTCGGACCAAACCGACCACAAAACACTTTATAAACCATTTGCACCGCGATGTTGACTGAACCTTCCTCCCTCCAAAGTCTGTCCAACTTAAGCATAGCTGGATTTCAAAGTTGAGCTGGGGGATTGTGAGAGCAGCCATAGGGACTAGGCTCCTGATGGTGTGGAGCTCCTCACACCCTTCTTAGGCTTCCTTGCTATCTAAAACTGAAAATCTTTTCATTGCCTGACCTCACTGATCTTGGGCTTGTAGAGTTGCATCCTATGGATGCTTTATATGCAGGTTTTCAAGGGAATCCCTGATTGGTGTTAGACAGTAGGGAAAAAACGAAGCTGATGATCATGTTAAAACTACTACTAAGGGCAGAGCCTTGAGGAGTGTTTTAGTGGTTGGGTGCACATGGAGAAATGCCTAAACTTTAGGACTCAATATATGGTTTTGCTGGAACTCGCTTGATCTGGTAATTGCTAAGATTTACCGTTATTGCAATTTTTTCATGTTTTATGGTTTATGTAGTGGGTAATTTATTCTGCAAACCCCATTTCTATGGTCTTGCCCAAACCAGAAAATAAAACCCAATATCCCACAAAAGTTAAATCTTTGGCTTTTTGTACAGACCATGTCATGTTTCACACATGCTGTTTGCTCTTTCTATCAAGAACACATGTGTGATAGTGAAGGAGGGCCAAGAAAATAGACCTGCTTCCATGCTTGTGCTTGCAGCTTCTAGTAGCGCAGAGTACTGGTCATGCATGTGCATGAAGGTCCCTATTCAGGTCTCAGGAGATCAATGTCCTCCTGGACATCCCAAACGTGGTGTCCTGGGATTTTCTCCCCTGCCTTAGCACTTGAATGGTTTTGATGCAGCAGGGATGAATGATTCCTTGTTTAGGCAGAGGTCAGAACCTGTCACGTGGTTCGGTTCATGGAAGGGTCAGGTCATGCAACCCAGGGCATGGAAGGTACCATAGGATTTCTGGAAACAGGTAGCAGTTGGAAACCTCCCATCAGAGTGCAGCTCATGTCCTGGGTCTCATCCCAACTCTCAGAACAGTTCCTGCTCTGCAATCTGCCCTCTCCTCCTTGGGTCTCTTGGCTCCACTCATGATCTTGTAGTCATCACTCTCTCCCCACACCCTGAATTTGTTCTCTCCCTTCCTGTCTCATTCACTCTTTCCTTTTTTTTTTTTTTAATTCCTCATTTTTCCAACACTGAACATCCTCCCTGCCATGCTGATGCTGTTTCTCCAAGCAGAGAAGGTCCCTCCTCAGCCTTGTCTCACCCTTTCCCCAGTGCGCTGGGTGCATGAGCCATTCTCCAGCCTTGAACTTATCTTAATCTGCAATAATCAATATTAGCGTGCAGAACCATATGCACCATTAACTGCAATTTGCTTTTGATAATATACTGTTCTTCTTCATTAGGCTATCAGCCGCCTCGTTGGGGACTTGCTTGGGGAAACACTTTCAGCCACTCTAAAGCTTGTTTCCTTGGGTGCAACTCCCAGTCTACATCTTCTTCCCAGACCTCGATCTGTATCTTCTTTTCTGGGCTCTCATGGCAAGAGGATTTTCTCCTTGTAAGATCAGAAGACATGTTTTTCTGTAAGTCACTGTTGATAGACCTGGGAGTGAGTGAGACTTGAGAAGATGGCAGGACATCTAACTAGGTGGTTGCCCATGCTGGGAGAGAAATGGGTCCATAGTAGCAGAAGTGGGCTATTGGCATTGGAGGCATCTTCCTTGGTGTTGCACTATTGTGTCCCCTTGGTGCTTTTCGTGGCCAATGGGAGATGTTACAAAGGTTTTGGGACAGAATTACAAGTTCTGCCCATGTGGCTGTGGTTGAGCGCCAGCCCAGATATAGCCAACATCTGAATTGGCACTGAAGTTGAAGAAAGAGCAAAGGCCTTTCAAGCTTACTTTATCTTCCCATTTCTTAAGTGAAACTAATCAAGTTTATATCCTTTTAGCTTATTATTAGGCCAGCAGAGCTTCTGGCACCCTTTACAGCTTTTTTGACATGAAAGTTAGTTACATCTACTGTACTTAGTATGACTTCACTTTTCTTGTGATAAATCCTGAAAATTAATATACTGTATTCTCTAGATTACAAAATGAGAGTGTCCTAGACATTGTGAATATTGTAACGGTGGAGTGCTGCCAGTAAAAGAAAAGCTAATGTCTTAATGATCTTTGTTAATAAAAAGAAGAAAGGCTTGTAGTAAATTTTCCTGGCTAATATGTCAGGCTATTTTTCCTTATCCTAAACTGGAACTGATATATATTTCTGAATTTATGACTGAAGAGAGAAATCTTTGTGACTGTGGTGCATTTACTGTAGAACGATGAGGAAAGTCTGGGTAATGAAGCCTTGTGCAACCAAAGCTCCCACCAACTTGA
>JAUBOD010000059.1:4499079-4514804 GCA_032353885.1 Nothura maculosa
ATGGTAGCAGAGAAGCTAAGCAACCACATCGGAAGTGAGATCTATGATGAAATATTGCATTCATTCATTTCCATAAGATGTAGCCCAGGATTTCTCATCTGCTATGTCCCTGTTCTCCCAAAACTGTCCTTCCTGGAGACCAGACAAAGCATTTATGCTTTGATACCCATGCAGGTTTACGACCTGCACTCTTTTGGCAGGGATTGAAGAGATGACGATGCTTTCTCTAAATTTATGTGTGGTGTTTTTGCCTGTTCCGTTACCAGAAACTCTTCAGCTTAATACTGAATCTTTCTCAGACTCCTTCTGCAGTCATATGTGTCGTAGCACAGCTCCTCACATTTTAACACTCATGGCAAAGGCCTGAATGACCTCACGTTGCTGTCCTGGGGGTAAAACATGTGCCTGCAGCTCCCAGCTGCTCTCTCAGCCTAACGCCTCCCCCTTCCTAGCAGCTGGCATGGCGAGCGCTCTGGTTTTCAGGTGTAGGAGCAGACCACGAGGCTACCCTTGGTGTTTACACCAGGAGAACGCGGCCTTGCTCCCTGACAGTGATTTATGCTCTGAAATCTCAAAATGTCTTTATTGGCTCTTTCCTGCGAGCACCGGCAGAGCTACTGTGATGCTCTTGGCCAGGGTTATTCTCATCATGCACCTTCTGGTATCTTTCTCTGCTCTCTGGGGGGCAGGACCTCTTACTGCAAAGGATTCTCTTTTTTCTTTTTTTCCTTCAAAATTAAAAAAAAAAAAGTTAAAAAGAAAAATCCTTAGGTCCTGCCTCAAAAGCTGAGCCTGCTCTGATGCACACGATATGTTTGCAGGGGCAGGAGGTCACTGGGGAGGAGAACTGGGAAGCAATTTGTCTCCTCCAGAGATCCCATCCTGGAAGATAAGGTTTTCCCACGCACATTCTGTTGTTTTGTCCATCGCCTGGGTTCATGTCCAAGCGCAAACCAAGATAATGTTTTTTGGACAAAAAGTAACCAACCCACCCAGCAATGTTTTTTGGGCTGCCTCTGTAAAGTAACTCCCCACAGCGGTGCTGGGACCTCCAAGAGCTGGAGGAAAACAGGAAAAAAAATCCAAGTGGGAAGCCAGGCTGGTTTGGCACGCTCCCCGCTTGGCATGTGCATTGCATGTTACAGACCCGCATGCATTGACATTGTTTTGGATGCTGGGCTCTGTTTGTCACTACTATTTGTTTATTGATTAGCCTCAAGTAAGAGAGGCTCTTCAAAGGAAAACGAGGGAGAAAGCCCTTGCCCAGAAGAGCTCGGTGCAGTTCTTTTGCTGAAGAGTTGCCTAATGCAACTACTGAAACACTGCCAAGGGTTTGCTCTCAAAGAGTTCCTATGGGCAATAATTTTATAATATCTTACATCCCAAATGGGCTTTATATATTTCCTAGAAGCCTGCTTTTTTGGAAAGAACAAACATCCCCCAACCTTTAATGTTTTCCTTTCTCCATTCTTGAGGTACTTCCATTCTCCTACACAATTTGGAGGCACAAAGTCATCCTGAAGAGCTCCTGGAAGCTCCCGCATGGCACCATGAGGCAGGTTGTCGGCCGAATGTCTCCGCTTGGCATCTTTGACCCGACGGAGCTGGCGAAGCAGCCTGCTGGCAGGCACGGAGCCATGCGAGCAGATGGGCACGCGGGCAGGCGGAGGGGAGGCCGTGTCGGAGCGTTTAGGCGCTCAGCAAAGGGCACAATTCCTGCACAGACCTATTAAAGCAAGGCTGTTGTTAGGGCCTATACCTCCAATGTGATTTATTTTGGGATTTGACAAAGGAAAGGCAGAATTATAAAAGAAGAGAGAAAGATTTCAAAGTTTCTGTTTCATTAAGGCATCATGCCAAGGAGAAATATGGGGATCTGATGATTTTTCTGAATAGCTATAGGTGGGTGATGCTTTGATATATCCATTGCAACAAAGCCTATAATGTTTACAGATATATGATCATTTTCATTTTATACATATGTACGCACAGCTAATAGCTGAATATTACTGAGTCAGGACCCCAAAACCTTGATTTCCAACCTGTGACCTCTTTGGTTCTCCTGGCTTGGGAGTTGTTCAGTGTTGGGTGCTCCATTAAAAGGACATCTGTGAAAATAAGATCAATAAAACCTGGGGGGATTCTGTCTGATGCCCTGTCTTGTGGCTCCATTCTCATTCAGGATTTAGGATCCAAATACAGAAGCAGTGGAAATTTCGTGGGCTGGAAGGACTTAAGGTAGATGTCCCATTGGAAGTCACCTACATCCAGATTCAATCCATGTTACTTGAGCAAATTAAATGAGTGTGGTCACCATAGACCCTGCATGACAAAGCAGATAACATATAGAGAGACTGAGTGCCTCCTTCCTTTTTTTTTTTAGATTAATCAAATTCATTTTTTTTCTAAGATGTTTATTATTTCTTACTGTTTTTTTTCCTTACTTTCTCTAGTCCTGATTCATCTTTCCTTTCAGATCTAGCAACAAATAATGAATTCTATTTTCATTAATATTGTTCTGCAAAGATCCCAGAATGATGTTTGTGTTTTTGTAACCACACGGTATCGCTGACTCATAAACACTTTGTGCTCTTCTGTAGCCTCCAGATCCCTTTCTGCAGCACTTTTAGTTTCTTTCAGATTTATAGATTTGAATTTTCTTCCTACATATATGTAGTGCCTTCCACTCATTCTTTATTAAATGTCATAATTAAAAGAAGGTCTGCTGGAATTTTAATTCTTGCAATATCTCCCAGTTCAGTATCATCCAAAGTATACTCTCAGTTCTGCCATCCAGGTCGTTAATGAAATATTGAATAGTATCAAATCCAGGACAGACCCCTCTGGGCCTCTGCCTGGTATGTTCTCCAGCTTCAATAAAGAGTATAATTTCTATGTTTCATTCTGAGCTTGGAATGACCTAATCCATCGCATTTGATAGCAACTACACTAGAAAATATATATAAAAAGAGAGAAAAATTATTTTAGTTTTATTTTTCTCTTCTTCAGTAGCCATTTCTGGAGCTATATTACAGAGTTTTTATATTTCATGTCTTGAAGTTCTATCAACATAATTTTACTCTATTTTATGTTCTTAGCTTTCCTTTGAAGGAAAAAAAGCCCTACTGCCTTCTATAAATAGTCCCTAAACGCTTTGAAATTCAGGATGGAATTAAGGAAATAAAGAAGCAGAATAGTTAAATTCAACTCCTTTTTTTTGGTGGTATTTGACAGATTTATATATATATTTTTTGTAGTAACAGCCTAAAAGGCATCAACACATCTTTACCGCAACAGCTATCATTTTGCAATGGAAAAGAGGTAAATAATCAATTTTTTTGCATATGACTCTAGCTTTTTAAACTCGCTGAAGTGTTTTTATGAATGAAGTCATCTAAAATTACAAGTTTCATTATTCCCTAATGCTAACTACTTTGTTTTGGCAAATACTGCTTTGTTTTTATTGAAATCTCTTTGCCCTCTTCCTGGAAACTGTGCAGTAAGAAGCAAGACTTTCCCCTGGCCAGGCTGGGCAGAGAGAAAGTGGTTAAATCCCCAAAATGGAGAGATGTCGTTAGGTTTTGTGAATAACTTTAAAGGCTGTTGAGGTTAAAGAAGAATTTCAGTCATGGTGGCTTTTTATATATTTAATTTCCCTCTCTTGCTACAATCCATGCAAGGCACCCTCTGTAATGATTTTATCGGTGAAATTCAAACTTCAGCCATATTTAATAGTCTTAGATTTAATAGATCCAAAGTGTTCAATCATTCCTGGTTATATAGTCTGACTTCCTGCATACCAGAGGTCAAAGAATCTCACCTAGTTATTTCTGCACCTTGGTCTTATTTGCTCTAACCTTGTTCAAAGCATTCAGCACGTGGTCACATAAAATATGTTCACAAAAAAAAAAAAAAGAAAAAACGTTTAGATGTTTTTGCAATGAAAGAGAGTGGATTTAGTCTCTAATATCTGTTTTTTTTTCCCTCTGTTGTAAGTAGTAATTAATTTTCAGAGTTTGTCAAGATAAAATGTCCGGAGGATTTTGGAGCATGTTGAAAATGGAGCGTGCAGCAGAGGATATGCAATCTTGTTCAGAGAATGAGCAGTGCTGGAATTTTTGTAACACTCATCTTTGTCAAAACCTTGCTTTTTCCGGAGCCTGCCAACATGCGGGAATCAATAAAATAGATCTGCTGCGTATAATCTCCCGGCTGGAGCGATCTGCTCGCGCGTCCTGCCAGGACGCTGGGAAGGGAGGATGCGGATGGACTCTCCACATTAGCTACGATTTTTTTTCACTGCCTTTCCCTTTCATGCAGTTTCATCCAAAGCAGGATTTTCTGGCTGTTTAACCTTGCAGTGCCTGCTGGTCTCTCATCTCTCTATCTGTGTGCTACTTCCTTACTTTCTCTTTCCAGTTTATTAACATTGGATGTGATTATTACAAGTCTCTTGTAATCTCTTCTATCCAAGGGCAAAGCTCTTAAGAGTGTGCCAGCCTCTGTCCCAAAAGGAGAGCAATTTTGGGCCCTTTCTGGGAATCTGCTCATTGAGAAGAGTTGTCTTTTCAAGCTGTTCTGCTCAGTGCCTGCACTGGGATTTACATTGTAGAGTGTATTGAGAAAAGGGAAATAAAATAGATTGTTAAAAAGTATTCTGCCCAGCCCCTCACTCATGACATATATGAAATGCTCATTCCCTTAATAGAAAAGAAATATTTCTGCAATTAGAATGATGTTTTGAGCATACAGTTCTTAGGGAGTGGAAAAGGTATCAGCCTTAGCTGGTTGATTCTTTTTGTGTTCATATTAGTTTTGCTATAATAATTATAAATGCTACCTTCAGCCTTTTGCAACAAAATGCATTGCTCAGCTTCCACACATGTGCTGCAAAGTGATTGCCTTGCCTGGCTTTGCCTTCTTATCTGAGTAGGATTCTACAATAGTCAGTATAAATTCAGGAATAACCATATGAAACTCAGAATTTTCCAAGAGATTTGTTTGGTGAAACAAGCTCATTTATCTCCCTTCCCAGCTAGCAAGGACACATCTAGGTAAGTAGCCAAGAACAGGAGGGTACAAATGGAGAACTGGAAACAGAGTTTGGCCCAGATTGTATTGACTTTGGCAAAAACAAGATATGAAGAATTATACCTCAGATAAAAATAAATTATAATCTGCAAGCATTTGAATTAGAGGAGTTCTCTGCATAAATTTAATAAATGAATGCTAATTCAGTTACCAATTTGTAGCTATGAAACATAACTAGTGATGTTATTCTTTGGAACTTGTTTTGGAAAAGATTGCATAACCCATGGAGTAATTCTTCACAAAGTACATAAAAGTGTCAGCTTATGTATAATTTATGCAGCTAATGTTAGTTATGGTCTGTTTAATAGTACTTAATGCTGCTGTGTGACATCATTCTTTCATTTACCAATAGAAAAAAATAAAAAGACCAATCAAAAACATTTTAAAGTCTAAGGAATATATTTATTAGCTTTGATTTTTTTAAATGGTGCAAGTCAATAATCATTATCACTAGTATCTAAAGGCTTCTTTAAGGGGGCTATTGTGATGTACAGTACATAAGCACTAGTTGGGTAGTTATTTAATTACAATTTACTTACTGTCTATGTGTTAACTAATATACTGTTAATGTGCCCTGAGCAATCCATTTGGCCAACAGTAGAGCAGCTTGCTGTATGCACCTGCCCATTTATTAGTGGCAATTATTAAATCCAATTTTAGTGCTGCTTACTACATTTCCTTAGCGGCCTATGGGTTGTCCCTGCGGGAGGGTGAGGAGGCAGTGCTCCTGTTCTTAGACTTTTCGTGTTTTTCCCCTCAAATCCATTTGCTGCTGGTTCCGCAGCATGGGGAAAGCAGAGACACCTTGGCGTCAAACCCAGTGTACCAATGTGTCCTGTTTGTTATAATATTGGGGAAAAAAGTGGCCTGTTTTGTGGATGCCCCTGTAATGATCAATTAAAAAATGGCAGAATTTATTAATATTCCCTCTGTAGCCTTCTCACTGGATGTGTTTTCTGGGGCATCAATACAGCCCTTCTGCTCCTTGGATGGAGATGGGCGTTCCTAGCAGGAGGCTTGGCTGGGCTCTGCCATCCCCTCCACTTGGCTGGGATGTCAACTCCAAGGGCTCTGCTTGGCAAGGCTGGGGAGACCTGGACCAGGGTGAAACTGCTCTCTTTGAAAGCAATGATCTCAGGCCCTCACACACTTTTTTATTTTTTTTTTCCTTTTTTCAGTATATGAGATCCCAATGGTTTCCATAAAGAATGAATGCAGTTCATATTTATTAAACACACAAAAAAATATTGCAGTTTGGTGGATGAAGCATGATAATTTCTGTTTGCAACAAAACTTTCAAGAATGATGTTGGGACCCCATAACATCTACAGGGAAATGTATAGCTATGAACATCAATAACTTTTGTACCTTGCAAAATCCTAAATTAGGAATTGAATTGTGAAATGTAAATTCTGTGAGTAAAGAAGCAGCACTGGCTGGTTAGTGTAAAGGAAGTATGTGAGAATTTATGGTGGGAAGGTTTCATTGGGATTTTCTGTCATTAACCCTTCTTACTGCTTCCTATGTAAAGAGTGGTGTCCTAAGAGATCCAAAAATGATTGAAATCAGTAGGAGTCATTCCTTTGACTTTACCTAGATGAGTTAAATCTCCCCGCACCATCCAAAGCTGTCTAGGTCTTCCTGGGCTTTCCCATGTGGGAGGAGGTTAGATGGGGTGGGATCCCTTGTGAGGGCTAAGGTATTTGGGGAACAGTGAAAGTTTGCCTTTTTTAATCTTCTCCTGAACAAATTAAATGTGTTCTGCAAGGTATTTTTATATGAAAGCTTCCAGACAGAAGCAGTTGGGGTTGTCACAAAGTGAAAATACGGAATTTTTCATGAATATCTCTGAAGCAATAGAAGACTCCCTTTCATACTTCTAATACAGATTACTTTGGCTCGTACCTGAGAGTAAACAATGTTGTCTGGTATTTGCTCTTCTTCACACACATTACATTTCTCAGCCAAAGTAAATGATACCTCCATAAAACATTGTTTTCCTCGTGCGCACCTAAGTGTGTTCAGATTCATCCAAGACGCATTACGAAGAGCAGAATTCACCTCAATGAGAGGCAATCGGATGCAGAATGTCATCATTTCTAGTTATGAGGCACATCCCCTAAATTGCCCCGCTTTTGCGGTTTGATTGCAATCAAATTTACCAACAGAGAAACTCTGCATCACTTTTTGATAATGGCCTGAATATTGTGGGTTGTGCTTTCTGCTCTGACTCCTAGAGACGCTATTCTCCGATGGTGAAAGGTAAGGCGCTAACGACATATTCACAATTACCTGCAAGACTTAAGTAGTCGGTTTATAGTTACCTTCAATATGTAAACTACAAATTATTAGTGCATGAAAATGGCATCTAAGTTCTGTTGCTGGGGTCTAGTAATTTTGGATATTTTCCATGCTATTACTGCCTGCTCCATATACCTTTACTGGTTCTTTTTGAAATTAACTTAATGGCACTCTGCAGAAATGGACTGCCTACTGAGAGTGAAAGCTTGCTTGCAAAGATGGACTAACTTCCTACTGGGAAGCACTGATTTGGCACAAACAAAGAAATGCTTTAGCATTAATTTACTTCGGTATCAAAATATTTAGAATAAATTATTTAAAATATTTAAGAAGCAAATGGTCAATATTTGCTTTCAATAAATTGGACCAATGCACAAATACCTTATCCCTAAAATTCCTGTAATATCTGCCAGCGTTATGACTGAGATAATGCAGCCTGAACTTGCTGGGAGTTTTTCCTTTTTGCTGCAGGCAACCAGGGACACATTTTCAAATTGGGGCTTGCACTTGTGTGCACCCCCATTTGTGCACCTCGTCTCTCATGACTGCTGCTCTGCTCACATTAGGCCAGGTAATGCTGCTGTACATTTGCATGATGGAGCGAACATCACCTGTGACAGCCTGAATGCAGGTTTTCCAGTGTGAAAGTTTGCAAAAATTCTTAATTTGACTCATTAAATTGCTGTCTCTTTTGAGGCGGTGCTCCAGTAGCCTCTTGCCTCTGACCTGCACCTACACAACCAGATAATTTATGTGTTGTTCACTCATTATTAACCTGCAAGAATTTGATCAAGTTTGCCTTTATATTGCCTCTCTATATCGGGTCACTTCCCTTAAGTGAGTTAACATAAAATATACATCTTGTATTCATCTGTGAATCTGAATTATTGAATCTTTCTTCACTTTTTTCCTCACATTTGGAATCAAGAAAAGAAAATATTTGTGCGCTCTCTGAGGATTAGGAAACTATTCCAATATTTAAAAAAATACCCTAACTTACATAGTGTTTTTTCATGTCTATAAATACAAAACTTTGCAGAGAATGTCTCCAATTCACCAATTCAAGAATTTTAAAATCTACTTTGCAAAGTTTTAAATATTTAACGCTTTTTCGTTAACAGCTACGGATAATATTACAAAACAGCCAACCAGCGTGATCAGCACTTTGCTATTGAGACACCCTAGCTTGGAGTCCCGGTGTTGCCCAAGGTTAAGGATGAGATGCATTAGATGAGCATTGCGGAGAAGCAGAGTTTTCCCCATCGCACACTGCTTTCACTGCTGTCATCAGTTCCTCATGCTGAGATATTTTTACTAGAATTTACTCCCTCTTTTTTTTTTTTCTCTCCTTCTGAATTGATTAGCAGAAAGACTATTTTCTATTCAGGATAAATTAGAAGCATTATCTTTTAAAATAAGCTATTTATTTGGCTTGCCCCTGAACATGAAGATGCATGTGCACATGGTGCATAAGCAGTGCACGGCATATACAGGATAGCAGTAATTGGAGACTACGGCTTATGCACTTTCATTTTACTTCAGAAGTTAAGCATATTAGGCATGGATTTAATTTCCACCCTGCTCCATGCCATATCAAAAGGCAGGCTGAAAGCAGAGTTACATGCAGCAATCACAGCACAAAGCAGAAACTTGTAAATTGTTGTCACTTCCACCTCTAAGCGCTGCGAGGGTTGACTTTGTTTCAGGAAATGCCACTTTATATAAACAACAGAACCGTTTATTCCCAGCAATACTCTGAACTTTTATGATTTGGGAGGTACTTTAATTTCACAATCATTTCCAGTGACAATGACTGTTCTCCCAACCTGCAGCGAAGAAGAATGAAAAGCTTATCCTTAGAGAAGCAGCCCTGGTGGTCTTGACCAACCCAAGGCATGTGGACATGCCCTGTGGTGCCTGCTCTGTGGCCTCAGCCGGGAAATGCTGAATTCCAGGCTTGGCCCTGTCTGGGAGTCAACTTCTCACATGTCTCCCTCCTTGCAGGCTGGAGAAAGAAGATTAAGAAAATCTCCACCTTCCTCTCCCAAGATGAAGAGTTGGATGGGGAGACGAGGTGCATAAAGGCTGAACGCAATCTTGCCGTTAATGGGCTTGCAGGGAAAGTGATTTTCCAAAGTGCATAAATCAGTGCTTGTGTTTCCTCCATTGTAAATTTTAGGAGTGATTCCAGGCCAGAATTGGGCTCCAAATATCAATGCTTTTGTTGTTAGGAGCACTTAGCAGAAAGGCATCTGCCCCCTCTCTTATGGAATGGGATCATTGTGCTCCACTTCCCTTCCGTGTTTTCCTCACAGACCCTAATCTGCTCTCGTCCTACTGACTCTCCACAGAATTCCTTCTCACAACAAGGGCTGAACTTGGCAGCCCAAGAGGAGGAACTTGCAACAAGCTTGAAAAAAGCTGAAAATAAAGAATTATACACTGATTTTTAATTGGGATGACCTCCCTCCTCTTTTATAATAATATATTTTGATTATTTTCAAGCTTTTATAATAATCAATATATTTCAAGCTTTTATAATAATCAATATATTTTGACGTTTCCTGGTAGCAAATGAGACTGAGACAGAAATGGACATCAAAAAAAAAAAAAAAAAAAAAAAAAACAAAAAAAAAAACCAAAATGGGCATTAATTTTGGAAGCAAGAAGCATCAAAGAGAACATGGCTACAGATCCTGAGATCTTTGGTTGGTTTATTTAGATAAAGCACATTGTCAGTACGTAGTATAATCTGAATTAAGAAGAGAGAAATTATAGTGGGTTATGGAGCAGGTAAGCAAATAGCATGATTCATAGCAATGTCAAAATGCTTAGGAGTCCAAAATAGGTTCTTAAAGTCTGTGAAACCCCAGACCCAGATTGCTTCACTCTGAATG
Source organism: Nothura maculosa (assembly GCA_032353885.1). NCBI lineage: Eukaryota > Metazoa > Chordata > Aves > Tinamiformes > Tinamidae > Nothura > Nothura maculosa. The sequence continues at coordinate 4,509,369 of JAUBOD010000059.1, forward strand.
TATTTGTATTTTTATTTTTGGAATTACCAACTTGATTTTATACTGATCATAAAAAATGCATCTTTGAAAAACAAAAAGAGAAAGAAAAAGAAAAGGAGAAACATAGGATTAGTAAGTGTCCACATGACTCCAGGAGTCAAAGAAAGCTCATTTTTCCCCCAGTATTTCCCATGACATGAGCATGGGGCTGCTGCTGCTGCTGTTACCATCTCTTCCAGCATCCAGCCTCGGGTGCTCGCGTTCCATCACTCCGTAAATGTGCTAAATGAGTTGGGGATTTCGATCACATTGCGATTCTCATTAGCAAACCTGACTACAAATAGGTCTTAGCCTAAATAAATATTGTTTTGGCCACGTTGCGCACCCAACACGTTACATTAAGAAAAGTTAATTTTATATGACTAAATATAATCAGAAACACACCATGAGGCCTGTCAAGTTGACATGGTATGATAGGTACCTTAACACTTCCCAGCAGGTAACGTTGTTTGCACACTGCTTAAACTTGTTCATCAATGACTTCTTGCATGATAACCAGAATATTAACAATATAGGGAATGTGGCACCCGACTTCCAACACATACAAATGCCTTCTGACAGGGGAAGATAAGCAGATCATGGCTGCGTTTTTTTCCCTCTACTCCTTTCCCCTATTTGTCTCTGCTGGCCTCATACAGAGGGTTCTGTGCACTGTGGACATGTCAATGTCAAGAGATAAGTAAGATCTTGAGGACAATCTTTGGGTGTAAGTGGGTGCGATGAGCACTGATCACAAAAAAAAGGATAAGGGGAAAGCTCTTGAAAACGCAAATTCAGATGTGTCTGAGAAGGAAGATCATCTGTAAAGCAAAACAAAGACAATGAAAGCCAAAGCCAACACAGTAAAACAAGACCACAGAAGTACTTGCTTGTCACCTTAGCTCCGTAGGCAAAGTGATGCTGCTGGGGGTGGAAGATGTTTTTCACTAGGACAACACAGCTAAAATCAAAAAGGAAACTCTCTTCTTCTTTACTTTATAAAACTTTTACTTCTGGTAGCACCCTGGCTATCTTTTCTATAGACCATCCTTCACTTTTCTGGAAGAATTCCTTTATTGTTGAGCAAGTAGCTTCTGTTGTGCGTTGTATTTTTAGCCTATTCCTATGTGTTTTTGTGAGAATTCTGATGTGTTAATCAGATTTGGGTGACTCTAGGCTGTTTCAAGAGATTCTTTGAGTGATCCATGACTTACTAATGAATTAAACTGCCCCCATTCCTTGTGTGGCCATTTCGGTCATTGGTTGTGTCGAGCCTCACTGCAGTCCTGCCCAGGGAATTCCTTGGTTCAGATTTTGTTGCTTTTCTTAGGCCAAGGTTATCAGAGTTGGTGTTTTTAGGGGATTCGGAGCCAAAAAACCCTGTTTTCCCTGGTGACAGAATCTGAAGGGAAGGCCCAAACGGGTCTGACTTAGCTACTGAATGCCAAGCTCAATGCTGCTGCATGCCCACACTTTATTAAACCTTGCATTTTCCCCATTAAAATACAGTGCTTATCTATTTTAAAATAAAGCTATGGCATGTATTTTAATTGAGACTCTGGTCTCCAGCTCCCAATACTTATAATAATCAGATTCCAGTTTTCCAGCTAAAGCTGTTTATTGATGTCCTACTTTTTTGCACCATAGTAGCATGTCAATAAATTGGAGAATAGTTCCGTATGTTAGATTTCCCCAAGCTTTCTGGGGAAGTCCTTTGACAATTCACTGAATAAAGTCAGTTAATTGCTTTATATAGCAAAGCAATAGCAAGTATTTAGACATATCATATGACAGGCATTCAGAAAATATGGGAAAGACATATTTGTCAATAAAATGAACACTAGAAAAGCAAATTAGTTTATTATGTGGAAGTTCTGGGTTTAAGTCAAGTTATCTTGATTGCAGTAATAACTGCCATGCCTTAACCAGCTGTGTGCGTGGGAGCAAGCCGAGGCTGCTGCTTATTTTTCTGAGCCTTCTCGGGACTTCCCTATAACCAGCTGGAAAGTAAATCTCAAGATGCCGTGGAATTTAATGCAAAAATGAAAGTTCAAATTATATTTTATTTTAAGTTGGATAGGGCCATAATAGAAAAAGATCATCAAAAACAATGAAAAGAAATAATTGTTAATTTCTACAGTACCTTGAAACAGAAGCCCTTGAGAATAAATAGAATAAGAATACTATTAAAATTTCCTCTTTTATTATATCTTCCCAGCCAGAGTAATTGTTGCTGTGTCCAATATATGCGGAGGACAATTTACTAGCTGTTTTCTATTAGTTTTTAGCATTAACATATACAGAAATAAAATGAATAGCTAGCTTTTCTTTGGTTAATTAAATGACTGACAAGTCACAGATGTTGCTGCACCAACTCTTCCATATGATTAAAAAAAACAACCCTGGCAAACAAAAGAGCAGCAGACTAGCAGTGTAAATGGTCTCTTTATTAAGTGAATATTGATGCTGCATTATGATCTTTTATGCATGTGAATAAGGAAGAGTGCTCGTTCCTTTTTTTTCCCCCACAAGTTTTATATTAAGATTTGAAAAGAAAACCTGTTTCCTACATAATTCCCACAGAGGAGTTCAGGAGCTGTTTTACTGCAGAAGTGACCTAATTTACGGGGGCTTCTGCTTCCGCAACATCTCCCACAAAAGTGCGTTTTTATTAACAAGATACATATCTTTAATTTTTTTTCCCCCAGTATAATTTTAATAGAATCTTGGTAACTAAAAGCCAGTAGTGAAAATATATATTCCATTTCTATTCAATACTATGTTTTACCAAAAAAAAAAGCATTGTTGAGCGGATTTGATAGAAATATTCTTGGGATAAGTATATCAGACTGCAGCTCACTCCCCTCCCGTGCGATTCCCACATTATCTTGACTATTGGGAGAGCCCCCGGTAGCGCAGAAAGGAGCCTGTGGGGTGGGTGCATGTTCCTCAGATCCGGGCTGAGACCATCGACCCATTTTAATTTAATTTAATTCAATTTGCAAAGAAATTTGGATTGAACAGATAATTCATTGCATTTTTTTCCTGCATAATCTGATCAATTTGATGAATTTTTTTTTGATTGCTCCTAGAAGGTGCAGAGTTCCTTCAGACCGGTAGGTTTAATGAGCATGGAGAGCGCAGCGGGTGTTTTCCCAGATGGACCTGGTGAATTCCCAAGCCCAGGTAAGGAGCGGGATCCCTGTCTGATGCTCCCCGTGGAAGCGCAGGACCGGAAGTGAAGTCAAATAATTTAGCTAATTAAAGCAGCAAAGAATTTAAAAGGACAGACTGTAATTACCAATGATGGATTTAAGCCAGAGTAGTGAGACTGGAAACAATATGCTTGTGTAAAGTGCCAGAGTTAATTAACGGGGCTGGTTTAGGTGTAATATTTACATATTTGTGAAACATGCTGGGGGCGCAGAACCTCTTTTCTTTTGTGGAGGACCTCTGATGCAGCACGGGGTTACAGAAAAATTGCATTTTGGGGAAATTGCCTGACTTTCGGCACAGTTTGAACATGACGAGGTTCTGGATTTGGGTTATGCAGAGGGCTTTCCCTGGTGCACCTAGGAGATGTAGTGTAAGGATGGTTTCCTGCTTAAATATAGGGAAAATTCTCTAATAAAAACAAACAAAAAGGAGATGTTTTCAAGCAAAATGGACCATTTTCACACTTTTCCAAGTCTTTTATCACATAGTGAAGTTCCATGTGTCTAATCCTCAAGTTTGTAGTATCACCAAGCTAGAGTCTGTATTAGAGTCCTAAAGCATCTGCAATTTCATATGAGGATATAAATAACCCATAACTCACCTCAAAAAATTTTAAGGACTCCATCCTGTAAAGTTGGCTAGCTGCAATAAAAAAAAAAAAAGATAGATAAATATATATATAGCATATATATATTTAGATTTAATTATGTGTATATTAAATGTGTATATATATATATATATATATATATATATATTTAAGTGAGGGGATTGCAGGCCATTTCCTGCTGGCTGGTCCTTCCATGTGGGTCCTTCCAGAGCTGCGGATGGGGAAGGGGACGTCTGCTGTCCAGCCTGTGCAGACCCATGTGCACCGGGGCCTCGAGGGCAGCGCGCGTGCGGCTGCGCCTCCCCGGGCTCGGATTTCAGGGAGCAAAAGTTGCGAGGGAAGAGGAGTGATATTTATGGAGTGCAAAGCACTGCGGGACTTTGCGGGAAACCACATATATTCAGCTTGTCAGAAAACATCTTAATATTTACTCTTGCAATCCCTCGGCTACCGCTTTCCAAACCTAAAGCTTTCATTAGCCCATTTACCAGATATAAAGCATTCCTAAGCCTGCTGAAAGAGTTCCTTGCAGGAGCGGCGTTTCTGGCCGCCGAGCGATGCTACCTGTGCACGAGCCCCTTCTGCCGCCGGCCCCTGCCATTGATTCGCCCTTTTCACATCCCTCTTGCGCCGTCGGATTATTCCATTCCCGCTGTCCTATTATTCCATAGCAGGAGGGACCCCGCGCTCCGGTGCCATCCTGCCCAACCCTGCACTGACCTCAGGGCTCACACGGAGCAAGCCCTGAACCGAAAAAAGCCCCTTTTGCTTTCCTGACGCTTCAGGCCTTTGCAAAGGTTTTATGGCAAGGAGTTTTATAAATTGAAAGCAGGCAACCCGCTCTTAAAATCTAAATAAGGATGATATTTGTTGTGGTCAAAATAAACATTTTCCGCTCGTGTTGCATGCGCAATATGTCGCATTAAGAAAGGTTAATTCTATATTAAATATAATCAAAAACACAACATGAGGCCTGTCATGCTGACATGGTGCAATAGGTACTTTAATACTGCTCAGCAGGAACCCTTGTTATATTTTTTATATGTTAGTAGATGTCTACTTAGAATTGATCAAACCTTTCCTTCTGAAACATATATGCCAACACCTCCACAACACACTATAAACTAGACTCTCAGAAAACAATAATGATGCTTATCAGTCACTCGCCTTGAGTTTGCTTGTGAAAAACCTCTAGCTAGTATGCGATTGGAGCTCTTAAAACATAGATCTTTTTGCTGCACTGATAATTCACTCACAGCTTGAGATTGATGACTATGTGAAGTCCATAAAAGATGTTACCACTATATTTTCTTCTTATGATTTATTTTATCATGTTGTCAAGGTTTGCAGAAAACAAGAAACAAATCAATGAATGTCATGCTTAAATATTAAAGAAGGCTGTAATACACAATTTTATTCAGATGCCTTATTCAATCTTGCAGCTCTGAAAAGGGTAGCAGCCGCAAAGCTTTTATTTGAATTACTTTTGGAAAAATTAATTTAGTGTGAATGTTGAATTGTGAATGGCAAAAGGCTAGCTAACCTTATTTGTTTAAAGAGGAATATGGAATACGGAGTAACTTGGATTTTTTTTT
>JAUBOD010000059.1:4556849-4559349 GCA_032353885.1 Nothura maculosa
GTGCAATAGCCCTCCTAGAAATACATGTGCACACTCACGAGAGGTGCCAGGTATGTAACATGCGCAGGGTGTTCGGGAATATCTGAAATATCCATATCCAATAGGGTGCTATATCTGGCATAACCTGGAATTTACTTGTTTTGAAAGTTAAATTATAGATGTTTAAGTCATATATATAATCTATTTGAATTAATGCAAATGTTGCATGTATGGCTACAGGAAGATGTTGGACTATATATCTGAAATCTATTAAAAAATAGAAAGAGCAATATCTTTTTTCTTTCCAAAAAGAAAATAATAATAATAATATTTAGCAGTAGTGAATTCTTCCCCACCTTGACCCATCCAAACAATTTTTGCTGGAGCAAAATATGATTTGTCTCATGACTATATTGTTTCTTCCTCGGCGGGGATTTCAATATCATTCTTGTGGTCAATATATCATAAATGAAGAATTGCTATTTGCAGCATTAGCTCCCAGCCTGGGAGTTCTTCCAGCTCTCTGTGGAGAGCGAGGCCGATGGAGTCACCTTTTCATTTAGTGCCAGGCAGAGTATTTCAATGTGAATTTTCCAAGGAGGTGCCTATATCTTGCTCTCCCTATATCCAAGGACAGCATTCCTGAAGCATTTACCTATATAGGTGCTCACCCTTTACAGGTGACCACCCCTGCAGTGCTCAAGTGCCAGGAGAGGACTGCACAATTTTGTGTTATTTTCACAAATGCTCACTCACAACTTCTCAATGCATCTAGGAGGGTGTCTGGTTGGCTTGAAAGAGGGCTTGCTGCTGCTTCCTTATTTTGGCTCCTTGGTCCTGGGCCAAACGTGCGACGGGAGAGTCACTCCGAAGCCAACTTTGTGCAGCATCAGGTCCTACAGGGACCTCCACCCTGATGGCACAGCAGCCAGCATTGCCTGCTCACAAATACTGTGGATCCACACAAGGCGTTTTTTTTTTCATAATGTCACTTCATCTTTTAATAATGTTAAGTTGTGGAACCATATTCCAAGTGTTTCGTGTCATGGGAAAAGAGTGGAATATATTTTGTTAGTAATTTCTGCAGCAGCGGAGGACAAGCAGTGATAGAATTCCAGCCAATTATGAGTTTCGGGTGCTTCTTCTATATTTAAATTTTTTTTTTCCCAGTTACCTCAGCATAATTAATAAATGATACCACCTCGTATTTCCAAGGAAATCCAGACAGCTGTACCACATATCACTCCTTTCTTTAATATGCCGCAAAAGTTCCTCCTCCACAGGCTCGATTCTGTTGTTGTAATTAAGAACCCGCATCAGGAAATGCCATGCTTCAAGCCTGAGTTTACTCCATGCTTGACAGACTCCCACAGCTTCCTTCTTCAGAGCTCATTTCCATGGAGAACGTTCCGCCAAGCCGGCAGCTTGTTCTCATGAAGACAATTTTGATATGCAATGAGGATACTGATTTTAAATATGCTATTGAGGTCATAGTCTATGCTGTATATGTTTATTTATTTGTTTATTTATTTATGGTTATATGGGAATCATTACATCATACGTTATCGTGGAACATGATGAACCCAGTGAGGTGGGTGAGGTAGGTAGGGGATCACTGTCCTGGTCTTGGTGCTCACTGTTGAGGTTAGAAGACATCACTGGCACAGAAAGACCATGTACAATTCTCCAGCATTAGCTGGAAATGCATCTGGGTGCAAATTCTGAAAATCAACCCCAGCTCCATAATTTCCCATTTAATCCATTGACTAATGGTGACATTTATAAATGTGTTCCTATCTTCCGCTGCATGCTGGTGCGTCCTTGCCTTGTCTTCCCAAAGGCTTCGGAGTCTTTTAGTATCCGACATATGCTATTCCTTGTCCCTGTTTCTGCCTTTCCTTGTTGGGAGGGCTCTGGGAGCTGCCATGGACCTGGTGTCCGCCCCGGGCTGATGTTCCAGCCTTGTGTTTCATTCTCATTTGTCATTGCTAGTCCTTCCTTCCTCGTTAGCTAATTACCATCCATGCCACCTCCCTTTTCTAATCACTGCTGCAATACTTAAATTATCGCTGCGTTGTACAGATATAGCTTTGGCCTCTTCAATATGGTTTTATTTTCCCTTCCCTGCATGGGGTGGTTGTTTCTGCCCTCATCATCCTGTGACGTGCAGCTCATTTTCCTTGCATGTTGCAGTCACTCTTTGTTCACTTATTTTGGGAAAAAAAAAACCTTTTGTCTTTTTTTGCTTTTTCTTCACATCTAAAGGCAAAACCTGTCCCTGAATCGCATGTGACCAGCTGTATTTAAAAAGCATAAATTGAATACCTGCATTCAGTACTATTTCATGTTGAATTCAATGTGGGAAAGCACTGGGCTCAGAAAGACATGAAGGAATGGAAAATAAAAGATGGAGAAGAGTCAAAAAATCAATCAGGACATTTGCTTTTCCACACTGGAAAGCAAGCTCGAACTGGCAGCATCAATCCTTTTTGCCAGAAGGTTTCCATACCTTCCTCCTCAA
>JAUBOD010000059.1:4561849-4584598 GCA_032353885.1 Nothura maculosa
ATTGGCTCACATAGGTTAAATAAAACACGGCTTTAATTAATACTGAGGAAAAAAAATTGCTTTTCTATATCAATTCTTTTAATTAATGAGGCATAGTCTCCAGCCCTTGCTTCAGCTCCGTACTTGGGTGGGGAAATTGCCCCTTCATTCGGTGGCGAGCTTCTGCCATGGTGCTACAAGAAACGTCCCAAATAACATTAGCAGGAGGTGCAATTTTTTTTATAACAATAACAGCAACATTGATTTCCTTTGCCTTATAACTTTGTTTTCATAAATACAGTTGAGTGTAATTGACAGGCGCGCGCGTCAATGAAAATGGAACGTAACTGCTGCAAATCCGGACGGGGACCGGCTCCCGCTCGCTCCGCGCGCCGCTCCAGCTCCAGGAAATATATTACTGTGGGGGAGCTGCACATTTTTCTTCCTTAAATACTCTTGAAGGCGCAGGGACGAGGGATGGAATTCAGAGGGAATGTTTTGGGAGCACGGAAAAATGTTTTTGACAAGTAAAAATTGCTGTCGCGAAGTATTAGCCTAACGAAGTAATCTTGTGAATCCCTTATCCTATTAAGACAAAATCATGAGATTTTTAACCCTTCGTAGGATGAGGTGTCCCTTTACTGCGATGGATTATTTTAATGGGAGATTTTCTCTTTGGATCAGTGACTCAGAAGAGCTTTGCATTTCCAAATGAGCCACCACTGTTTTTTGGATTAATTTGTGGGTTATCAATGCATTTAACACTTGCCAGGTCACTGAAGAAAACAAGGGCCTACGGCAGCAAGACCATAAGATTCATTGCTTATTTTTTCACAAATAAAGATTTGCCGTTTAAAAAGGAAAAGCAGGAGAAAAGAGAGTTGTGTAAATGCTTTGCAAATCCCTAGGTTAGAAGAGTACAAGGACCTCTGGACATGAGCACGATGGTCCAGCAGGTCTACCCCCCTCCAAAGCATGCACAAGTGGAAGCAGGGAAGGGGATAATGTGCACCCAGGGATGGAAAAGCCCTACGAATGTACGGTGCTGGTGCTCAGGGTTTGGAGGGCATTTCTGTGAGCAGAACAGCAGCGCAGCAATGAGGCGCTGCACAGCTGTGACTGCAAGGCAGTCTATTATCTGCATTATCTCGCCGTAAGATGGGCAGGAATTCTTCATTTCATGCATCATTTAAAACTTGCTACAGTGATCCCACAAAGTCAGTCGAGGCGCTACGCACAAAACTTTAATGGTGTTGCTACCCAGACACGAGGCACCCAGTTCATCTCCCTGCAAGCTGCAACACGGGCTCATGCCACAAGTCCCTTGAAATATCGCAGAGCTCAAGCGGACCCAACCAGAGCTACTGGTGCAACCTCCGAATTTCACATTTTCACACGCTTTCGTGTGATTTATGTCTTGATGAAGTCTTATCTCCCCAGTCTACTGCCATAGGCTAATAGTCTGTAACAAAGCTCAGTCTCAAAAATGTCAAACATAATGAAAAAGGGAAAATCGCAGCAGGGGAAGTTGGCTGCAGTCTTTCCTGAGGCTTGGGGTCTTGGAGGGCACAAGGGCTCCTCCGACTCCCGGACCAGAACAAGGTGAGTGGGATGCTGTCATGCCATGGCTCCTGCTCCCGCTGCACCCATGGACTGGGATGCCAAAGGGATGCCCACTGAGCATGAGAGGAGATAGTGTCCTCTTCCAACCTGAGCAGAAGGTTACTTGTTTTTCTCTAGTGGAAAACCAGCTTGCAAAAACAGCTGGAAGAGCCAATGTTTGCCAAGCATGGTCAAGACGCTCTCATGGAGATGAAGGGGTGCAGGTCTACCTGCGGTGGCTAAGGTGTTCCAGGCCCAGGGCCAAGGCCCCATCCAGCCTTTTCCAGGTGGTCTCCAAGGGCTTCCTTGGGCATGATGCAAAGCTGAGATGCATTTTGGGCCCAAAATGCAGCACTTTCAGTTGACAGCACCTTGGCTTGATCACACATTTCTCTCCTAGGCAAAGACAACATTGGATCCAGTCATTCCTGCTGCCAGAGGGATAATTTTGAATAAAACACTGCTTATAACCCAGTACAATTCCTCATTTCAGACCCATATTGACTCCCGTTGTATGGAAACATTGGGACATTTCTTTGCTAAATTGCGCTTGAAATCACTGCAAAGCCTACTTTTACTATTAGAAAGATTGCCCAAATTGTTTTCCCATTTCTGTTTGCCTTGTGTGCTCTACTTTATGTCTCTCTTGTGCATCAGGGACCCACTGCAGCCCGGGAATTAAGGAAGCAGAGTGGGAGAAAGGGAGTAGAGGCTCGCAGCTCTCCCAGCCCTACCTTCAATTCCCCAAACCCCTTGACACAAGTCACTGTTTTTGGTTTTTTTTTCCACTTCTCCTGTCTTAATCTCATATTTGTGAAGGATATGGAAGGATTTTTTTTGCAGAGCTCAGGGCCAACCAGTCACATGCGACAGGGGCCTGTGCAGAATTCCTGCTTCCCAGACTGCCCAGCTATAAAACAGGTATAAATTACAGTACAAGAGACATGTCTTTCTTTTGAGAATATTAATTTATTAAAGCCTGAATAATGCTTTCAGGTCCGATGGAAAATGCTGCGTAATTATAATAAATAGATATTGACTTCAAAGCGTCTCTGCAGATCTGTGCTTTTTGATCCTATTCTAAAAAACATAATTATGACTATCCCATAGGCTTAAGTGTAATATCATATGACTGCACATAATCATCTGTATTCTGTGAGTGTGCCCTTCCCCATCCTTCAGAGCAGGTAGTAGGATGGCAGCCCTCAAACAACAACAAACGCAGGTGTCTGTTTTTTACTGCAAAACACAGATTTTCTAGGAGGAATTGGAGATTATTTTTTAGCTCTTTGCCCTGCTCTGCTGGGGCTCCAGAACCTCAGCCTGTAATTAATTTGCCCGGGACAACCCAGAGGACCATCCCAATCCCAGTTGCAGGTCCTGGCCATGCACCTCACCTCCGTGGCAGACATCCCCAAAATACCTGCATATCAGGGGCTATATTTCCAACAGTAAATTATTCTTTTAAAACCACATCTTTTTACATTCTTATCAAGCAAAAGAGGCCAAACAGATTTTTTTTCCCCCTGCTCATTTTAATAAAATTGGCTTCCAGGCTGCACTGTTGCATGCCAAAATTCAACCTGGAAATGCTGGCAGGCGCATCGCTAGAGCGACGCCAGCAGTAGTGCCGCAATTATCAGTTGATCTTCTGTTTAAATACAACCCAGCGTGTGAGCTGAATACAGACAGGTTGGGGGAAAAAAAAAAAAACCTGTGAAAAAGGAAAAAAAAATCCTTAACAATTCCAAAATGAGCTCAAGTCATAACATACAAATTGTTTGCTAAGCTAAAATGTGTTAAACCAAAACAAATTAAATGTAACAGAAAATTCAACAGCAGAAGGGTGAAAGTCATTTCAACAAAAGTGGGAGGAATTGGCATTTGCCATGAGTAATTCCTGTTTTTTTGGCTGCGCACACAGGGGCTCGATGGATCTACTGTTTCATAAAGGAAGGAGGAATTGCCATCGGTGGTTTGAGTTATAAAATGCAATGCTGACATGCTAGCAGGCAGCTTTGGGGGGGTTCTCTCAACCACTTCAACCCACTCTGGAAACCCAGACGTGCTGCAAAGGAAAAAAGTGGTAACCTATGGACTGAAGGAGCCCTGGTGCAAGACCTTTGGGGCTCTTAGTAAGGCTGGGCTATAGTATGTCTCTGTATATCTCTGTTTTATATTTATATGGTGGTACTGGATTTCCTTGCTTCCCCGCTCAATGGAAAACTCGCAATAAAAGGAGGTGCTCAAAAGGCTTCATCCTGCACAGACAGGTGGCCAAGTGCTAATATCTTGCTGTCAAAAGCAGCCCCAGACTCCAGTGAAATGGGGGCAGTGGGAGGGGAGACTGAATCAGAGCAATGTGAGATATCAAAGAAACCCCATTTCACAAAGCACCGGCACGGGGGGAAGGGGAAGTTGGGCTTACAATACTTAATACACTTGCTTTCATGCCACTTCCAAGCCAGCTTTGGTCTAAAAAGGCCTGTTCGATAGCTCCCTGAACTGTGATAATAATTCTTAGCTCTAACATTACAGTATTAGCATCTGTTCTTTCTTATATTTCCCCTCTTATTTTTTTTTCCAACTTGAAAACAAACCCAAACAGTGCTCAGCTATAACAAAATACCCAGCAGAGGATATGAGTGGTTACAGGTTTCCAGCTCCACTGGAAGCATGCTGGTCTCCAAACTGTGCAAAGAGAATCCAACACTTTAAGCACAGCTTCATGCCAAGACATGTGTCCAAAAAAACCCAGATGCCTTCAGTGTTTTATTGCATGCAATGCTGAGCGCTTCAATGGCTCCCACTGTAGTAGCCAGGAATATTGGGAAATCGCAGACACAAACACATACACACACGCAAAAATATGCAGGCCTGCGACTTTGGGAGCAGGGATCACCAGACTCGCAGCTCGGGATGAAAACTGCTTCCAAACGGGGTGGAGTGGGCTGAAAACTCATTGTCGCTATGCAAGCAAATTCACACGTGATGCAACTGGATACAGCACATATTTTTGGAAGGAACTTAGGTTTTGCTTACTGATTCTCACAAGAGCCAGGTTGTAACCACACCACTGATGGTATCAAAAGAAGGTCCAAAATGCTGTTTGAGATGATGCACAAGGAGCAGGCGATTGCACAGACACTTGGGTCTTCTTTGCATCCAACACGCCAAGTTTGTGCTGAGAGTGTTATCCGAGCCAACTGTTTTCCTACAACAATTTAGCAAACTAAGGTTTTTCGCATTAGGCTTAGAAAAGTTAAGATGTAGCCACTGCTGAACATGAAGACAAGGTTTTCTCTCTGCCAATATTTTTTTTTCTTTTAGAGTTACCTTGTTTTATAGTTGGCTTGGATACACAGGTGCAGATGATTTGGAGATGTGACGTTATAAACATAATCCTTTACAGACCGTGTCAAACACATGGGTGCTTGCATTTTTTTATAAGCAGGAGTGCCAAAACCTCCAGGGTTGCTCAAGAACTGATTTTGTAGAAAGTTAAAAAATCTATCCCATAGCTCCAGAGTTTTTCCCTTCTTTCTCCAAAATCAAAACACACTGGTTGATATCCTGCAGAGAACTGGCTCTTGGCAGAGAGTCAACCAGGCTGCTGCTCTCTATTTTATCTGTAAAGCTCTTGGACATTGGACAGAATATCTGTAAGAACAATTTGGGGAGATAGCTGTCCTCTAGCCATCTCCAAGCAACAGAGCTGCTCCCAGCAGCTTACTGCTCGTCATTTTCCCATCTGGGATTCTGTAGGGAAAGAAAGAACGAAGATAACAAGGGTGGGTTTAGTTCCCTCCATAAGCCTTGCTGATGGTGTGGGCAAAATCTCCCATTTGGGGCATTTTATGAGTCCTTGTTGTCTTACAGACCACAGGGATGGTGCTTTGTGTCTGTTGGCTCCATGGCCACATCAGAAACAGGGCTGCACAACTTCTCCTGGCACTGTATTTGCATGCACAGTTTTTCAATGTGATTTTTCAAGCATCATTCCACCCATTTAAAAGAAATATATAAAAGTACCAAGGGATTCATCCTCTAAATCATGCTTGGTTCCTTAGAGATGCCAATATGAAGAATGAACCTTTGCTAAATGGATGTTGAGTTTATGGGAGAGATTAACAGATTGCTGGTGTTTTAAGTGTAGGTACTCTAATAGGTGAACCCTCGTGTCTGCAGGCAAACCCTGGGGAAAGAAAAACACAGGCAGTTACAAGAAGAAATAGGATATTTGACCTGCTTTGGGGGGCTTTCTCCATCGCTGGAACATCTCCAGGCTGGTAAAGTGCTGGAGCCTTGTATGAGGTGCTGCAGGGGCCATTCATGGGGATTTTCCTTGGCAATTTCCCAAGTTTTTTTTTCCTTTTCTGGTCCATTTTGCTTTGTTGCCACTGCAACGCAATGCTTTCACCTCAGCCAGGAGCACAGGCAAGTGGTTGCTCCATGTCCCTGCTGCTGCGCCTGGCACGGGCTGCTCGGATTGACAAGGGCTGAGCCTCGGAGACTGAGCAAATACATTTGCGATGCCCAGCCTCTTATCGCTGGTGATGTAAGGTTAATGACCTGCAGAGATCTGCACAAACACTGCAGGAAGATTTGCCAAAAACGCTGGCACGTTTTTGTTGGCCCCACAGCCGCGCATTAAGTTTGTAGCTAGGGGCCAATTTGCAGTTATGAGCCATGGTCCATGTTGGGAACAACGGTATTGAAGGACAAGTCATTGCAAGGTCCATTTGGGAGACTGTTGGCTCCATTCGCCACCCAACCCTGAGGGTCCAGGTGCTGGAGCTGCAACCTTCTCCCCTTGGCAATGCCAAATTGGACGTGTTGCCAGCTCAGCTGGGCTCTGGCTTGGGCTCTTCTTCTGTGAGGAGGCTCAGCAAGACTGAGCTTTAATCTTTTTCCAGGTGAAGCATTTGGCTACCTTTTAGGTACTGTTTTTACCAGCCAATTCCCAAAAAAAGGTAAAATTTAGTTACGTGGACAACTGGAAAAGGTAGTTAATTTTGAACAGCCAGAACACATGGGTTTTGCTTCTAAGCACATTTTCTAGAATTTGATATATTTTTCCAGATGTGAGCTTCATTATATCGTTGTTGAGTCCATCAAGTGAATAAAGGGCTCTCCCCTCACATGTGGAAACATGACTTTACGTGTTTCAGTAGTATTTATTGAGGGCTATGGAAAGCGCAGGTGTTCATGAATCACATCCTGAGCACAATAATCAAGTTATACCCATGCCTATTCCAAACGAACAGCGCGATCTTCCTAACTAGTAGCAGCCAGGAATAGGATGGAAGAAATTGTTCAATATCTTATTCAGGGCAGAGAAGTTAGTCCAAGCTCTCAAATACCCTACAGTGTTAGCTCTGAGGGTGAAACCTGAAGATTGACCTATTGGCTCTGTTCTGAATCACCTCAGAGAGAAGCTCTGTGCCCTAGAGTTTTCTGTACTTATGCTTGTGTCTATCTATAAACACATATATTGTATTTACGTATATATGTATACATATATAAACATATATATTACTTTGATCTTTCTAGATTTGCATAATAGATTTATTTTTATCTTTTTTTCTTTATTTTTCCCTTTCTTTTCCTGAGAGAGACTGGACACTTTTGGGGGTTTTTGATATTTAGGGAATTGGGCACTTTTGGAAATCCAGTTTCCTTCTCAGTGTTAGCTGTGGAGACCACAAAGCAAAAGCAAGTCAGCTATGAGAATCCAGACGGTCCTGTTCAAGGCAGATGCATTGACCAAAATTAGTGGAAAGACACCTGCTAATCATGGTGAGCATGGGTCATACAGATGATAGGAACTGCAATAAAAGAGCTATCAATCAAAATGAAATTTGAATAGCCAATATGTGTCTGTATGGATAGACACACCAGGGTTGTATCTCCTGTTGTTTATGGGGGGACAATTGTTTGCTTTGATGTTTGATTCCTTTCAAAAGTAGTCTGTCTGACACAGCTGAAGAATATCTAAAGTCACTCAGTAATCTCACTGAGATTTCCATGCAATATGGGCCATCTCTATGTATCTATTGGAATTAGAAAATATTACACAGGTCAACTTGTGAAAACTATTGCACTTCCCATGCATTCTCACACTCGTGCTCGGAGTTTGGAGGATACGGGGGGGTTTTTCTCCATCCCTGCAGACTTCAAGCTGCTGGCAACTCAGTCGCATAAGGACAAGACACCCTGATTTTCACCAGAAAGAAAACCAAGAGAGCACTTGCTGGTGAGTTGCAAGTTTACGAGTTGGTGCTTTCAAACGTTTGGGCTGCTGCACATTCAGCTGAAGCCCAAACAGCACGGGGCTCTGCACCAGTGTAAAAGTGGGCAAGAAGCTGCTTTACGGAAACATTTACTGTTATTTTAGGATTAAACAACTTGAATACCTTGGCTTACGATGCAGGTTACAGTCAGATGCTCAGCTAATGAATCATCATTGTGCAGCTGCATTTGCATAACCCGAGGAAGATAAGGCACTGCACAGTAAGGACAGCCTCTAATTTATGGACAGGAGACCAGCTTCTTTTTTTTACAACATTTTTTTTTTCATTTATGTTTTTATATGTCAACGTAAAAATGTTTCCATGGAGACTGTAAAGGTTTTTATTAAAAGGTCGATAATATACCTCCTACATAATAATTTAAGCAACTTGAGTGAAACCTTATGATCTTGTTTTTCGACATGTTCCAGTTGGCATTTTTCCTCCATTGTAACCTATGCCAAAAAAAGGCAGCGAAACTGTAAAATCTGGGAATATGGCATTGTAGCAGTACATATATATAGATATAAAAATATTAATGTTTGGAAGTAAAAAATACATTAGCACGATAAAAGGAAGTTGGCTTGGTGCTGCAGTTACGTAATACTTGGTGTTAACATGTAGCATGTACTGCATATGCTATACCAGCATATTTTGCGATATATAATCCAGTGTTTATCTATATTCAAATTAGAATCTATATTTTTACTGTATCCACCAGAGGCATATTATATGAACAATCTCAATGGTAAAAAAAATAAACAGAAAGGCTAAAGCTGAAATAACTCTGAAGCATTTTTTTTTTCCAGCCCTCGTTGCACTGTGTTTTCCGCTGTCTTAATATATCATTTAATTATTGTAGCTGCTCTGAACACAAAAGGGCCAGATTCTCAGCTGGAGAAAACTGGCTTGGCTCCATGGAAGTTTCCTGGGAAGCGGGAGAACTTTCAGCAGGAGAAAGTCACCTTTCCTTGGGATGGAGCTGGGCCGCACGTGGGAAGCAGGATTCGGAGCCGAGGATGGTGCCTCTCCGAGACCAAACGGTTTCACCTTCCTGCAAGGCAACTTGGCCACTTTTGGAAACTTTACTGCATTTGCATAACCTTAATCTTCTGGTGAACATTTGCAGATGCTACATGGCTGCTTTTAGCAGCCAAATCGCTAGCGCAGTCCTTTTAACCGTGCGCTTTGTGATTAACCAGTAGTATCTGGGAATAATAATTGGTCATGGCCATCCATCCTACGGGGTTGATTAACTGGGAATAAGCTGCACGTTTTTCCCTTTTCCTTTTTTTTTTCTTTTTTTTTTCTTTCTTGAACTGTAAAGCTTTTCTGGGGTAATTCCACCATTCATTAGGATGGAGAAATTGGCTCCCAACCAAGTCCTTCTGCCAAAGCCATTATTTCCATCATCACCCTCTACATCAGTCTGCAGTGCAGCCTTGTGGGAAGACAATGTTCTGTCCCCTTGTGGTTCTTAAGTTATGGGTAAGGAGCTTACATATATTAAAAGGAGGGTCTTCACTTAGTCTCTTAATCTTTATGAGCACTAATAATAGTCAACTCTGTTTCCAAAATTTAGAAACACTTGCTTTCAACAGAGAAGGGTTGCATATGTTGGGAGATAAGTCTTACTTCAATAAGATTAAAAACTACGTGTTTTTTTCAAATGCCTATGCATTTTTTAATTTTTTTTTCCAAAGGGGCTCTGTAGCTTTAACGCATACACTTTTCCCCCCCCATACTTACATTCTGTATCTTTAAGAGGATAATTGCTGAATTGAAATTTGAGAGTGTTATCTTAATAACCAATTACTCAAATAACTTTGAAATTGGCTTAAATTGGCTCGTCATGCTACATTTACCTGAATCTTTTTATGGGAAAGTTAGGAACAAAAAAAAAAAAAGAAAGAAAAAAAGAAAAAAAAAAGGAAAAAAAAAAAAAAGACAAGACAGCAAGCCTGGGCAGCGCGATGTGTTTGGCATGGCTGGAGGCTCCTGGTGCAGCGGGGAGCGTGGCCCCACGTAACCTCGGCTGGGCCCCCTGCCTCGCCGCCTCCGGCGGGGCGCAGGAATGCAGCGGGAGGCTCCGCTCCGCTGCCAGCCACGGCGCCCACCACCCCTCCGGGCATGGACCAAGGGTGCAGCCTGGAGACAACAGGCAGATAGAGCCCTCTAACACCCACTGCAACTGGGTGCATCAATATTGCTGTATCCATGAAGTTATTGCGCCAGTAGGAGGGTTGGTCGGAGCCTGCTGATGGGTGTTGGTGGATGTAACGCTGCATTGCACGATGCAGGAGGATGCCCTGTGGATCTATGGACTCGCATTCCTTCAACTTGCACTGGGATAAAATAAATGGAAGAGGAGCAAAACTTCAGCTAAGCTGAATGTCTTCAATTTCTACTCTTCTTAAGATAATTACATTTCATAATTTTTTTTATAGCAAACAAATCATTCACCTTTTTATATCCATCATTTTATTTTGGAATATCCAAATGTTTTATTCTGCACTTACAGGTATTGCAAAAGGGATTGTGTTGGTTAATATCCAAGGTAACGGGTATTCATGGCCAAGAATGGATCACGTCCTCCATCATATGGATGCCATAGGGTGAAGGACATCATAATGTATCACCCGACAAAGCGAAAAAAAAAAACCCTTCTCAATCCTCTTTTGTTTTGTTGCCCTACCAAACTTCAAACCAAAGAGGGTTCCACATAGAGGCACTGCCAAAAAAATAAAAAGGCAACAGAAAAACAAAAATCCCAAACCCAAATTGCAAAAGTGATTCAGATTTAGGAGGAGTCAGAGGGAAAAATAAAGTGCTACGTGTTATAGAGACTTTGTAAGACAAGCAGAGAACAGAAATGGATTGTTTCGGAGAGCTTCCATGTCCCCAAATGGGTGCCATGCAGAATGCAGCATCAGCATTGCCGTTAATCACAAAACCAAGAGAAGCCATCTGCAAAAACTGCGTATGTGTAGGGAAAATATAACCTCCGGTTGGAAGCATACGAAGTTTTGTCATTCTCTCTGGATTTTTACTTTAATTATTTTTGATGGTAGGTTCTTCCATTTCTTTCTTCTCCTATGAAATGCTGTGCCATCAGTTTCAGTGCTGTTTCTGCAATCAGATTATTTTGAATATTTGAGTTCTGAATGATCCTATGCAGCAAAAGCCCTGAAGGTTCATTTGGGCTCTCAAAATAGAGATTGTTCAAAATTCATTTGCCATTCAAAATCTGATGATATAAGCTCCCATTTCTCTGAAGGTTGTAAATGATAAGAAGGTGACTAATCCTGAAACTGTCTGCTTAGGTTCCATGTTAAGTAACAGTGCAAATAATGTAGCCACTGTTTAATCTAATTTTTAGGTCACATATGTGATTGTCGAAGATTTCCGAAAACATGTGGACACCTTAATGTGAAGATTAATGATTTAGTTTTATTTGTGTTAAGTTGACCTCCCCAGATCCTATTATAAAATAAGTTTGGAGTTTTGAACAGTAGTGTTCTTTGCAAATCTCAAGCTCTGTGAGGGTATAATATTAAAATGTGTCTCTGGCCTTTATTTTTCTCAAAGTTTTCTCAAAACCCATATCTTTATATCTTCCATAATCATTCCCAAATTAAATAGACCTCTAAGTTCATTCCAATGCCAATTTACCATTTACTTTTCTCTTCTGGAACTATACAACAATAATTTAAGCTCCCCCTCATGGATTTTTTTTCCCAAACTTAATTCTAACCTTAATCTTAAAATCAATTAGGGACAGATCTGGCCAAACCCTTCTCAGTGGTGGCCAGTGATAGGACAAGGGACAATGAGTATCAGTTGAACCCCAGGCAGCTCCATCTCCAAGTGAGGAAGAACATCTTCCCTGGGCAGGTGTCCGAGCCCTGGCCCAGGCTGCCCAGGGAGGATGCAGAGGCTCCTGCTCTGGAGATCTTCCCAACCCTCCTGGATGTGCCCGGGTGCCCCCTGCTCTGAGTGTCCCTGCTGGAGCAGGGGCTGCGCTGGATGATCCCTAGGGATCCTTTCCAACCTCAGCCATTCTGTAATTCTGTGATTTTGTGGAATAATGGTTCAGCTTCAACACAAAGATGTGAATATAAGTCTTCCCATTGCAAGCAATGGGTCAAAAGTGTTTAGAAAATTCAGCAAAAAGATCAGTCCATCTGTATCTCTTTTTACAACTAACCCCTAACTCTAGCCACAGACCAAAGCAGCCAAGCTCATATCACTTTAATTCGAATCTCAACCTTATCTGAAATCTTTTTTTTTTGAGAGAGAGAGAGAAAACAGTTTTCCCTCAGAACTAAAAATAATGCATTTCTATGGGCTGCTACTGCTCCTTAGCCAACTTCTACTATTCTTCAACAAGAAAACAGAGGTTCAACCTATCTGTCCCAAATCCTTCTTTTCTCTAGTTCCTCTGTCCCTGACCTTCACCCTTTTGCAAACATCTGCTCCTCTGCTGGCTCCCCATTCACTTTTTACTCTTGTCATTGCATTTGTCTGTACTATATTGCCAGAAGACCTGGGAAAAGAGGGAGGAATTTTGAGGGAAATATTTTGGGCTTTGTAAAACACACTTCTGTAATGATTTTCTGAAGCACCAAATGGTTTAGGGATTGGAAAAGAATGCATTATTCAGAGTAGTTTTTCCCTCTTTTTTTAATAGAAAACAGGCCTCATATGGTACCTGTAATCGAAGAGGAGAAAACTGAGACTTCTGCAGGCATTTAAGGACATATGTATAGGATTTAGGTGAATATACATTCAAGTGCACAAATGATAAATGAAATACTGGCAACAGGGTATTATTTATTTCTATCTAGAGAGGAGCAACTGTGTTTTGCTCTGCTCCAACTCATGTTGCTACACCTGTGTCGGGACCAGCGGGAGGAGGAGTCATCTGTAATTCCTATCCTTGGATGGGCACGTCCTGGCAAACCCAGTTCTGGAATGGGAGCATTGTGACCTATGGTTCATAGCACATACACATCAGTTCATCAGCTCTCATCATCTGCAACATGAAGAGCCAAATTCTTGCTGAAAACACTCAATTTAATATAATGGCATATAGAATGATTCTTGTACTCCCATAAATCCCTGTGTAGCCGGGAACATACATGATATCATGAGCAAAGCATGAATGCTAATAGACAGACTCATTAGGCATTGGCTACCTAGATGTACCTGCAAGGATGGAAGGGAAAATGCTCATATATCCCACCACACCAGAGAAGCAACCTCAGAGAGAGCCAAATTGGGCACCTTTTTCACACTAACTCTCTATTCATGCTTTGTGTGGCTGCACTTTTCTGTTAGCATTTGGCATTGATGAAGGCAAAGAGAACTCCAAACCTTCTCAGGCTCTAAAACACATCTCCCAGGCAGTCTTGTTCATCCCTCCTACAACATGCACGGACAAAGAGGGATCTCTCTTGCAGGTTGCATGAGGAAAGGACTCAGGAGATAAAGTTAGTATTTCCCAAGGGCTGTTCAAAACCTCAACCTAAGATACTCCTCATTAATCCAGCTTCCACTACAAAGCTGCCCAATACAAAATGGGTTTCTCGCCCTCAAATGGCAGTGCTACTCCTCATTCGCCTGCGTTTTTGCCCAGAATTTCCAGGCAGGATTGTGTGATTCCTTGTGCGGTGGTGCCTTCCTGCTGCCCGGCCATGAGGACGAGACTGTGGTTCAGCTTCAGCTAAATAAAATTGATGCACTCTTCTGTCCACATAAAAGAAGTCCATACCCCATTTAGCAGGGCAATTTGCCTACCTACCATCACTAACATAAATCTCCTTTATTAACTGACTAATCTCCCTTCCTTCCCTCTCTTTGCTTCAGTCATACTTTCTTTAGCTCTCCTTATATGAAGTGTGCGGTGGAAACCACAACCCCCACTTGGTTCTTCCTCCTCTCGCTCTCTATAAAAGCAACGGGCCTTCATGAGAATCGGGGCATTTATTAAAGGGAAGTTTTTCCCTTTCTCAACCACCCAGCACAAGCTGGTGCTGCCAGGTGTGGGACTGGAGCTCAGTGCCATGAGAAAGATCTGCTTGTGCAATATTTCTGGCCCCATTAAGAGCAGGAAATAGTGGAAATCTCACCAAAAAGCTGCTCCTCAAAGAGTTTCCTTCCCAGGTTTCCAGGTCCAGGGCACTCATCCCAATGGTCCACCTTGGTCACAGGTGTGTCTTTCTGTTGTCACCTTCCTACGCCAGCTTCTGTGGGAACATGGGGACTCCTGCTGTGTAAAGAGATGCAAAGGGTTAAAGAAACCTTATAAACTTGCACGCCTGGAAGAAGTACAAGGCATACAAGTTTTATGTAAATGTGCAATAAAAATGAGAAAGGAACAAAAATAATAACTTGAGGATGAAGGTGCTGCTTTTATTCCCAGTGTGGGATAATAATTAGGGTGAGAATGTCATGCAATGAATTTAAAGCATTTCGTATTTGCTGTGGTCTTTGTTACTGTTTTTCCTCCTATTGGATTAACTTCCCTTCTAACCAATACAATATTTTTAAGCAATAAAGCATTCACTCAATATTCCTTTTCATAAAACCCTCCATGGCTGTAAGAAAGCATAATTGGATGTGCACTGTACAGCTTGAGCTTCATAAACATTAAGTCCAACAACATGTTATAAATAATAGTGATACAGAAGATTAGCTCTATTAACCTCTTAACTGAGCTGGAAGCATTAGCCCCTTGCAGAAGAGCTACCGCGCCATGACCATGTGCACACAAAACCCGCCGTGCCTGGGTTTAATTTCCAGACTTGCTGCCATTTTCACATCTGCCTCGCAGACCTCGGTGCTTCTGGTCCCCGCTAGGTCAAAACGCACAGTGGCAGATTGGCATATTGAGCTATTAATACTTTGCTCTATGTGTTGCAGATGTTGTGCAAATGAAGGGTGTTCTATCACCGCTCCTTGACACTGGGGCCCTTGGGGTGGCAGGCAGAGGGCTAGATCTGTCTGCAACCTGCCTATCCCGGAAAAAAAGGGGAAAACAAGGGTTGCCCCTTCTTGCAGAATCACATTCCATCTTGCAGAGTCAATTTTTCAGATGTTCTTGCTTTCCTGTTCCTTGTTCCTTCACTCAGACCTCATCTGGCCGCGGTGAAAAATGATGTGATGCGGTTTTTTATTCTGCACTTGACACCCTCGTGGAAGGCAACGTGGCTCATTGATTCCCAGCTCCTCAAAGGTCAAGGAACCAGGAACAAAGATTTTTTGGATGCAGCCCAGGAAAAACTTCAAGTTTGGACTGTGCCTACCCAGAAAAAACAGAACTGTTAATTGTTACCCCTTCTGTTGCCATTAAGCTTCATGTGAACACCGAACATATGTTCCATGATCATGTACTTTTATATTAAAATGTTATTGAGTCACCAGGTGAAATGTGTATTAAGTGCACAGCTGAAAATAGACAGTAGGTTTAAATTTTGACAGCAAACAGCTGTAGCATTTCTAAAACTTAATTCAAATAATGTAATCAATAGGTTATGCTACAGTTTCAAGTTTCCCCAAACAAATTTATATGAAAACGGATATTAATTTATTTGAGATTAGCCCGGCTAGAAGATAGATTTTTCTCTGTCACCTCCAAAACACAGATAAAAAAAGAATTTGAGATGTTTTAAGAAGTGCGAAATGTATTTTTTTAGGTTAGCGCACCACAAAATTATGTGTCTCTTCCCTCCTCCCTCCGCCCCCTTCTCAGCTGCAGATTAGGAACGACTGCTCACTCTGCTGTTTACACGTTCTGCAGCTGAATGGATTTAAAACTTTAATATGTGAATTATGTTCTCATTTTATCATAAAGTTGGTGAATGGGTCAAATGTAAACAAAATACTGCGTAAGGAGAGAACCTGAGTATTTTTCTTGGACACATGTAAAGCCTGCCACAGAGCCTGTTGACCTACCATGGAAGGAAGCCACAAAATGCAAACGTTCACAAATGAAACACCAAGGAAATGGTCCCAGGCATCCCGGGATTTACCCCCTTCATCCCTGCTGCTCCCGGGACACTTAATGCAGCACCAAGGTCTCCATCAACAGGAGTTATTTCACATTGAAAGTGGAAATTTGCAAAACTGGAAACATCTCTTATGAGAAGCCGTTTACAAATATGCTGAGCTGGCCATCCATGCATCATATCCTATATGGACACGCATTGACTGCATTGTCCTGAACATGGGAATATGGTCCCACAGCCCCAGGTATGGTGTCCTTGTTGCACTTCTTCCTTATTGTCTTTTTCCCCTAACTCCTCTATTTCTTAACAAGGTTTTTAACAGTGCAAACCCACACCACAAAGAAAAATAGCCTTATTAAGGAAACAGGAACCTGCAATCTTTGAGTCATATTTAAAACATGTTTATATTCATTCTTTCCCTCCATTATGTAAAATTGCCCTGGAATTAAGGAAACTCAACCAAAAGATTGTACTGATGCTTAAAAGGTGGCTTATAAAAATCCATAGAGCGTGTATTAAGAAAAGCTCTTTTGTATGTTCTGTTTTCAAGCCTGTCTCCAGCAGGTTCCTGGTCTTCCACTAGATTGTATAGGTGGTATTCAGAATTCAATGATTTTATTTCTATGGATTCATAGAAAGCATGTTCATATGGAGCTTAGGAAGTGGTCTCCAAAGATTTAGAAGCCAAACTCAATGGGCTTAGTTACTAAAAATAGTGTTCCCCGATTACCCTCATTTTGTGTGCATGCTTCTGAATACACATAGCAAAAAATATATTTCTAGGTACAAAATAAGTCACACCTACACATTATTCTGTTACGTGAGTAGAAAATACTACTCCTAGTGTGTGTGCACATATATGTTTATACTGTTTAACACTGGCTGCATTTGTACAAAATCAAGAGCGTGTTTGGCATAAAAAGCCCTTAAGAAAAACACATCTGTATGAAAAATCTCATTTTGATTAAAGGTATTTTTTAAAAAGCAGCAAAAATACTGAAAAGTCACTTTTTACTCTAAAGTAGAGGAAAACCTGAGTATGTATTAAACCTCAGGGGCCAAATATTACCTTTAATTTTACAAAGAAAGTATCTGCATGCCACATTGTAGGTGACTGTAAATCCCTAAAAAACAGGTGGTGGTGGAGCCAGGATGGCCTTTCCTTAGCCCCTCACTGTAGCATTTTCTTAGTACTTGTTTGAATGGATGAAATTTGTGTTCACGTCATTGCTCCTCAACAGGAATTTTCTCTTGACTACAGAAAAGTTCCTCAAAGAGATTTTTTCCTAATATTTTTCTGTCCGTATACAAAGTGTAACACTGTTTGATTTGGGAAGGGAGATATCTGCCCTTTTCTTCTTTCTTCCTTTTTTTTTTTTTTTTTTTTGTTCATTATTAGAACTTAGAACTACTTCTAGTTTACCTACAAGTGATATTTGACATTATCCTAAAACCAAGAAAAGCTATTGATATTTTCAGCTGCTCCTTGGCTTTTTTTTCAGGTATGGAATAACAGTTCTGCAAATGTGCATAAGTGAGCATTTCTTCGAGCAATGCTTGCAAGGGGGTTAAATACCCTGGCTGGATTTTCTGTGAGTGAATTTAAACCCTCTGTAGAGTGGAAATGGGGCAGGTGATCCTTAGCACCAGCACTGCTCATGAGAAGGAGTTCATTAGAGGTCAGCAAGCTAGGCAGCACTTACACTCATGTGGAACACACCTCCATGACCTGAGCAATTTAGTCTTACCTGGCAGGTAAATTAGATTATTAATTATCAACCAGTGAGTCCTCATTAACCAGATTACCTTCTGTCTGCATTGACCACATGCTTTTCCCCTCCTCTCTGCTCTGCTTGGGGAATGGTTGATTTCCACCAACCACGCTCATTGAGAAGATGCCTGGGGAAGGCAGAAGGGCAGTGAGTGCTGCCTCTCGGCTTTTGTTCAGAGGCCAAAACTGTCCTCACATCTGAAAGAAAAGTGCGTTTAAGAACAGAAATGTTCCTAGCATATTGCCAGTGCTGTGCTGCATCAGCAGTGCCCCCACCAAGACGCTCAAAGTTAAACAGTTGCAGCTTGAATATCTATTATACCCTTGGTGCTGTATTTTGTCAGGAGATAGCTCAAATACAGCAGAGAAAATACATTGTTCAATGCTATCTGCAAGTCATGTAGAGATATCTAGAAGTTGTTAGGATATTTTGAGTAGATCAGTATTTCTAGCAAGTATTTCTAAAAGTATTTTGATGATGTTTCCAAAGCCATGTAATATGCCTCTCTTACTGCTAAAAAATAACACATTAGAAAGCTCTGAAAGCTCTGACAGAAACAAAGTATGAGCATTTTAACTTTAGAAACTGTTTTTTTTCCCTTCATATTATGTCTCCTGCAATTAGTATATTTATTCTGGTCCAACGGCATTGCATTAATATTTGAAAATTCTAGAATGGTTAGTCCAGGAAAACAGCAGGAAAAATAAGGACAGTTTGGGAGATCCATCTCAAAGCTACTGTAGAACAGATAGGTTTTAAGGGGAAAAATAATCGGCAAATATTTGTCTTGAGAGTAAAAGCAAGAAAACAATTAAAAACAGATATATGAAAGTGCTTTACTGCCTGGAGAATAATTGTGCTGTAATATGTTAAAAACTGATTTACGAGAAGTCAAAGGGAAGAAAAAAAAACAGAAAAACAAAAAACACAAGAGGAAGCTGTCTAGCAAAGGGCAGGTCCCAGATTTGCATTTTTTATGCATACAAAAACCCAGCTCCCAGCTGCACAAAGGTCTGTATGAGAAAGTGCTAAAGGAACTGGGCAGCATGTCAACCCATTCACACCAACACCGGTATCGACTGCAGCCTCTTCCCCTACCTGCAGTCATGGCTGGGAATGACCCGCACGCTGCTGCGCCGAGGGCTCCGCTTTCCTGCCCCGCTTTGCTCACCAGGGTTATCTGCTGCGAACTCCATTTAGAACTTAACTCGGAGAGATTGATTTTCCAATGGAGCCCACTGGGACATTTCTCCACAAAGTTAAATGAGAAGGAAATAAATTTGGAGCAAATGAATCTGCGATGAGGCAAGCGTCTTTGCCTTCCTTTTTTTTCTTTTTTTTTCTCCTTTTACATTTGCTTTATAATTTTCTTTGTCTTCTGTGGCCCTACTGTGAACAATTATGCAGATCGATGCCGGCACCGGGGGTCGCGCCGGTGGAGATGGAGCAAACCGCTGTCCCTGCGCGATCTGCTACGTGCAAGAGGCTTTGCAAGTACCCGTGGACAAAAAGCCTTCCTCGATGCTCCCATAACAGCCACCACTGACTGGGCAAGGAGATTAAAGCAGGCAAAGAAAAAAAAAATAGGAATAAATACAGCAGACCTGGGAATTTATTCCATTAAGCATTCTATTGTACTTGCCCCAAAATGATGTTCTTGGGAATTTACTCAACATTTTATTACTTGCTGTATTTAAAAATATATACTTCATCCAACTCTTCTTTACACTGTGGTGCTGCTAAACATTTAGCATATTTTATGTGTTCAAATAAACTCAAGAGCATGGCTTGCAATGCTAAAGAAAAGGTAGCAATTTACTGGCAGAACTAAACTTCACACTTGTAATCTTTACACAGAGCCTGACATTGTTCGCTGACTAATTGCAAGTCTAATAACTTTTCCAAAGAGCGCACAAGTCTTATTTCACATCTGTGCTAAGATTTAACCCAAAGTGCAATCTCGCGAGTGGCTGTGAGCGGTCTGGTGGCAGGGCGAAACCCGAGAATTTCCAAGATTTAATCAAAAGCGGTTGCGATTGCCCATGGCTGGGGTCAGCAGCGCTGAGCACGGAGGGAGACAAGGAGAGGGCACTGACCCTAATCTGTGGACATTAGCCCCAAGGTGTCCACGAGGGAGCGACTTTACCTTGTAATCCCAGCCCAGCCATCACCGGGCCACCGCACGTGGGGATGCTTCTCCACCAAGAACCTCATGTTGAAACCCAGCATCTCCATCTCTTCTAATAAAACTATTTCCTTGAAAAAATGTTGTCCAGATGGCCAACCTTAGTGTTTGCACGTGACATTTCCCCTGCCTAAGCCTGGGAAAGAGGGAGCTGGAGGTCACTGCGGGCATCGCGCTCGCCCAACGCAGCCCACGGCATCCGCGCCAAGCCAGAGCACTTAAACGTGTCGCCATCTCAGAATTAGGAAAGTGAATTTAATCTCTGGCTGTCAGCTCAACTTTTCCCCACAGTTTTATGGAACTGTTTTATTTTCCCAGAGGAAAAAAGCTATGGGCTCCTTGCAAAGCTTGGTAAAGAATTATTTTCTTTGCTTTTGCAAGACCATCAACAAACCAAAGTATGTGGGCTTGCCTTTAATTGTGAAACTTTTCCTATCTTGTTTTCTAGCTCAAGAGCAGGGAGGCTGCCTTAATGAAACATATTAGCATTTCCAGCCTTTCTCCCTGGGACACGCGGAGGTCTCAGCGGATGTTTTAACCTGGCTTCAGAGCAGTTATCCGGCACCGATGCTGTTAACGAGAACAAGTCCTATGGAAAAACGACGGACATGAATGAAATCTTCCCATGGATGTTACCAGGCTTCGGATCTGTGCAGCACCAGAGCAACCTCAAAGCGTGAGGATGAGAAAGAAGGAGAGGAACAAAAGACCTGGTTGTTCTTATTGTTTTTCTTATAGCTCCAAGATGGGATGGACACGGAGCAAGCACATGAGTGCTAGAGGCTGAGAGGGCAATGCCCTCACTTGAGACTTTTCCCCTTTTACCTAAATTATTTTAGGATCAGGGCTGTTGCATGGCTGTGATTTTTGGTTAAAAAAATCAGTTTTTTTTTTAAAGTTATATTACCAGTAGGAATATTCACTGGTGCCTAATATCCTGGCTGATTTCATGAAAGTTAGAGCCCAGAGAAGAGAGGATAAACAGTACACCTAATAACACAGATCATCTGTGATCCTTATTAAAATGAGCTAGGGAATTACCTATATCACATGCCTGGGAAGATTTTTGGATATATGCAGAAATGGGCAGATGTTAAGATAATCAACAAAAAAGAAAAATGCTCGGAACCTCAGAAAAGTTCACTTGCTTTTTGACTCAGCGCTTCTGAGCAGCACCAAGAAAGTGCGGGTGCAGAAAGCAACTGCTTAACATTGATCCCGCAACTGGAAGAAACTTTTCATATTACAAGTAATTACACCTGATAAACACCCGATAATGAATAAAATTAACCGTAAAAAGAACCAGAAGAAATGCATAATTCCTGAGTCGCTTGCGCGCCAAGCGCCAGTCTCGCATTTTTCCCTGCGCAGATGTTACAATAACGGTGTCAACACTTGTGCTCCTTTGTCCGCCGGCTGCAAATTCTGCCTGTTTCATAAACGGCCGGGGCTCGCCGGCCAGCTGCAGAGCACATGAGTTCAGGCTCCTGCCCGGGCCCCATGTTTCGCCATGACCTCAGCTTCCTGTGCCGAATGGGAACCAGTGCGCGCGAGCACTTGTAAAGCTCTGTTTGAAGAGGGGAGTTATGAAGAGGTGCTGCGGTGTCAAACATCTGTTCCAGCCATTACGCCCGAGCCGCAGCCGGGCGCGTACAGTAGGGCAAGAGCCATCCATAAATTAAAACCCTCTCGCCGACGCTGCCTGCTCCCGGCATCAACTTGCACCGAGAAATCAAGATGCGGAGGAAGGGAAAATGCAACGTTTTCCTATGGCACCATAGCTGCTCTCTCCATGAGCAATTTGGCTCTTCCTTTCTTTTTATCCTTTTGCAGAACCCACCATTGCAAGATTTCCTCTAAGAAAAGCAACTTCTGGCTTCACCAGTCAATTAATAACGGTAAATTCTTCTGGTTATAACTGGATTTGAACCCATCATAGAAAACATTTAAGGTTTTTTTGCACATTTCTTCTGTTCTTTCAAAATACGACAAAATAAGCATTCTACATTTTTCTTTTTTTTTTTAAGGTAACTATGGAGTTTACAGACTCATAAGAGCTGACATTCGATATTTATGATTGCGGGAAGGCAGTACAGTTAATTACATTAAGACATGCCCTGCAAGAACACAAACGGAGGTTTTGTTAAAATCGGCATGTATATTTCTTATCCAGGGAAAAATACACGGCAGGTTAATGGGACAGTTGTCCCCCGTAATAATATATAAATTGCATTCCAGAGAAGACACGTTATGCAAAACAAGCAAATTTTTTTTAAAAGAGATGTATTTATAGGCAGGAAGGAGAACAGCCATTGTGGCAGGCTGAGGAAAAGTGCAAGGGCTGAGAAGTTGCTCACCGTTTTGTTGGTTCAAATGTCACTAGGTTTAGGAGTCAAGCCACTAGGAGCATTTCCAGTGCTCTGCTCAAAATGGTGTGTTTTTCACCGTTCTGGTGTGTTTTTCAGAAGCTGGGTGTCCCTAATGCAGCCACTGTCCCATACACACTGGTGCTCCACCAAGGTCCCTCTTATGGTCAACTCTTTAATTGGTATGGACATATTAGGAAGGATTTATCACTATTCCAACTTTCTAAAAATATATATATTCTTTCAATTAACTTGAAAAATCTCATATAATGATATTAAAAATATTCTCATATAGCACAAGATCTTGATTCCTTCATATTTTCCCCCACCTGTGTTTTGACAAGCATGACTCTGAGCTTTCTTAGAGATACCAGGATAAACGGCCGGCCAGCGCGTTCAAATGAGCCAAATTTGATACTTTCCAAGCGATTCTTGCCTCCCACCGCCCTCCCAGATGCACTCGATTGGTCATGTCCTCCACGCTAACTACCTGGGGCTTAGAGTTGCTCTAGGTTGGCCACGTTGCTCCTGGCTCTGGGAGGCAGC
>JAUBOD010000059.1:4647837-4650337 GCA_032353885.1 Nothura maculosa
ACCACAGCAACAAAGAAATGATCTCCAGCAGTTGCTCTATGGTACAAAGGGCTGATGAATTGCAACGCCAGCCGGCTTTATTCTCCTTAATAAGAGATTAAATCACAATGGGGATTTACGAAAATTACCTTGAAATGTTTGTGTGTTTGAGTGATTGCACAATTTGTGCTAAAATTATGGTGAATCGTACAAGTTAAAGCATCTGCCTCTTTATCTCGTCTATATTCTGCTTTAAAAATACCATTCTTTAGTAAGAGCCTACTCATGATTTCTGAAGCTTATCCTTGCAGAAAGAGTTTGTTTTCTCCTATTTTATTTTTAGTTAGCATTTAACTAAGTGATATTTTCTATTAGCACTGATAGTTTTCTCAGAACAGCATAGATTTGCTGACGACTTCATCAGCCACTCATTTAGGTAGAAAGTGAACAGTCCTTTTAGGGAGTCTATTAAATCTTTATCTTTAGCCTTTTGGATAACCTATATCCTTGGACAAGTTCACTTAATTATTCACTACTATCCTGTATTATATATGCAGTTTGCGGAAGCGCAGTTTAGTGCTCGAAATGGGTGTCAGCCCTCTGAAGAGGAGTCATTGGAGCATCTCCTGCCGCCCGTATTTTTAAGGAAGCCCCTTCCATGTCATTAAAAGGCAGGAGACAGCTCATGTACTGCGTCTTGAATAACTCCTGGAAATCTTTTAAGTCAACCTTGTGTTTTAGTCAACAGGGAAGGGTTGCCCTTTAACCTCCCAACAACCATCTGTTTCATTATTTATCTGAGGGAATCGAGGAGTTTTTTGTTCTTTCACCAAAGTCCCTGACACCGAGATATTTTTAATCGCAGAGATTTTTCATTCCTGTCACAATTCCTTTTGAAAATACAGGTATTTTTGTGCATTGCGGAGCTAATGAGTGAAACTTCAGAATCCAACCTTTCTCTATAATCACAGGAACAGGGATTAAAGAGGTCCCACTAGTGAGGAACATGAAAATTAATTATTGAGCTCCTTGTTTTATCCTCCCCATCTGTCTGATATTCTCTAGCACAGAAGGAGTTAGACAATTAAATTACTCCTCCCTTTACCTCAATGGATGTTCCCTGCTCCTTCGTTCTAACTCCAGAGGCTCCCCCAATTCTGTTCATTTACCACTGGAAATGCGAGTCCATGTGGTGGGGAGCAGGCAGCATCTGATTTTCCCAATTGCAAAAAAATCAGAAAAGCTTTTCAAAGCATTATGAACCTAAAATAATGTTCTGTTTTGTTTTCCTCTTCAAGGTTTGCAAGAAATCCTTTCATCAAGAGATAAATGCAGTAAAGAATACAGGCATGTGGTTGAACTGTTATTAGCGGTCTTTGCATTGTAAACAGCTAATATATCTATATCATCTAGAGAGTAAAGAGGTATAAAGATAATGGAAAGAAATGCACTTAACGCATAGCATGCCTGGGATGCTCTTCTTTAAAGACATAATCATGCAATTCCCTAGGAAGTGGCTGGGAATTGCCCCAGTATATCTGCCCCGGGCAAATACTTCCCCTTATATTAACTTTCACGAGAAATGCGCCTTTTTGTGCGGTGTTTATCTCGCTGTCATTATTTTTGGCAGACAAACAAGGGGGAAATGCTCATTTCTAGCAAGCAGCTAAGACAGTTGAAGCAATTAATGTGTTTTATTTAACACCAAACCTGTCACCCGGCCGCGGGGGGAGCGGGGCGGCAGCAGGGACTTCAGAGCCGCGCGCGTGTGTTTAGCATCACTTTTGGCTCACTTGATCCTGTTTTGCTTGAGGTGAAGCCAAAGGGTAGAAACTGCTCAAGTGGGCCCAGACCAAGATAAACACACATCCCGGAGACATTCTTGCTCAGAGATCACAGTAGGAATAAAGTATAATCGGTAAACTTTTGAATTATTTTCTCTTCAGTCTGAGGGGCTGCGGCTTTGCAGTTCTGCTGGAAATTCCAGGCTCAGCTTTGCTCATCAGGCTGCTCCTGGAAAACCCGATTCTAGATGAAACTGCTGCAAATCGAGGGCTTGCAGCCTCAAAACAGCAGTTTGCTGGAATGGGGTCCCCTCCCTGCACCCAACTTCTCCTTCGGAAGCCACCAAAAGCAGGAGCTGCTTTTTGGAGCAGCCTCCAAGGGCTTTCAAAGACATGGCCACTTGCACAGGGAATGCATTAAAATTAGCAGATGGTCCTTGGGCTGGAAAAACACACTTAGGTTGATCCTGGAAATAAATACAGCTGACCCTTTAAAACACTCATAATAAGAGAAAATCATCTGGTCATCTGGAGAAGATTTAATTAGCTCTTTTTTTTTTTTTTCCTTTCTTCTTCTGGTTTTAAGGCGGCTCTTTTAGAACACTCTTCCAGTGCACTACCTGGCCTAAGCACCTGCAGAGGATCATTTCTAGGAATAATTGAGCTCCATGCTGGGTCTTAGCATTGAAAAGAGCACCCAAAAGAAGTGGAGACGAGCAAAGCGCTGCTGTGAACCC
>JAUBOD010000059.1:4655337-4664016 GCA_032353885.1 Nothura maculosa
GTCCTGTCCTCAGGCCAACAACTGCAATAACAGAGGGCTAGGGGGGAGAGTGAAATGTCACTTGCATTATTCAGAGCATCTCCAAAAGATTTACTCACTCGCAGGAAAACCTACTCCCCGATTTCCACACAACATTAGATATTCCATGATGTAGAATTACCATTTCCTGAGATGAAACCTGCGATTCCTGTGTGATTAACAGGGCGCCAGGCCTCGTTAGGGCAAGCTCGGCCAGATAGCAATGCTTTGCCACCAGCTTTTTGCAAAGAAATGCAACCATTGAACCCCTAGGAGATGCCTGGCAGGAGCCATATCCTGCTCTAGTCCCTGAAAAGAGCTAGGGGTGACATCAAGCACTGCTATGTTCCCATTGCTGAACCCCACATTCCTTTAATTTCAATATCTCTGTGAAATTTAGGTAAAGTTGGGTGTCCTGGGAAGACTTACAGCCTGTGATGGTGATGACATAGTCCTCATTTCCCTGGGTGACTGGGATGGAAACAACAGCAAAGCGCAACCAGGTGCCTCCAGGATGCACAGATAACTATGGAAAATAATACCAGAGTCCTACTGCTGCTCTCCTCCTATTTTACCTGCAATATTCTTGTTCTGCAATATTCAGAGGTTGGAAACCACCACTTCTGTGCTTTTCTGCAAAGCATCTGCTACCTCGTTGGTGCTAAACAAATAAAATAGCAAAAAAAAGGCCAATTGTGCTCAACATTGGAAGGAGCCGTTTTATTGCCATTGGTCTTGGCTTTTTTCAGAGTGGAAAAAAAAATTCTCCCATGCCCTTTTTCACGCCTGTGGAGAGGAAGGATTGCTGCAGCCGGCTTTGCCAGGAATCCCGGATTTCTGGTCCACAGGTGACATCGCTGTATAGGTGGAGCACAGGTGTTACCTGTTACCACTGCCTTTTCTCCTGCTCAGACCTTGGAAAGGAAAGGGACAAAAGCCAAAAGCTTTTTTGGGTTGTAGTTGTAATGTCGTTACAAGTGGTGAGCTGTATCCAGTCTCAGCAGGACTCCCTAAAACTGGGGTATTTTTAGGTTCCAGTCATGGGCCGCTTTGGTTTCATTACTCCTCTTTGCACAGGCTAATAATATGAGCACTGGGGAACTTTGATTTGCACTGGCATTCAGGATGTTTCTCCTGGAACCTACTGATGACCCAGGGCAGAGAAGTTTGGTAACAGATGCTAAACAGCCCAGGCCGTTCATCATGCCAAGCATCTTCAGGTGCTTCCAAGTTCCAGTCTGGTATCAGCCCGGCTTCCACGTTATCCTCTGCTATTTTACATAGCTTGTCTTCTGCCAAACAGCCACAACTACATCAAGTAAAAAAGAGTAAAAATAAAGAAAAAGAGACGAGAGTAAAAGTAAAGTAAAAGAGAATTAAAAAAAAATGTAAAGAGAGTAAAAGTAAACATATCAGGGACATACCAGAAGTACCTAGAGAATTGTGTTTTCCTTACAAATATCTACATTTTCTACTTTATGTAAAAGGGTAGATGGAGCCTTACCTAATGAACGCTGGTCAATCTTTGCAGTGCAATCTTGAATGATATTAAAAACCTCCCTATGAACAGATATAAATGACAAATGTATTTTCATCTATAAATGGCAGGAATGTCTTTTTATTCCTTCTGAAAAATCCTTCAGTAACACAAAATGGACTTTTAGGCAGTTTGGTCGAAAGATTTTTTTTTTACTCTTTGGAAATATGACCCACTTTGTCTTAGAAACTGAAAATGTCTCCCAGTTTTCTAACCTATGAGGTAAAAAGATTTCACAAGTGCTTTAAATTCCTGGACTCCCATGTGTAAAACCGAAGAAAATCAAACTATTGAAATAATAACAAATGAATACATGTTTTTTCTTTTAAGAATTAACATGCGTATGATTCAGAAAACGTTTCAAAATTCAGCATCCTCAACTGCACTGGAATCAAACAATTAGCTGTTTTGGAAGGCTGTGATAAAGATTAAATAAAAATGTGGTTTTTGGGTTTTTTTTTTTGCGTTCAAGCGGTGCGGCTCGTGTCTAATCCCCGGCGCGTGCATCTCGCAGCGTGTGTGTGCAAGCGCAGTGCTGGATTTTTCAGGATACCTGGTGATGTGCACTTGAGCACTGGAGATTAGAGCTGAGCCTTTAGTCTCTCTCAAGTGCTTGGATAACAGTCTCTTCAGGCAAACACTGAACTAGGCGCAAGAAGCAGCAGAAGTGTTTTAAAACACACCTTCAAATTCCTGGATTGGCAAGTATTTTGTAATTACCTTTTTTTTTTTCCTAGCTGGAGTAGGGGGTTTTCCCACTTGCTTTCACTTCACATGAGGACTCCTCTTTGAGTTACACCATACTGTTTTATTTTACTGTTTTTTTTTACTGTTTTTGTCCTTGCCTGACACCTCTTATCTAAAAAAAAGACACTGGAAAACATCAGGGTATAAGAGTAATCAAAGCATTTGAAAGAGTTTAAGAATACATTTATATATAAATATAAATAAATAGATATATTTTATCCCAAAGGAATGCAAACACTCAGAGTGATTTTGATTCCCTTGTCAGCCTGTTTCCTTGTTTAATTTCATCATATTACTCTATTCTTAGTCTTCACAGCTGGCATATTTATGTGATGAACCATTACTCTTAGATTTCCGTTTAAACTCCATGTTTGCTTAGCGTTCAACCACACAGTGCAAGCCCAACCACTAGGAGTTACGTGACTTCTGCCCAGTTTCATGATTCTGGATGGACCATGAATAGGGAATTGAGATATTTTGCCCAGTTTTGCATTCTTTGCATATAGTAAACCTGTAAATACCATGGGAAGAAACTCTCACATTGAGTGGACAAGTCTCACTTGTGGCTTGTCCTATGATGAAGAATTCATCTTATCTAGCTGATTTTCAATAATAATAATAATAATATTAATAAATAGTCAATAAAGCAGTTCTGCGATGCAGAGCATGAGAAATGTCATGTCCCTGCATTGCCTGCTGTTGATTTTGCAGAAGGGGATGCAGAAAGTTCTAACACTTGCCTCTGTCGAAAGTGGCAAGTCTCAGCCTTTCTCCCTCTCCATACAGTTAATTAAGACATTTATCCCTTCACTCCCAAACTCCGGATGCTTCAATCTGTTTAATTCTCACAGGAAGTGAAAAATAAAAGCAGGGATGAACCATATTGTGGTGCAACTGCAATGCCCTTGGAGAAAGGAAAGGATTTCCAGATTACTTACTCTACACCACCATACGGAACAAATTTGGAAGTGCTAGGGATGCCCAGCTGCAAAATCTTTGCAGGTAATGCAAAGATCGGATATTATTTTTTTCCTTCTAAATTGTTTTTTTAGGGAAGAATAAACCTAGAGTTTTCCTTTTCTTTCCAGTATCATTTCTGCACGCTTTTCCGCATTGAGCCCATGGATCACTGTCTAAAGTTCTTCCAAAGATGAGCTTGAGCAAGGAGCTTTGGAGCCCTGCTGAAAATCAGAATTTTTCCACTAGAGATTTTCAAGTACGCAGGCACAGCTGGCACGCGTAGGTTTTAAACAGAGCTCTCCCAGTTTCTCAAATAACTACAACAAAAAAAAAAAATAGATTGCTTAATCTTTCCTTCTGAAGTCTAATCAGGACAGGGAATGTTTTGGATAGGAACAATTCCAAAAGAAGTTTTTTATTTCTCTTTTTCTCAGTTAACTTCACGCCGAGCCCTGCGTTTTCTCGTTTTTGACACCGTTGGGATTAGTGGCGGTGCCCAACAAAGGCAGTGCTGGCAGCCCGCGTGCCGGAGCCAGGAATAGCGGGAATCCTTGGGAGAGCGCCTGCCCGCCTCCAGCCCGACGAGGTTTGCAAAAGTATTTAAACTTTTGGAGCTTAACTAAACCTTCAAACCTTTGGGTATTGTCACACTGGGAACTGCGATAACCGCAGGTTTTATTATATGTCTTTCTCCTGCTATTTAATGTCCAATTAATTTCATGATAGGGCATATTAAAAAGATGCTCCGCGCATGGAGGAGGATTGCCTTGTGCTCCAGCCATTTATTGTTCTGCTACGGAGGGTATTCTAAAATAAATAAATATTAGTTTGTCCTAAAATTTATTTAGGAGGAGAACTAAATAGCTGATTCTTACTTTGAGCGATGAGTACAAGACTTTAAAGAGATGTGGAATGTTACTTTTGTCAAAAAGCTAAGCATTACTCTTGGGAACAAATATCTGCCTGGCCCTTATAGAAACCAGGACACGGTGCCGGCATATGGAAATTATTTTCCTCTTCATCTTGACTTGCAAGAGAGATGCCTGGAAATATTGCACCATTTGCTAATAGTGCTCAAATTAAATAGCTTAAATAAACTTGAAAATCCTTAAAAATGCATCCGCCCATTGCTGCCCTGGTGCTGTTGCCCTTCCCTCTCATCCTGCGTTTCCAGGTACAGCACAAGGAACTTCAGCTGGACAACTGCACGTTGCCTGGGTAAATGCATGTAGGCAAGAATCTCACTTTTTTGCTAATCCATTTGCTAACCCATTTCCTCATGAGGAAAAAACTATATGTAGTCTAAAACTTTCTTAAAGTGCAAAGTTATCCAAACATTTCCTGCCTTGGAACGTCCAGGTCTTGCCATGGAGTCCTTCCTACGCACATGGCTTTTGGTTTGTACCTACCAGGGACCTTG
Organism: Nothura maculosa; assembly: GCA_032353885.1. Taxonomy (NCBI): domain Eukaryota; kingdom Metazoa; phylum Chordata; class Aves; order Tinamiformes; family Tinamidae; genus Nothura; species Nothura maculosa. The sequence continues at coordinate 4,660,020 of JAUBOD010000059.1, forward strand.
TCAAATTGAGCCCTGGACAAGTTGACCATAGACCATGACACTGACCATGTCTGATGTGGATGGACAGTGTATCTTCTGTGGAGGTTTTTGGTAGTAAGATGATGCCTTTTCTCTAGGTTGCATAGCATTGAGCGACCATGAGCTTAAGAGCATGAGGACGATAACTCAGCAGTGGGTGATGCAGAACATAAGGCGACATTTGCATTTTCACTGGGGCTCTTCACGCCCTTCTCTCCTGATTTGATCCCTGCAGCTTAGTTTCCATGCTTAAATATAGAAGGCTGATATTTGCACGTTCTTTTTGTTCTAAGACGCAATTAATTTTTTATTAGAATAATTAAATAATTAATAGTTTTTCTTAGACTTTCCCAAAAAGCTCTACTGGTGGAAAGACTCATAACACATATATTGTGTGGATTTGCTTCCCACAAAAAATTGTAAGTTTTTGCCTTCAGCACAAGCACGAGATGCAGTTTGGGTGGCTGTCAGATGGAAGAACATCCTCCACCTGGAAACACATAGTATTTTTACTAGGGTGCTATTTGCCTGCTAGATTTCTGTGTTTTCTCTCGTTCTGATTTTTCTGGCACCAAGAAGTTTTAGCCCAAAGAATAGATGCTGACTATCCAACATCCATCATTTCTCAGAAGTATTTGTGCTTCCTTTCCCTACCCTGTGCTATGAAACTAGAGGGACATATGGGGCATTGAGGCCAGACCTCTCCTTCCTTTTCCCTGTGCAGGCAACATCCTCATCAAGTCCTGCTCATAAATACCTCCTGTAAATTAAATGCTTAGCCCAGCCCTCTTTCCACTGGTTCTACCCTCTTTGAAGTTGAACAAATGAAGGGTTTCTGCTCAGGCATGGAAAAAAAATTGAGCTTGATTAACCATGGGCATACATAATTTATACGTAGTTTGAACATCCTGTGAAAATGGGCCAAAGATGTTTTTTTATAAATTGGGCTCTATGAATTCGAAATGATCTTGAGCACTTAGTATTGCTGGAGAAGCTCCAGCAGTATCACGAGCAGGCATATATATATATATATATATATATATATGTATATATATGTATGCATATACATAATATTCTGACTCAGTTTCCTTTCAGGCAGCCAATTTAAATGCCAAACTCTTCCTCCCGCCCACCTCATCTGAGGCTGCCTTTTCATTATCCTACTCATGTGTTGCATGCTCCAGGAATGCTGTGTCCCTCGGAACGGCAGGATGCGCATCCAGGAATGGTGGAATGCAGGTCGGAAGCGATGCCTGCTGGAAGGAAAGCGGGAGGAATGCTGTGCAAGCTCGCCCTGCTTGCAGGTAGCACCCTGCCCGCGCAGGGACAAACCTTGCGTGTGCCTTTAAGACACAAAAATTAATGCAAAGCTTATTACGATCCTGGTGGTTGCTAACGCTTCCTCTCTTCCACTGTCCAAGTGTCTGAATTTCAGCTTCAGATGAGTGTGGCCTGCTGGGATTTGAGCTGCCAGTTTAATTAGTGTTCAGTAATTTCAATAATGAGTGACAATTCATTGGGGCTTTTAGGTTGGTCTTCTGTTCAGAAGCAAATCAATAATCCACAGTTTTTCCCCTTCTTTAAAGACAAGAAAGTGGCATGTGAGTTACATCAGACGAGAGAAAATAAATGAGGAAAAGCACAACTCCCTCAGTAACTTGAGAGGCAATTGGCTTTAATGGCGTGGGCAGCCTCCCCAGTTTGTTGATGTTATTGGATGAACAGAAAGGTCATTAGTATCTGGAAAGGGGCTCCAAAGATTCCCACAGTAAACAATTTGCCCTGGCTGTAACCATAGTGATTTGGGTAAATGAACACAGGTATGCGGATTACGCCGCTATTCCCCAGGCTGCCTATATTATTGCCTTAGAAGATATAAAAACAATTGAGGCTAATTGTATGAGAGTGAGTTTATTACAAACATAAATGGAAGGGGAAAAGAAACCAGATATATTGTTCCGAAGCCTTTTTTTTAATCTCTTAATTGTATACGCACAAGTGCATGTATAGATAGTGCCTGAGATGCACCTATAGGAATGTTGTATCTACATATATATTTATATGTGCTCTTATAGGCACATTCACCAACTCATGCATATACAGATTCCTTCTCAATCCCTTCCCAGGATGGTCCATGGGTGCCTGGAATTCATTTTCTGTTGTCTGGGACCAGGACCATTGCAGCTCGGCTTGTCCCTACTGTCCCGCTGCTGTTTGGCAATGGAGCAAAGACAAGAAGCGCCATGGCCTAACGTGCAAGCAGCACTGCATAAACACATTTTTGTTATTATTATTCCTTAACATGTGGAAAAAGAAGAGAATTGAACAGTTTGAAAAGAAAGAAAAGATTTATCCCAACCAAGACCTCTTCGGATCCGCAGCCGCTTGCTCGGAGCCAGCTACACCGCCAGCAATGCACAGGAGCAGCCTTTTCCATCCTGATCCCTAAACTTGCACCGCTTGCTTTTGTTGTGGCAACAAAGAGCCAGGCTATGCGAGGTGGCTGTGATTTGCGGTATACAAACCCATTAAAAAAACACAAATGAAATACCCAGCTGGGAAGGTCAAGTCTAATGAGGTGGTCTGCGGTGAGAAGTGGTACCTCACAGCATCCCCCATGTAGGCCAGAGGTGCTTCCAAGTGAACAGCTGCTTATAATTATTATAATCTGACACTTTTCATCCACCTCAGGTGCTATTTTTTCCTCACAAGAGAGCAGATTAATTGTATATCAACTGATATACATAAAAAAGGGGGTTGATAGAAGGCTTAATAAAGTAACATTAAATAGGCGCTCCCACTGAAATTCTAATGTGTATATTCTTAATTAAATTCCCTTGTACGGTGCAGTTATTCAGGTGCTTTTGGATCCCCTTTTCCTCCACTGAATATAAAGTTTAAAATGATTGTTGCTATGGAACTGGAGGCAAATATGAAGGGAAAAAGCCCTGCAAACCTGACCCACATAAGCCCTTCTTCTGGAGGGAAAAAAATAATAATAAAAAAATCAACTAATGCTACATCTCTCCTCTTGCTCTGTGTCTACACAGGCCCTCAGTATTCGAGTGTTAAAGAATACACTCTCCCATTAGAATTTCAATAGAGCCCTGCTCCCAGGTGAAAAGGCAATATCCACATTAAAATGAAGATATTATTAAAAAAAAAAAGTACCATGTGAAGCAGTCTATTGACGCCACTCTGGAGGGAAACTGTTGATTTAGAGGAGGATCGGTATCTGGATATGTGCTTAAACTGAGCATTTAACTGTAAACTGCTATTTACTAGTGCATCAGAAATAAACATGCCGTGTTTAGGCAATTTTACAGCACGTGGCTTTGAACAAGCACTAAAAAATACCAGGCAATATTATTCACGGTTAGAGACATTCCTATTAAGCCCGTTCACTAAATATTGCCTGCATGTTATGGAATTGCATGGAATTTGCAGGAAAACGTGCTGTGCCAAGCGCGCTGCATTGTGTGCAGCATTTAATCAAGCTGCTTAAAAATTGAAGGGAGCCTCCTCTGTCTCTCTCCTCTGCCATTGCAAGGAGTGGAGCATGCAAGGGGGATGCTGAGGAGCTCAGATGAGTCTTTGGAGACCCTCCTGTCTTCCGGAGGTTGTATTGTGCTGGTAATGGTGATCCAGGGAAAAAAAAAGTCTGCCACAGCTCTCACTCCTCCTGACTCCCGCAGTCTCTCCAGCTTTCCAAAATATCCACCCATGTTCGTGTGGATTTGATCTGGTTGAGTTTGGCTTGTCTTGGATGGGTGGTCTCTTTAGATGACCAGCTTTTTCTCCAAGCCATTTTGGTAAAAAAATAAAAACTATTGCATTTCTCATTAAATGTGTTGCTCTGACCCTTCTACTCTTGTTTCTGGCATGCAAGAACTCCTGTGAACTCTTTGAACAGGTCTTTCTTGCGCAGTTTCTTCATGTTAATGACAACTTGGCAGCCCCTTGGGGACCTGCCAAGACA
>JAUBOD010000059.1:4665960-4680901 GCA_032353885.1 Nothura maculosa
CAAACTTTGGTGGCAAGAATAACCTTACATTTCTCAAAAATAAAATAAAATATCAAGTAACTAGTATCTTTTCTCAACAGACACAGTGAATCCTTGCTCTTAACAGAAGAGGAAGAGGAAGAGGAGGTTCCTCACTGTGCTGACTCACCTTGGGAAGCTCTTGTAGCTGAGAGGTGTGCATGGTAGTTAGGGGCTTCCTCCCCTCTTTTCTTTGGTTTTGACCATGGAATGTGCTGTTTGCCCAAATTTAGCAACTCTTGCTTCTTTCAGACTGGCCTGTTCCAAAAATTAAAGCAGAAATTGGGCTCCATCTCGTATCAGAGCTCTTTAATAATGCAACGCGGCCATCAGGTTCCCCATCCACAAATTGGCCACAACGTTGCTCAAATTATCAAATTACATTACCGGGATAATATTTAAATCACGTGAGCAGGTTTTAAATCCCAGTAGTTCATGAACTTTTTTTAATATCTGCCAAGGCGAACAATGGGACCCTTTGCAATCCCCCCGGGAGCACCTATTAAAACCACAATTTACAACTATACATATCATCTAACGTGTTAACCAGGTGTTCCAGTGTTATTGTTTGAAATTCTACCTCGGTTTAAATCAAACGAAGAAAAGCCAAAAGTCCAATTAAAATCCCACATTGCCTCTTTATCGGGGGTAGGTGAAAGACATTTGTTATGGATTTCATGGCAGAAATCTCGTAAAATTTTAGGCCATCCTCTTTTCTTCCCCGTTTCTTGTTTCTCGCTCAGATTCTCACAGCTTACTGGCATTTCCTGTTCTTGACTGTAAAAAAAAAGAGAGAGAGAAAGAGAGGGAATAAATCTAGGAATTTCTGGCTTAATTTTAGTAGCATCCTGGACACCCTAGCAGAATTTGACAATTGAGTGTTGTCATGGGATATTAAAATCCTGCCGTGGGCCCATTTAAACTATTATTTCATAGGCTGCCCCTTAATCAGTTCCAGCCCTCCACCGCGCACTCGCGGCCAACATGTGTCTATTTTATTTAATAGTCCAGTGACAACAAATTTATGTTGCTAAGCTCCAAAAAGTAAACCTTACCAAAATACCTCCCCAAACTGCCTTTACAGACATCCACCAAAGTAATATGGAATTCGGTTGTCTTCACTTGGCCATAATTGCTTCCAGACCCAGCTGCCTATCTGTGTCTTTGGCCATTTTTCTCCTTCCACCCTCGGCCAGGAGCTGGGGTGTTTCTTTACATTTATGGTTTTCTACTTAGATTTCATTGTCACCCACCCCTCCCACCTTTTGATTTTAGCAGACCTTGACATTTAACTGGTGACCTAGCTCTCCCTCCAAATAGATGTTTTCTTCTCCGTTTGACAAAAGACTTGGGTTTTCAGTGCCCAATAAAACAAATTAATTTTCTTTCCGTGAGACAGCCTTCCCCACCCCCTCTTTCTTTTCTTTTTTTTTTTTTTTTCCCCGGGCATTAAAAATGAGACAATGAAGAAAGTCACCGTTGTCTCACTAATTTGCAATACGCTGAATAATATGATAAATGAGATCAACTTTTTGTCCCGAATTAGTGAAACTGGCAACAACTGAATGTGTCACTTACACCACATCTGTTCTCTTTTACGCTTTACTTAAGAAAATAATTCCTGCCAGATTTTACCCACCCATAATAATTACACAATTTTTACAGATGTAGTTTGTAACAGCTTCACTTTGGTCCAAAACCTTTAATATGACTCGCAATGAATTTACTTCTTGGCTTGCACTTTATTATGTTTTTGCAATAAAGGGTCGAGGTAAAGTTATTTGTTTCCAGCTCCGCACCTTTTCCTAGCGTTTTTATAAACAAAACTGCTAGGCTAGAAATGATGGCTGCTGTCATCACCGCTGCGACTATTGCAATTCCTCCGCATTTTGCACATGGACATGTAATTTAGCATTGGCTTGGGCTTCTCTTTTCCTTGTTTCTCATTATCTGTTCCTTGGGAGCACCAGCCCAGCCCAAGGGTGCTCAGGCGTCTCCAGCTGCAAAGGAGGAACCATCCCAGCTTCCACAGATAGACCATGACAACACCACTAATTATCAGCCAATGGTCTCAACTATCAGATTACGAGCCAGGTCCAGCTATCTCGACATCTTGGGAGTGGAGTTTTGGTTTGGCCCATGAAAATTCAAGCTGGACCCAAAATTCACGCCACTTTTCTGCTAGGGGCTTGGCATGGACCAAGCTCTAATTGCTCCGGCATGGCAGGCAGTGGCACCGTATCCCGGCCCTGACTGGTGCTTGCATCGATTGGCAAAACTTTATAAATCAGATGCAAATATTTTCAGCTGCTGAAACTCGCCATGGAATATCCTGGCTGTAGCCCAAATGGTTTCTGACATCCAATTTTTTATAGGGAAAAAAAAGAAAGTTGCTGTTTCCTACCCAAAGCAGATAGGATGTATCAGATTTCTGTTCTTCGGGACCATTTTTTTTTTTTTTTTTAAAAAAAAAAGGACTCATGAGTGCTGTTTCATGAGGCCCCATCCCGTTAAGTGCGCATGTTGCTAGAGGAATGAAAACAACCCCGTGCACGCAGCACACACGCTTGGTGCCCGCATATATCTGCGCCGTGCTGGGGGATTTTATTGCTATTAGCATTCACAGCAGAGCCTGTACCCCCTTGCAACTGCTGCATGCTGCACAGCCCAATTAAGAGCACCAGAAATGGCTGCATTTAACAGGTCCGGCGACATGGTAATGCCTTCGCAGGGTCACTGCCCTACATCGCACATCAATGGCAGTTGACACACAGTTTTTTAATACTACCACTTAAATATGCATTAGAGGTTTAAAAGAGGCATTGAAGTAATGAGAAGGGTTAGGCTTAAACTTATAAGTGCAAGTAAAGTGTGACCTGCAAATATAAGTGTTGATAAATTCAGGATAGCCTTTTTTCTTTCTTTTTTTTTTTTTTTTGAGTGTCAATGTACTTCTCAGATTTCTGTACTTTTAACTTAATGCTCTTGCAAAATCCAAAGCATTTACTGAGTTCACTCAAAGCAGTGCTACATCCACGAGGTGAATCCTGCATATGGGAGATGTCATTTTTAGTCACAACATAGTGGCATTGTGCCCATAAATGTATAGCTAATTTAAGAGGACATTGACTGTGCAGTCATAGCATGGACATATTCCATATGCATGCTCGGCAGAAGGATCTCGGACATGATTCAAGGCCTAAATCATTTTTAACGCAAACTTCTTCCATCCCTTCTTCAGAGACCGTGTCATCCTCCTGCATCTCAGCCCCAGTCTCACAAAAGTTATGATCAGCTTCAGAGCTTCCCTTCTTATCCAAGTCCTTGGCTGGTGGCAGTGTGGTCTCATAGTATTTGAGGCTACTCAAATAACAGTGGTCATCTATGGTCACTCTTCCAGGAGTTTCATTTCATGCTAACCTCTTCTCTTTTCTTCTTCACTATTCTTCCTCCTCTTTTCTTCTTCTTGTCATTCATTCTTCCTCTTCTCTTTTCTTCTTCACTTTTCTTCTGCTCTTTTCCTCTCTTTTATCCTTATCTTCTTCTCATCTGCTCTTTTCTTCTTCTCCTTATACACTGTTTCTATTGGCTCCAGTCTGGACATTTTAGCAGTGGGACATTAACTGACAAGTCCTCATGAATCTGTTCTATTATAGAAAACATTTCAAATAACAGGAGTTTTCAAACCTGCATGCAACTTCTTCTGTTGGAAGTGAAGTAAGGCAGTTTGGTGATGGAGGTTCCTTGCTGCTTGGGTCCCTCACAGCTCTGTGCAGCTGTAACATTGACTAAACACACCAAGGTGCTGCTGCGCATACCAATACACTCCACAGTGCAAACCACCACCACACTGGGCACCACCACGCTGGTCGTGCTCTTGGGTAAGCCGTAAACTTGCATTTAATTTCTATGGCACCTTGATGGGACCTTGCCAATGCAACTTGAGGCGACTGGCAACGTTATGACCCGCTCTCCAGAAGAGAGCCAGATGGAAGATGGCCCAGCTGGGAAGCAAACAGTGGGGATCCCCACCAATGCCTTGATTTTCATTAAGGCATAAGTGGCAGCAGCCTATGTTTGTATGGGAGTCCCCTCTGCCTTCCTGGGGCTCCCAGCTTTGAGAGGCCAGGGAAACACTCAGGAAAAATGCAGCCACAAAAGCTGCCAGGAAAGGCATGGGAAGTGCTGTGGGAGATGGATAGCATGGCATGTATCTTTTTAGATAATATGCAATATGTATAGCAGTGCCTATGTATATGCATATATGCATATGAATATATAGCTGCCTCTCCTCCAATGCTCTCTGAAGCTGAGTTGTGCCACAACACTGCAGAAATCTCCCTGAGCCCTGTAAGTTTGGAGGGATGTTCTGGGATGAGGCCAATCCCTCCCTGAGGTTTCCTTGCCCCCTTGCAGCCCTTTGTGGGCTGCCTGTGCCGATCGCACTGCCGAAGACTCCTCAGCACAAAGCGTTTAAAGGGCTTACTTGCAAAGACAAAAAGAAAGGAAAATAGAGGTAACATTGTGACTGTTGAATCATTCTTTAAGAGCTGTCACTGTCCCTACCTGAACGCTGTGTGTGTGTGGTTTTAGTATGTTAAAATCACTCCCTGTTTCAGTCATGTCCTCCTAAGGTATCTCGTCAGGCGCTGGAGCCAGCCTGGCTCTCTTCCATCTGTGTCTGCTCTCTCGGGTGATGTGGGTGCATGGATAGGTCCGTCTCCCTGGATAATGGTCCACATCAGCTCTGCAAGTGCTGGCCTTTCCTGTTGTGTGGGCAAACTAACAAGGCAGCAGTGGATGCGGGAGTGATGCAGCATTCCTGGGAAGCAGAAGAGACAGGCACCATGGGCTTGGGCATCCTGGGAAGCGGGATCAGGGTGAGCTGGGCACTGAGGGAGTGCTCCAGCATCCCTGAGGAGTGGGATTGGGCAGAGCTGGGCACCGCAGCAGTATTGCAGCACCCCTTAGAAGCAGGATCAGCGGGACAGGAGTGCTCGGCCGTCCTTGGTAAGCTGGATCAGGGTGAGCTGGGCACCGCAGGAGCTCTCCAGCATCCCTGGGGAGCAGGATGGGCTCCATGGGAGCGCCGGGGCGGACGACAGCATCGCTTCCCACTGCAATACACCAAGACAATGTTCATCCCTGTGGCCACGCTCAGCGCGCGGCGGCCTCGCTGCCACCACAGTTGAGCAGAGGGAGCGGGGCTGCCCGACGCCGCGGCGTTCCGGCTGACACGACCCTTCCATGCGGCCATTCCCGCGTCTCCATCATCCCGCCAGCGCCAACGGGGGCTCCGCCGCCCGCCCGCTCGCTCGCCCTGCGCTGGGTGGTCTGGGGACTTATCCTACTTCCGATCTCATTTGCCTGCAAACGCCTTCACCTTGTCAGGGCCAATAATTATCCGGGCGGTGATGCTCAGAGCTGCCATTCCTTAAGATTGGATGAGATTGAAGAGGCTGAGGTTTGGCTCCTCTGTGCATTTTCCCAGCCAGTTAGCGTATACACTGGGGGCCCGGCAAGGCCTACAGCAGAGCTACACTAACTTTCTCTCCCCTTCCTTATTATGGAGCTTAATAACAGCAGGCAGTGTATTAATATGTAAGAGATCAAGAGATTATTGATTAGAATCACTTGGCTAATATCCCCTGTCTGTCATGTAGTTCAGCAGCCCTTTCATGATTTTTTGTGTCAGGCCATTTAAATATTCATGACAGCGTTGCTTTGTACCGCCGCGGCTGCATTTCTAATTAATCTGTCAAAAGAAATACAATATGCCCCTAAGCCTTATTATTATAAGGGTCAGCCGAAACAGAGCTGGCCTGGCTAGGCCTAAGGGGTAATTAATTATAACAACGCGGTGTTTACCTTCGCCGCTACCTGCGGCCCCGGCGAGCGCTAAATTAGACCCGGACCGCTCCAGCCCCGCGTTTGAAGCGCCCCGATATGCCAGGCTAAATCATAATGATGGGGAGGAGAGCGCGGAGAGCCGCCGCTGTGTAACAACATAATCAGCAATTATGGCTGGGAAATGGGGAGAAGGGGGAATTTTATCTCATTAGAAGAGCCCGCGCCGAAAGTTTCCCTTTTTTTTTTTTTCCCTTTCTCCCCCTCCCCGCTCTCTCCCTCCTCTCTTTCTGTCACCAGCTCTTTTTCTTTCGAATTCAAATGATCCCACTCTAAAGGTGAGGGAGCTCAAATTTAATTCCAGTGCAGAAAGCTGGCCTAATTAGTGGTATACTTTGGCTAAAATATGAATGACATTTGCTCCAGCTTGCAGCCGCCTATTAATAGTGGGTGTCAGAGTGAAACATTAAGTGTATCATTCTTCTGTCAATTTATTTCTGTCATTATTGTTTCTTTATTTCCTCTGCCACATTATGGTCACTAATTTCTCCCTGCTTTTACGAGATTCTTAATGCGGGCCTTTAATGAACTCCAAAAACTCAACCACAACTCTGAAATTAAAATACTGGTCTCCTGTCAGCGTGACGCGACGGAGTAAAACTCGGATAGTATCATTCTTCTGTCAATTTATTTCTGTCATGATTTTTCTTTATACCCTGCCACATTATGCCCACTAGTTTAATTCCATTTTTATGTGACTTGTTAATGTGAATTTTAGGTGGCTTTTAATCACCTCCAAATTTGTAGAATATCACAATAAATCATAACTGTGTCCCCTCTTATGACAATTTATTTCTGTCATTATTTTTTATTTCTCCTTCCTTATTACAACCCCGAGTTCCATCTCCTCCTCTGTGACCTTTCCAGCATCGCATCCGGAGGAGGCAGCGAGGGCAAAGTTTGCGCTTTCTCCCCCAAAAAGAGCAGCAGCAGCAGCATTTTGCAGTTGTCCCTTTTTGGGGAGCACCTCAGGGGGAGATGTTGGTGCTGACAGTGCAATCCATATCCGTTCCTAGGCAGACACTCCCAAACCATCCTTTTTCCTTCTTTTTTTCATTCCCACACATCCCACCTCTGACCTTCTTGCAGGGAATATGCAGCAGTCCCTCAGCAACCACACAGAGCGCTCAAAAATGATGAAATGGGAGATTTTTTCTGCCCCAGGCTGATCACAGGTTCTCCCTTCCCCACTGCTCCTCCTGCCCCAGCTTCCCACTCCACACCAAGCCAAGAGGAGGCTTCCTCACCCTCCATTCATTCCTGAATCACAGGTTATTTTGGTGTGTTTTGGAGATGGGAAGCACCAGAAAGTCCATCAACTGCATCACTGGCAGGATGGGCCCCAAAACCAGGGGGAAAACATCCTGTTGGGATACAGTCCCTTGCCAACCCATCTGGGCATATCCATACATCGTGGTGTTGCCCAGTGCTGAGTCCATGACAGAGACATCCCTTTCCAGATGACTACAACATGGACATGCTCCCAAAGGACAGAATTAAGGCAGTATCAGTTTTGATTGACTTTCAGGTCTAAGAATAGTGGTTTTCCCATACCTATGCTTGTAAAGCTTTTGACTGAGGTGACCCACAACCCTGGGAAAACCAATATGGAAGGTCCAAGAGCCCGACCTTTCTTACACCCAGTGAATCCCTGCTCAAGGGGATGGTCTGTTATCCCCTGGAGACAAGATTTCACATGCCAAGTTAGTGACCATCCACAACATAATTAATTTATTATGCCTAGTTAATACCCAATGCCTAATATCTCAGCGGGTCTGAGATGTCCTATGAGACAGAGCAGCGACATCCTATGTTCTTGTGGACACCAATGTCCTCCTCGCCTTCAAACTGGGAGTGAATTCAGCTAAGTGGAATATACGGCAGCCAGGACAGAGGGGACAAATGGCACAAAGGAGAGTACTTCTCAGAAGTAAGGCGCTGTATTTCTTCCACCTGTCTATTATTTCCAAACCGATAAGAAATATTACATGTTCAGACTCCAGGCTACCATTAATTAGGCGGCGGTGTGCGGCATGCATACGTAGGAGGCTCTTGGAAGAACAGCAATTTGGCCAATATTGGGAATAATCCTGCTAAGAGATATTAAAGAACTGCAAGTTCTCCATCTAGTTATATTTACCTTTTCCATGAGGTTCATCTGGAAAATATGTTTCTGATAACATACAGCTATACGCATGGGAAATAAGGGTCGAAAGAAACTGGTTTTACTTAAAGCAGACACCCCATGAGGTCTCCCAGGTGTGGCCCATGAAGAACAGAGGCTACTCAATATGAAGCACTTTGACACTGTCTCCAGATCCATCTGCAGATGTGGAGCTGAGGAGGTCCTGAGACCTGTAAGCTCTTCCATGTGGAGCTGAGGACATCCTGAGGCCCATGAGGACCTCCGTGTAAAAACAAGGAGCTTCCGAGTCCTGTGAGGACCTCCCCACAGCAATTGGTCCTGGAGCGCTGGTAGCTCAGGCTAAGCAGACCCAGCATCACATTAACAAAACCAGCTAATGGTATTTTGCTAAAGATGCCTATAGACTGCTAAAGCATGAAAGCCCTATAATTTCATAAAAATACCAAGTATTCAAATTTCCATACAGTGGTGCTTTTGTATCTAATTTAAAATGAGTAACAAGCTTACTCTATACATCAACAGATCATTAACTTGATAAGATACTGGTAGCATATTAAGTGAATATTGTGTTGTGCTAGCAAAATAAATACAGAATAGAAACTTGCTAATGAAAAAGATTTTTTATATCATTAGGAGCAGGTCATCTTTTGGTATTCAAATAAGTAAACTGAATTCCATCACTGAGCATCCCAGCTTTTTTTCACCCCCGTCATCTAATTGAAAGCAAAAGCACAAGAGGGAAAATGGTCCATACGTATGGGAAAGTCTTAGGTCAGATTATTTTAATCATTTTATTTTAGTTTATTTTATTTTTGGATGGTGCAATTATCTGAGACATTAGCTTTTATAGTTTTACTTGTCCTTTTGCATTTCCAGCCTTGCACTTCTTAATGTGAATAACTGGTCTCATTTTCATCCAGGCTGTCTTGGTACTGTTTGTTTGCAGCAATCTCTCTTTCAATATTTGTATAAATAAAAGCATATTTTATATTTATAAAACCCACACCAGACATATTCATTATAATTACAAAAAGGTCCACACTTTTCATCTAATTTCATGTGAAAGTGAAAATTCTACCATGCTGGAGAGGGAAAAACATAAAATAAAAGAAATATTTACACATGAGGAGTTTCTTAAAGAATGAACTATAATCATCTTAGGAAAAAAAATGCCTAAAAGCCTAGAGGGAGAGTGTGTTGGGAGTGTGCAAAGCTATCAATAGAGAAAATATATATATATGTATATATATATATATATATAAACGTATATATGCACATGCAGGCAAACATAACTCTCCCTGTCCACCGTTAATACCCCACTATCTGGCAGAATTCAAAGCCCTTCCCATGTGGAAATGGCAGGGCCTGGGAATTAGCCCTTTTGTCTTCATCCCTGGATGTTTTTGGCACTTGAGGAGGAAGATGGATCGTCTGCATCCCCGGGCACGCTGTCCTGACCAGGGCATTTCAGCATTCCCTTTCCTTTGGCACCTCCAAAGGCCCCATAAAGAGCCGCTGCTGGCCCTGGCTCACCTTGGGGCAGAAAAGCTGAATTTTGCCTTTCTCATCAAGGCAGAATTCCTATTTATTTCCTCTGATATGTGCAAGTGGGTAATTTCTGTGTGGGATCAGAAGATTGCTTAAAACGGATGACAGGGGAGGCAGTGGACGCAGCTATACGGCTTGCAGACTTCTGGTTTTTTTTTCTATTTTTTTTTAATTCTGTCAGCTGGATATTGACTGGCTTTCGAATGCACACTCCTCTAATTCTTAATTAGAATGACATAGCTAATTAATAAGTTTTTTCCAATTATAAATTAACTTAGGATCAGAACTCTGGCTTTGCATGTAATTTCCTATAATCGCTAAAGCTACTGCAAAAACATGTCTCCTACCAACCGTAACTTTTTTATTTAACACAGACAGACAAGTTCTCGCTGGGTTTAAATTTTACAGCAAATTATCTCTGTTGGGATTTATGAAGGGAAATTAAAAAAAAATTCAGAAAGAGTTTTCTCTTTTCTCTCGCCTTTCTTCCAGCACGTCTTTCTTTCTTAAACAAAACAGCATCTCTTAATGGACAATTTCTTTCTGAGCTTTGAAAAGAATTCATCTTAATATTTTAATGTTATTACAGGGAAGGAAGAAAGCGAGCAGGTGATAATTCGTTTTTTCATAACTGTTACCACCTTTTCATGGTTTCTGCAAAAATGATTTGGGAGGATCCCGCATGCTGCTCATTTAGAGAATCTTAACTGGAGAGACACTTATCTCTTTAGTAATGAACCAGTGTAATTAAAGGTGGGAATGTGGAAGAGTTCAGGCACTGGCAACATGTCACATAGTTGGCTGCTGCAATTCCTCTGTGGTTTATCAAAGACTACTCCTTTAATATGGAGATTACACTTATGTACTTGTCTGAACTTGAAAGGCATTTGCCTAATTTACTTATTAATGAGATGTAAATCTATTTGTACGGCACGTCACAAGTTTCCCGAAATCGCTGCTACTTAACTGGTGATAAACCCTATGATTTAAACGAAAAATAATACATTTAGCTTTCCACATTCATTCTGTTAAAAATTGATATAGTCTATGTTAAATTTATTAATATTGCTTGCTGTCATTCAGTTTGCAGCTCTTACTGAAATATGACTTGACAGCGGCCGCATTAAAGATGTATGCCATTGTATTCAACAAAGATTAATGAAGCCCGGTAAAAATAGCTGTAAAAGAGAAAGTGATCCGAATGTAAAATCAGTGAATTAAATGAGGCCTTGCATACCATTTGTTAATATGCATGAGGAGGGAGGCAGCGAATGAAAATGTCTCCCTGCAAAGTTCATTTGGGAATGTTTCAATATTGTCTGAATATCACCCAAACGGCGGCACGGCGGCTCGCGGGAGACCGCGCGGCCAAACAACAACAGTCGGCCCCGATCGGATACTCACATCCAGGAGAGATTCCGGCGCCCTCCTTTCCCCCGGCTCCACCTTTCCCAGCCTGGCGCTGTTAAAGCCACCAGTGATGGAGAGCCCGTACGTATCTCCTCGTAGGAGAAGCGCAGGCGGCAGCACTTAAAAGGCTTAGATGATGCTCGGGATTTAGCAGAGGTTAATGTGTCTGTCTGTCTGCATGTCACATCTGCTCCTGAATTCGCCTCCTAATATCCCTAATATTCCTTGCAGGGCAGAATGTCTTTCAGTAGCCCCTATTTCAAGAAGTCCCTGAATTTGTGGCGTTTGGTGGACTCGAGCTATTGCTGATGGCCTTGGCAGGAGATCCACAGGCTTTCTGCCAAGGCACAGTATCATGAAAGCGCCCCTTCTGAAATATCATCCTTCAGCAATTTAAAATATAGATAGATAGATAGATAGATATATTAATGTGGCTACATCTTTGTTAGCAAAGCAGATAATGCTGTCAGCTTGGAGGCAACTTGGAGGTAAAATGCACATACATATAGCATAAAACCTCATAGAAAAGCTCTGCCTAAAGCATAAAGTTTCCCCAAAGAGTGAACGCCGGTGTTTAAACTGGGAACAATTTGGGAGAATTTCTGCTCTGTGGCTCGGCCCTATTTTGCAGCTGCAACAGGTAGTGCGATGAGCAAGGGCCCGGGAGGGGAGGAGCTGCTCTTAATTCCTTTTCCTTTTCCAACATTCACGAGGCTTTGGAGAGGGCTCAGAAAGCTCAAAGACCACAGCCTCAGGACTGAGCATAAACGTAGGATATTGAAGGGTGTGTGAGGTCAGTGATGACTGCCAGGCACCCTGAGTACCTGAACCTTGCCAGCTAGGTGTCCTTCACATGGTGTTTTTGAGGAACTTCCTGCAATCCACAGAGCATCTGCCTCTGCTTAATTAAGACTATTCTTCTCCCGCCTCGCCCTGGCATTGCTAATTAAAGCTCCTCATAAGGTGCCTGGTGCTCGTGGCCATGCGGCTTCTCTTGCTCCTCTTGGCAGCACCTTCTGCAGAATCAGCTCATGGCAGCAGGAGCGAGGTCCAGCATCATGAAGTGAAGTCCAGCAGAAGGGCTGTGATAAGTTGCTCTCATATCTTGATATATCCCCCCGGCTGGGGTCATTGTCCATTAGGGACTGCAGAGACGGGATCATTGTCCATTAGGGGCTGCAGAGAGGAGATGCTGGGGCATAACGGAGCTAATAACTTCTGACGGCTCCATGCAGAACACCTCAAGGCAGAGAGGTAAAAAGGCCCATTAGAGTCCATGTTTTGTATCTCGAATCCAAAGCTTCAGGGAAATGAGCACTTGACTAAGTATCTAGCTCTTCAACAGCTCTTGCCTTCTTCAAAGCATGTGCCTTCTTGTGAAGTTCTGTGTTTAAATAAGATATCAGGAACAGTCGACATCCAGAGCTATGGAAAACACGCCAAGGGATCACATCCCTTCTCCTTGATGGCATGACATGCACAACCTCCAGGCCTTTTTCCCAGCAGTAGCACTGGGGTAGAGAGAGATGATCTGTCCAGCAGCATCTCCACCATATGGGATTTTGAAATAACTCGCTTTTTCATTTGCACGTGTTTTAGATAACCATACCGTGAGTGACAAAGCATTTGCATAGTAATCCAGCTCCTTCACCACTATGAATCACTTTTGACCTGTCTTTTTCCCTTTAGCCTCTGTTTTAGAGATGCTTTTCTGGTGGCCAGCAGTGCCCAGGTCTTACAACTCTGCCTAGTGCTGTTGCTAACACTATAGTCTTCCTCTTCCCTGGAGAAACTTTACCCGAAATTCAGATTTTCAGACCTCCACTTTGTCAGATGAAAGCTTAAAAATGAATGCAGGCATTTTGTGAAATGAGAGCAATATGCCAAGCTGTTGGGCAGCATCGCAGCCCAGCTGCCACACCGATGGGCACATGTGTGGAGAGGAGGTCTTTCAACAGCAACCTTAGTACCTTGAGGAGGAAAATAACCCCTAAATTCCACTAGCAGAATTCTGATTTTCACAAACGTTCTCTACCATAAGTAGCTGCCATCTATCAAATAAACGGAGCGGGTCCTGGGAGCCTCCCTGTCTAAGGAGCCCATTTCGGAGGCAGCCCTTGCCTTCAATGGGGCGGGAGATGTGGCTAGGGCTGCTTTTTGAGTAATCCCAGCCTGTTTATAATCCCATCTATTTCACGGAGAGGATATGAAAATAGCTCCCCGCTGTATGAAAATTATCTCTATTCCGGTGCCGGCAATATAGTCAGTCTATTGAAAATAATGGAGTGAACTCAGCTACGCAGTTTGTTTCAATGTGCAAAGTCTTCGCACATCATAATATCAAATAAACTCCACTGAAAACATCATCCCCATATAATTGTATTATACAGGAGCAGTGTCACCTTTTGTTTAGAATAGTACCATTACGCTTTTATGGTATACTTTAAGGGGAACTAGATGGTACCATTGATTCTTGCACGAGCATTTTACATCGAAAGACCTACGTCTGTGGTCCAGGTCACTGAAATCACAAATGAAGTGAATTTAATGGTCTAAGTTTGGTCTCCAGAGGACAACAGAATAGTTAGTACCATCATAAAGTCTGACAATGTAGCCCTTTTGGCAGGTTTTTGTTGATAATAGGCTTGAACTGCAATCTTTCCACCATGGTATAAGAGGATCTTTTAAAGCAGACTCGAGATGCCCTGGAAGAATAACGTAGGGAAGGCAGTGGAGGACAATATTGTGCACACCTGCACCGCACCTAGAGTGAGGTTAATGCAGTAATATCTGTGTGAAAACTGCCTCACCCCCACATTAAAAGCAGCTTATCATTAGGGATTACCTAGCCACTGCACCAGCTGCAAGTCTTTACTTAAAGACTTAAAGGTAAAGCTCTTACAGTTCCCAATCCAGTGACATTTGCAGCTCACTATAATTTATTGAATATCTTCCAAAGAGCAAACACAGGATTTCTCTTGGTACTGTTTTAGTTGGGTTGTAAACGTTTGCCATTTACCAAGAGAGAAAAAAAAAATAAAATAAAGGCAGCCGCATTTACACTTTTGCAAAGCATCATGTAATATTTTGAACCTGTCTTTTCATGCTGACTCTTTTCATGTTCAATCTAAACAGTGTTTACTCATTTAAAGTCTTGTTATAGCTCGGCTATGAAGTACGGTGCAGAGCCACTTTCAAAGCTTTCACGGGAGCACCTCGCTCCCAGGTTTCATTAGGAAGACCCTTGCTTTTTTCTGAAGAAAGTGTGAATTTTTAAAAGTTCCTGCCGCAGCTGCTCAGAAGTGCTCACCCTTCAGCACTTCATAGTCCTGCTGCCGAGACCTTTAGAGGCTTAATACAGATGAGAGTCTTGAAAAGAGAATTTATTGAGGTTATCTTCATTTATAAAGCATACCGATCCATTGATGAAAATTAAAAGGAAATAGTCAAATAAGCCATATTACATGCTGGGTGATGAACCACTTTCTCCGCCTTCCCATGCAAATTATATTAATAGGCTGTAATTATGTAAACTTTATTATGTGTATTAAAGATAACATTAAAATGATAAGACAAATGACACTTAATCATCAATGGAGGGTAATGGAAAAAGAGTCAGCAGAATTAACCAGCGTCACGGAGGCTGTTGGGGTTGCCACAGCCAGAGGAAACAATGCGCTGTGCCATTGTGTGCACTAACAACACTTAACACTTGCACGCCGCTGGTCACCTTCAGTCTGCTTGGCAAACACTAATTAATATACATGCGTGTGGATCTGTTTGCTAAGGATATTCCCCAACTGCCAGCATTCATGTGCTGCACAGGCTTAAAGCGGCCCACGAGGCAGATGTTCCTGCAGGCCCATATCTCCATCTTCCCCCAGTATGCTCCATCCAACTGAATTTACTGGT
>JAUBOD010000059.1:4701286-4712957 GCA_032353885.1 Nothura maculosa
TTTTTTTTTCCTTGTCCATAATTATTTTTACAGAGAGCTGTTCTTTCAATCAGATCGTTGAACTCTGAAAAACAAACCTTCAAGGCTACTTTTAAAAAATTGGACTTTCGTTTTTCTTTCAATTGAAAGATTCACAACTTTCTTGTGGGAGCCAGGGCACAAAAAAATAACATAAATCCTTTCAGTACTGTCTCTCTTTTTGCCTATCTAGCAGATATTTCTGCTAACATTTACTTTTGTAATTTTTCACATTGTTCTAGCTCTCAGAGGTTAATATTTACCGTTCATTGCAGTATTCACAGCCTGCAGAGGTAGTCTTGCAAATATCTGCTCTGGGAAAATGAGCAGCTCTGCCAGAAAATATGTTCAAGTTTCTTTGTGGAACTGTGGGAGACAATGTGTTATTGACAACATATCACTACATTCATCTGTTCCTCTTTTAAACATCTGCACAGTAAATTCCTACTATACAACAACTGGTATTTAAGAAGGATAAGCAGATAATTAGAGCAAATGTTTTTTAGTCTCTTTGAGCAGCAAACATGCTTTGAAAGAAAAAAAAAGCATACAAAAATATAGTGAACGGATACATAAAAGCTAAAGCATTGAAATCGTATCCTCACAGTGAGACCACACACTCATTTTATGGTAGACATCTACAAATGCAGAGGATATTGGGTGATCGCAAAATCCAACAGCAGACAGAGCTGCCTGCAAAGGCTGACCCACTCCTTGCAATAATATCAAATCATAAATGAATTAATTTGCTTGCTGACCAAGTAGTTTGCCATATTAAAGTGCAAGTTTGCAAGACATGTATTCTATTATCCCAGATTGCACTCTTGACACTTTGCATTATGAACATTTAGCATTCGTCCTTTGATATTTTGAACACTGACTACAATGAAGCTGTCAGCACAAAGGAATTTTTTATTCAATTTTCACATGTAACAAGCAAGGGTCTTACAGAACCGTCATTAAGAACAGTGAAAAAACAGGGATTCAAGCTGACTCCCAATGGAAGACAAGGAAATGCCTTGATGGGCTGAAATATTTAGGAATGGAGAAAAGTTCAGAAAAAGAAGAGGAGAAAAGAAGGAGAAAAGGCACTTTTCATTTTGTTTTTCTTTCCTAGAAAGCAGACAACAGTATTTCCTCCAAAAGTGGTACTCAGAGACCCTAGTGGGCTGCTAGTGTTGGATGTGTCCTGGCAACACTGAGTGCTCTCAAGTCAAAAATGAACAAATCAGCCAATGCATTTTGTGTTTTGCTCAGCATAGGAATGAGGGAAGCTCTCTCCAAGGAAGAACAAACTTATCTTGTCCCATGGGCACATACTACAAGGAGTCCAGTCCAAGCAGCCGCTCCTGGGAAGCAGGGATGCAGTGGGCAGCCGCTGCAGCCTCCCCAGCTAGGAGAAGAACGTATATATAAACAGACTGCATGAAACTAAATTTAATAAACATTCCAGGAAGGAAGGGACTTGGCGGAATAGCTAGACAATGAAATAAAGGCTTTTTTACTACAGAGTTGTATTTTAAGAGCTTGCAGAAAATGAACTCCTCGGTGATCACATTCCAGCAAATTTGGAAAGGCTTTTCAGCGCACCACGTTGTATCACTTACCATGGGGTGGTGATTGCTTTAAAGCCACAATATACGACACAAATATTTGATTAAAATAAATTTCACCTCAAAAGGCTGAGTACTTTTTTTTTTCCAGAATTTCAGTTACAAAAGCAAACTGTGTCTCGCTTAGATTATGGCCCATTGATGTCCTATCGACAACAACTGCGGAGAAATTTGGTTGTATGGGGTTTCACTTGGCATATTCATCATTGTGCAAAATAGTAATAAATAGTGTTTTGCAATGCTCTTTGCACTTCTTTATCTGTCCTTATTATGCTTGAGATACATAGATGGGAACACTAGTTTATCTCATCTCCTTCATCAGAGCTGCAACTGGAGCATGCACAAGCAATAGTTTCTTAAACTGCCACCAGAATCATAGCTGTAGCTAGGTAACAAAATAAAATAACAAATGAGAGACAGAAAACTAGAGAGGGAGGAAATATAGACCTATAAAGATACACCTCGGATTCCTATGCATACTCAAGTAACAAGGCAGGACTGCAGGGAGCAAGTTGATGGCTTTCTTCATGCAGCACCACAGAAAACTACCCTTTTTCACTCAAATTCATTTGCTTATGGGGAACCAGGGAAATTTTGACTGGAGATGGCCAAAGTCTAATCTTTTCAGTCTATAAAAAATTTAAACAGTTTGCTCCCATTTCATAAATGTTGACATTTCTCATGAAGGGAGAAAAATATCATATCAGAGCGTTTCCTTAAAACGCAATGTGAAGGGACCTTCCAGCTCCAAGCTCATTGAGCCCTTGATTGCTGAGTCATCAGGATCCCAGATTGCTGCTGACCACCATGAGCAATGTAGGCAAGTGGCTAAGATAGTGGAAGAGACCACTCTTCATCCTCGGTATCAACGGGCACCTCTGCTTTGCTTCAATAGCGCCGCTTTCAAAGGGGAACAGTACAACTTTATGCTTGGAAAAGTCACTTGTGTGGGCACACGGTCTGGATGTCCAAGTAAGAGAGGATACGATGCAGCACAACCAGATACTGCACAAGCAAGCGGGAGAAAGAGAGCAGCAGCTTTTCTTCTGCCACTTAACATGCTTCCTAACCCTGAGGACATTGTCTTAACCAAAGGCTTGAACTCTCAATGAATTGTAATTCTCTCTGTTTTGAAGCCCAGGAGAGTGTGATGCTTGCCAGAAAGATCCTGAAGGGGAGAAGGAAAAAAAAAAAAAAAAGAAAAAAAAAAGAATAAAAGGAATAAACTTTATAATTAGGAAAAAAAAAATATGTACTTCGACAGTTTTGCTAAATTTGAGATTGACTAGAAGAATCAAAGTGGTAACCTGGAGAGAAAATATGTATTTGAGGTGTGAGGTTAACTGACAAAAATCAAACTTAAGACTAAAGCTTATAGTTTGAAGAACAGCTAAACCTATATGAAATCTTACACATACACACAAAAAAATCAGATTACTTTTTATGACTGAGAGGCAAAACTAAGAAAAATATTTCAGACTGAAAAGCTGTTATTTTTTGTAGCCTTGAAACAATACGTAACTAGAACAAAAGATAATATGATACAAGACAGGTAATCCAATCATTTTAGAGTTTATGACTGCAATCTTCTCCACATGAGAGACTTGATTGTGCTTCATTTCTTTACATAAGTGAATAAATTCAGGGATTCACGAGTGCATTTATTCAGATTTGTGTTTTCCTCTCAGGCCGAAAAACTCAGAGCCAAAGACTCGTAGCTTTGAGTGCTATAAGGAAACTTTATAGGAGAGCCTCAATTGTATGTATTCACAAAGCAAAATGCTTATTGATGCTAACACACTCCCATTAGGTTTTTTTTCCTTTTTTTTTTCTTTAATAATCCTCATTTACCACATTTCTTATGCATATTATAAGTCACTGAAGAAAATAGGGAAAATACCAAAGAAAAGAGACCAAAGCTCTCTGGTTGGTGCCATAACAGCTTCTATCAACTCCTTGGGACTCTCCTCCTTTTTCTTTCTGCTTGTTTTTCACCAGGTTGCATGCCGATAGCTACCTGGACATTTTGAGCTACCTGTCTTTCAAAGACAAGCCCCTAGTTGTCCCCATTTACCAAGGTTTGGCCAGCCTTGTTGCATGCAGACACGACCTCCTTGGAATGAAGCTGAAGCAGAAGATGCGTTCCAGCTGCTGGTAGTTTTGCAGCACCAGACGAGCCCCAGCTGAAGCAAACACCCTGAAATCAATTTAGGGTGGACATCTGGTTGTCAGCCCAACTCTTCTGCTTTATAGACCTGTTGCAGCCAGACATGGTAGTTGTGGCCTTTGCAAGGCAGCTTTGCTAGCCAGAAATATTCCATGCTGTGCACCTCTGGCTCTTTTCCCTTCTCCAGCTCAGCCTTGAGAGTCTCACTGCTCCTACTGCATTGCAGATCAAGAATTTCACAGCTCTCTTGGCCTTGGAAGGTGGGTAGGGGGTTGCCAACCATTAATGCAACACAAAAATTGCTAAGATAGCTTGTCCAAAGTCATGCAATATGACCAAGGGCAAAATCAGAACAGCAAGTGAGTATTGGTCCTGTGCTTTAGTCTAGCACGTAAAATTAATTAAACAGACCTGTTTGAGTAAACACATATACAATTCTGCGTATGCCATGAGCTCTCCTCCATATGCGGTGCTGGAAATGTCCCACCATTTCTAGACTAATTCAACAGCAGGGATATGAGCAGAGCAGGAAGACGGGGAGGTAGTAAAAAAGCAAAAGGAAATTGGCTGCTGCTTTACCAATTTCCTGTTGGGGCTCTTCAGCCTGTATTGCTCAGGACAACCATCGCAGAGAGGCTTGCGGCTCTGCAGAGCTTTTATTGACCTCTCCGTAAATACAAAATGGCCCGTGAATTAAACGAGAGGGCCACTCGGCAGAAGTTCAGCAGACTTGGCAGATTCTTGGGAATAGGCAAGAGCAGAGATCAGGGGGACTGATTGAAAATGTGCAGCTCTCGCCTCACGGGTGCCTTTTCTTGGGAGCAAGCTCTCCAGGCCTGGATTTGCAAAGCTAATGGCAGGTGAGCTTTTTTCCCTGCAGTCACAAAAATTTCAGCTAAAGACAAGCCAGGTTTACACGCTGCTGTCTAGCTGCTAAAATGTTGTTTGCCAAAGCTTTCCATCGTCCTCCTCTCCCCTTAGGCATGTGCACCATCATGTCCTGGTCTCATGATGGGATTTGGACTTCGGCAAAACCACGCTCTGTCCACTCCATCTGCAATTTGTGCTATGTTGGAAGTTAATTAATAAAATGTTAAGTTAATCTAATTATACAAAAAAACTGAGTGGTTTTGCGAGAATATTTCCTCTTTCTGTTATATTTTTTTTTATTTTGTCGGTATCATATTGTCATTATATATTATCAGCCTCCTTGTATAAGGAGTTAGAATGACTTACAACCCTTGTCTTTACTTAAATTCCTCTATTAGCACAGGGAACTCCAAAGGAGCATTGCACCTTTGCCACATAAAATTAACTAATGTATAATTAGTTAATAAAGTAGAGGGGATAAAGGTTCTTCTGCCTATCAAAATGTTAATATTTTTACCTGTCTCTTGCTTTCATTTATTTCTATCAATAACCACAGGAACTCTAAAGACTTATTTACAGGGAATTCAGTTGCATGATTTTGATGATGATCTTGGTAAAAGCCCATATCAAATGACCTGAACACTTGTTATGCAAAGTTTCCAGGAAATCAGTAGTGTTGATATAAATAAAAAACCTGACAAATACACATCTGAAATTACTGTGCTTTGGTGCTAAGATCTGGATACTTTCATGGGGAAAAAAAATCAAGTATTTCACCTCTCTTGGAAATTCTTTCTTTATTCACTTCATTACTATCAGCAAAGGGGGACTTGATGGAGCTACCTCCTTCTCTGGGCCACTGTATCCCAAAGCCTCGTGTCCTTGGATGCGGCCAGCTGAGGGGACAAGGAAGATCAGAGGCGATTAGGTCAGTTTTGACTGGTGATTTCCAAACATTACGAGCCGTTAAGACTGATCACAGGAGCAGGAAGATGAGTATGTGTGTGTGTGTATGTGTGTGTGTGTGTGTGTGTGTGTGCAGGCACGTAAAGGAGGGAGAACATCTTCAAAGGCTTGGAGCCAGCCTGCAATCCTCCCGAGCCCTCTTGGATACGGAATGGAAAGCTTAGTCAATTTGTAAAAGTGGAAAAGTGGACAGGCTTCACAGAACCAGAAATTGATAGAATATAAAAATCTATATTTATTTTATTTTCATGTAACCACCTGGAAGCTTGAGGAGATTCAGATGCTTCTGTGGTTTGAAGACATACATGCAAAAACTGTTAATGGATTAAAATACTACTAAACAGAATCCCACAGTACAAACTATTTTTATACCATAGAAAGGAAGGCATTGAGAGGAAATTAAAATTATCACAAGGTAAGGCAGGGATGGCTAAGACTTCTGAAAAAAAACAGGACTGTGTGCAAAAAGTTAAATTTTTCTTTGACTGCCTTCTGGCCTGTCTTTTATTTGGTTTGTTTTACCAGTCACGAGCAATTTGGCTGCTCCAAAGTCATGCAATATTCCCCCTTAAGCCTTCATGTTGACATTATAATAGGTTAAATATCCCCAGATATGCAGATCTCAAGTGGCACATCAGGGCCAAAAGGGCCCCAAATTAAACAGAACAGGAAAATCATTTCAGGAAAGTATTCAAAAGCCATAAACAATTTCCAGTTTTCATATTTAATGTGAGATCAAATTCTCCAACCTTTACAAATGTTATCGAATTTATATCAAATTGATTTGACCATTTACAGAAAAATAGTTACTTAGAGTACCTTTCTGTTACTCAAATAATACCAAAAGATATTACTGGAAGAAAACCAGAGTCGCTGTGTCCATCTTCCTCCCTTTTTACTTTTTTTTCTGCAATCATAGACCTGTTTATACGTCTTTCTTGACCTTTTATCTCAAAAAAAAAATCAGACCTGTGGAAAAAAAAATAAAAATAAGTTTGCACCTCTAGCTTCTCCTTCCAAATTCCATGGAAAAATGAGGGAGAAACGTGGAAAATCTCCCTCACTACAATTACCTGGCACCAAAATACACTCTCATCCATGCCCATTCCCCACGGGCTTAGCATGACAAGGTTTTGCCTAAATAACACTTGATTAACCCAATGCACCTAGCCATGCCCAGGGAAAAAGATATTTTTCATTCAACTCTTCTGCAGATGCCCAATAAAATAAATTGGAGGGAGATCCCTCAATTACCCCATCCACTTAAAAGCCATCAATATCATTCTGGGAAGAAAATGCTGTAAAATTCAGTGCACTTGTGAGTTGGCTTTAGTGCTGTATTTAATGCTATCTGTTCAGAGGACTTTTCCGTGAGTTTTGCATGTGATTCCCCAGCCTGTAAAACACAGAGGAAAAGAACAGAGAGAGGCTCATGGACCCCCAAGAGAAGAGGCAGGAATGAAAAGTCTGGGCCTATCCAGGCAGGCCGAGGGAGGGGATTGTCCCTCTCTGCTCAGCCCTGGTGAGGCCGCATCTGGATACTCTGTCCAGTTCTGGGATCCCCAGCACAAAAGGGATGTGGAGCTGCTGGAGAGAGTTCAGTGCAGGCCTACGAGGATGATCAGGGGCCTGGAACAGGGCCCTGTGAGGGAAGGCTGAGAGCTGGGCCTGTTCAGCCTGGAGAAGAGAAGGCTGAGGGGGCACCTGAGCAGTGTCTATAAATACCTCAAGGGAGGGAGGGAGGAGGAGGGGTGTGGCCTCTTGTCAGTGGTGACCACGGAACTAGAGAAAATGGCCACAAACTGAAGCACCAGACGTTCCACAGGAACCTAAGGAAATAATTCTTGATCGTGAGGGTAACAGAGCCCTGGAACAGGCTGCCCAGAGAGTTTGCAGAGTGTCCTTCTGTGGAGATCTTCAAAACCTGCTTGGACACAATGCAGGGCCCCGTGCTCTAGGTGACCCTGTGTGTGCAGGGGTTTGGGCTAGATGATCTCTAAAGGTCCCTTCCAACCTTAAGGATTCTATGATTCTATGGTTCCTTATGCACTCATTGAGAGTGGGAA
This sequence comes from Nothura maculosa, assembly GCA_032353885.1. Lineage (NCBI taxonomy): Eukaryota > Metazoa > Chordata > Aves > Tinamiformes > Tinamidae > Nothura > Nothura maculosa. Next base: position 4,708,987 of record JAUBOD010000059.1, read on the forward strand.
CAAATCGCGCCTATTTAATCCTATAGGCACATGAATTGCCAGCAGTCACTTTAATCTGGGATCTTCTCAGCAGCTGTGGCCCATGCTGTGGGCTTTGGAGCAAAAGGAAAGGGACAAAAACACTTTGATTTTAATTCCCATTTATGTGAAAATAGAAATGGAGCACCCTCATGTTGCAAGGGAGAACTATTCACAGCTTAAACAATCAGTGAAGCTCAAAGTCCAAGACATCTCAGTGAAACTCCAGCTGAGATGAACGGGACTGAGGAGAGTGAGGATCTGAATCCAAATTTCACCAAGTGAAATTGTCACTGCTGCTGATCTCCAGCCAAGACTATGTATGTGCCTGATGTAGGTACATGTGTGTTTTCACTCGGTCAGCAGAGTCTCAATTTCTCATAGAGACCACCAACTTTGCTGGTTTCAGTACCCCCCTCAAAAAAAAAAAAAAAAAAAGAGAGAGAGAAAGGGAGAGAAATGCACTTAACTCCTTCATGCCATGAGTAAGGAGGGGAGAGCATCAAGGGGCTATCAACTGGCACAAGTACCACATTCTCATGCCTTGCAGCGAGAGTTACACAACTCATAACACGTTAACAAATTTTCATTGACAATGCGCAGACAGCAAAGAAGGAGTACGCATTGCACCCCAGTAAGACCTCCTTCTCTAAAGATATGCCAGGTAATTTGAAAGTTGGAGGTTCTGCAATAGAAATGGGGCAGATTCACTGCTTTTGTCAGGTGCAGGTAATCCCAGCCTTGTGGAAGGAAGTTCCAGCTTCAGCCCAAGCCAAATTTTCCTCTGTTCTTTATACCAAACCCCATTGTAATTCATTAATGTATGTACCATTAGAAAAGGAGTTGTAGGAGAACGGAATAAAAGAGCAGTTGATAGATAGTGTTGCGTTGATGGGTTCCGCTTGGTTGGTAACATCAAGTGGCAGAATGAGAACAGTTTTTAAGATATGATTAAATATAAATTTTATCAAAGGAGCAGTAAAACATTATAGCTTTAGGCTCTTTAAATTCCATACACATTGCAGGATTCCAAAAATAAAGCACCAACTTCTTAAAACCGAATTTCTGTGCGTATCGCTTATGCAAGCCCGAGTCCAGCTAAGCATTGGGTTTAAGCACAATGCCAAGCGCGCACGGTTCAGTGGGACAACAAACTAGCCCAAGGGCTTCCTTACTTGTGTGTATGAATTGTCACTCTCCAGCCTGGAATACAGAGCCTGGGATATTTTATCTGATCCCGACGCTGCTCGGCTCATGCCAGCTCTTGGACCGAAACCAAAGCGCCCGTGGGGCATCGCTCCAGCCCAAGAGCACATCGAGATACATGTGGGTTGGCTTTTCCCCAGCCTGCCACAGACACTGCCTGGGCAGCAAATCCTCCACACTCATTAACATCAGTGAGGAATCAAGAGCACACAGATATTTAATTATTTTCCTTTTTTTTTTTTTTTAAGTGTACACTGCGATTTTGGACCTATCAGAGAAGGATCATCATAATTTAAGTCAGTATGTGTTCTCTGTCTATTAAAGAAATACCCATATTAATTAGCTACTGCTCTAATTGCTAAAAAGATATCTAGAAAAGAAAAAAAAACAAATAAGGCGAAAGCAACGTACTATTTACACGCAGCAATATTGGCTATAAATATTCACCATGGCCTTTTAAAGTCATATGCTCAGCCCATTTTGAATAATAAAGCAGGACAAACTCATTTACACGAAAAAAAAAGCTAATGATTTCTGTATTTTGCTGCTGGTAAAGAATTGAAGGATAGCTGATTTGAATCTTCCTTCAATCTCCCATCAATAAAACAGAGACAAGGCAGATTCGAAAGCTGATCTGGGAGAGTCATGTTTTTATAATTGCTTTTTACCCTCAGGCGTTTGAAATCCAGAGGGTCACGAGTGCCTGTGTTAGTACTCGAGCAGGCCAAGAGACCCAGTCAAAACCCTGAGACACAAATTAATTTGTTTGTGGTTCTCATGTCTAATTTGGGGGAAAGAGAAAACTCTTTGCCACTTTGCAATGTTATAACCTAATTACGGGGAGTTGCATTTGAAATATTTATGCAACCTTTAGGAAAAAAAAAGCAAGAGTGAAAAAAGAAAATTTTGTTTCTTCTCATTTGGGAAATTTTCTGGAACACGAGTGAGGAGTTATTTATAAAATAAACACCAAAATCTGCAACCAAACCATTTGTTTGCAAAATTATTCACAAAATTTCAGGATAGGTTAAGCTGCATCTTGTTATTTTGAATCAGGAGCCTTGTGAAACGTCAAAGAAGCAAACCGTGACTTCTAGTCAATGCAATGACATTACAGGCAGCATTACGTGGGAAAAGAAGCATTACAAACATAATTCTGCTTAGAAAACATTTAAAGTATGCTGTATTAAGGAGATATAAGAGAGGAAAGTGCTACCAAGGGATAAGCTTCATAGAAAAACAATTCAAGTCGCTCAATATTTTGCACTCTCCAAGTGACATGTCTTTGCTAAGCAGCTTGCAAGGATGGTCTCCAGCTGATTTATACAGCCCAAATGCAGCTGACTGGTCTGGAAGGTTATATTCTTATGGCTGCTTTTAAAGATATGGCCGTGTTTAAAGTTTTGCATGAGGAAAGCCTATGTGCATCACATCCAGATTCTGTTACGGAGGAAACTGTGGCATGATGACTCCAGGATCACCTGCAATGCACCAAGCGCTTGCTACCCAGGGGAGAACTCAAGGAACATGGGCAGAATGAACCTTGCTTTCAAATTTGCACATGTTTCTTCAGATTCTGCTCACTGATCTTGGTGATAGGTGATGAAATGAGTAAGAGCTGGACAGGACTTCTACAATTTGCCAAATAATAAATTCATTCCCTTCCTATGACTTCTGTCCCACACGTGTGTGTGGCCCATCTTCACACCAAGACAAGGAGAAAAGCTGCTTGAAATCCTTTTATTCTTTTTTTTTTTTTTTTGAGGAGACCAGGCCTTATTCCTCTAGGTTTGCCAGAGGAGGCTTGTCAAATAAGCTGAGGACTGATTGCTGCTCTATTTTACCTTATTATAAGCCAGGAACAACATACTTGTCTGAACCAAATAAAAATAAGTCCTCTTTGAGGCTGCTCTGTTTGCCTTGACAGCAAACTTGGGTTTTAAGCCAAGATTCCAGATTGTTTTTGTGAAAACATTTCCACTTGTCTGAAAGAGTATATATAATGGATATGTGATAGCAGTAATGCAATGCTGAAGTAATCTCCTGAGGACGCGTGCATCTCCGGGGACCCCGTGCTGCAGCGGGTACTACACGCCGGCAAAATAAAATTGGTATTCTAACAATATGGAGAATGCCTCCGATTTGTACCTTGCAAAAATACCAGCCCTCATTTATAATTCAGCTGTAATGTGTGTTTTCCTTGTAGGAAGTGCTTTGCTCTTCGCGGGAATGGAAGTGACAGTTTCGAAGGGTCTTGATGCTGCCGCGCGGGATCAGAGCTTCCACAGCCACAAACCGGCAGTGCCTCCTGCCAGAAGGAGCTGATGGGATGTGCAAGGCTCTGTGAAGGAAACGTGATCTGGAGAGCAGTTGTGTGTGTATCCTGGCACTCCAATTGTGTTAACTCTGAAATCCGATGTCATAACTCCTGTTTGAACAGGGTAAAAATAACGCAAGCAATGGGCAGGGGTGGAGGTGGATGCAAACTCCTGTATATAGGGGAGTTTGATGACCTAGCAGCAGGACGGAGATTGAAGTTAACACATACTCAGGGCAATGTTCCCCATCAAGCTGAAGACTGTAATATTTGGTGGCTAACATTTGAGCACTGAAGCAACCAGTTGGACTTGGAAGTATTGGCCAAAGCCAGCATCAAAGCCAAGACTTTAGGCAAGACACAGTCGTCCTCAAGACTCCATGTCTTGACACATTAGGGCCAAAAAGCATGAGGAGAAGTAAAGGACCAA